>JADLZK010009670.1:0-63569 GCA_015847255.1 Hyparrhenia diplandra | reverse complement strand
GTACATTGGTGATGCTGATGTTGATGTACTGGATCATGTAGAAGGCTTCGCTCAACAGGAGGCAACAGAAGAAGAGCTCGACATCCGTGAGTATGTCCACAAGTTCCATGAAGCAAGAGCAGGAGTCCTCGTGGGATTGGAGCTCGCTGATACTCTGCGAATTTGCAGCAGACATCCTAGTCCTCTCACTTCTCGACGCCTCAAGATACTGCAATTTGTGCCTCAATTATGGTTACAAGAAGAGTAGATTTGCAAGTGCAGTTAGGCGCGGGATGGATGAAATATATTCCAGGCTGTACACCAGAGTGAAGGGTCGCCACATCACAGATCGGCCTTATTGTCCGGTTCAATACCTGCTCTTGCCATAGCAGTGACGCCCTGTTCGCTCGGAACACCGGGGTCCCAAGCCGACATGTGGTCGACGGCCAAAGTGACATACATCCTGTTCAGCTGCATCGCTCTTACTAGAGCTTTCCTCCTTCGGCAAACATCATCGCCTTGAACTTCATGAGGTGTGTTGTACCACCGGCTACATTCAAATTGGAAAACATGGTTTTCCAGCAGAGCCTAATATCAAGTGTGGGGCCGGAGGAGGAAACCCCCAATGCCCTCCTGCCTCGCCAGATGCATCGGGCTATGACGACTACGCCAATCGGCACCTGGTACATCACGCATCACGTCCCAGCTTCGACATGATCCATGAGGTGGTGCTTGCCCACGCCAACAAAGGGTTGGTCGAGTACATACTTGGCGACCCTCATAGGTACAGGAGGTTCACGACTTCAGCCAGTGGGCGGTGGACAAGCCGACTGTCCGCGCCCAATCACAAGCAGCAGCGTACGTGCTGCTCAAAAAGCATCCGGCGTCCTTCGATGAGAGAACCCCTGTGGCACCAGCCACCGAGATCTGCTTCCACCACGCCCGACGCCACCGGTGGGCAACCGAGGAACCTCGCCCGCAACATATCCTGCCACATGATGTACCTACTCTCCACATGGCCCGAGATGCTGATCCGCACCAGACCACACCTCTTCTCCGTCGCATTGGACGACTCAAGTCTATGCTGCAGTACAGTGACCTCAGCACCACCGACAACGACGACCGGAAGCATCGGGTGCGCCTCTTCCACATGGCTCAGAATGGTTCCTGATCTACAGGGACTGCATTGGGCCCCTCATCCACAGGCATGCGAGCTCGGCAATGCGCGCTTCTCCAGCTGCTCCGCTCAACGAGAAGCGAGACGGGGAGATGGTGCAGGACGTGGGGTGGAGATGCTCTGCTATGCAGCCACCCGGGCTGCAGGTGGCACATGCACGCCATCAGCCATGCCGAACGATGGGAGCTGCTCAGCCGTCTATGGTTTACCAGCTTCATGGAATGGAGACCTTAGCTGACCGGCTGCAGAGAACAGGCGAGCGATAAGGGACCTCTACCGGTGACATCAACGTCGAGCAAACTGACACATAACTGGTTGGGCATATCATCTCAAAGATCATCCTCCATATATGACTCCTTTGGTGTGTGTATCTATCACCTTGTTCCTTCGCTCCACCCTTTGTTTTAATTCCCGTGTTTCCTATACTTTATCCATATGCTGCATTTGCTAGTTTGATTTATCTCTGTGCAGCAGCATTTGTTTGCTGCAAATAAATGTATGCTCAGTACGTTTCCTTTGTTTTTACAGAGGGTGAATTTGTGTTGTAATAAATGGATGCTTTTTCTTGTTTTATATTATCAAAACTTTTATATGACACTCAATTAGCCAGGAGCAATCCATTTTCTGTTTTCTGTTTTACACTACTAAAAATCTTTTACAAGACCTTTCCATTTTATTAACCTGCGGACGGGTTTTTAAAACACCATGTTAATAGATTAACCGCGGGCGTATTTCTTCATTTACCGTGATGGTTAAAAAACCAGCAAAAACACCGGCCCACTTGAAGCCCAAACAGCCCATCTCAGCCGGAGATAACGCTTAGTGTATATATACAAGTGTTAGGGGTTTCACCTCCTCATTCGTCAACCACAGCCGCCTCTACTCACTCCCCTCCCCGGCCCCGACGCCTCTCTTCTAACACGACACCGCCAGGCCGGGAGCGTGGCCTAGCGGGAGCGCGTGGAGTTCGACGGGCCGGGGCGCGGCTAGGCTGCCTTCTCCCACGATCGGCGGCCTTGGGAGCGTGGCCAGGCCGCCCTGCCCGACAACGAGGGGCGCGTTGAGCGCAAAGGGCGCAGGGACCCTCCCCTCCTCGATGGCCTCATGGCGTCCTCCAACGACGCGCAGGGCCCCACCTCCCACGCACGACGATAGCGGCGGCAGCAGCAAAGACCAGATCCAACCGACGGGCGGCACAACCGAGTCCCGGATTCAACAACAACAACCTCCCCTGGCGGATCCGGCCAGGAGAGACCTGAACCCCATCGGCGCATATTCCCGAAAGCCTAGCAAACGGCGCGCCCAAACCCTAGCGGCGGTTGGCCCAGATCCAGCCCATTTAGGTCCAACCGGGCTTTTTCCTTTTGTTTTTTATGATTAACTCGTGGCACTTTATTACACAAAACCGCCACCGGCACATTAACCATGGCGGTTTTGGGGGTTAGAAAACCGACACGGTTAGCATCGATCGACAATCCCGTGGCTTTCCGTTTGTAGCGGTTACAAAAAACAACCACGGTTAATAATCTTTTGTAGTAGTGTTACTCGAAAGTAGCATTTTTGTTGTTTCAGCATATATCCACACTGTCAAATCAATTTATCATCAATTTTACTCAAGAAAATGGTGGTGACTTGAGTGATAAATTTTAGCTAATGCTTGTCACCATCATAAAACGGAAATGAGTGTTATAGGAGTCAAGGGCCTATTAGGCCTTAGCCAATTAGATTATTTAGTCACTTGCTAAGGGGAAAGATAAGACCTCACTATACAATGAGAGGAGATGTATTCATCTACACAAACAAGCTAAGGGAATTCCTTCTAATCGCTTTTTGATTATAAATTGATACATGTCCTTTTCAGAGGTCTTACATGGTTCCTTAGCAAGCTTAATTAATTAAGCTTCCAATGCTATAGCCCAATAAGCCCTTAGATCCTCTAACGCTAAGAGGCAACAGGGAGTCAACCGAGGACTTGAGTGATTCTACTTGACAGTATATTATGTACAAAATTCAGGTTGATACAAGTTTCCAGTTAAGTCAACTACTCTTAATCCTGCAAGTTGAACAAATAAAATAAACTATTCTTGTACACAAACAACATTTAGAATGATGAACGTGGTTATATGTCACGGGGCAATATATGAGCCCCCGGTCGAATACACTAATAATAGAGGGGTCATTTGCACCAACGATTAAGTAGCCAGCTTGCACGAATCTCTTTGCATATCCAACGTGCTCGACCAAGGCGCTCATGCGCCCCGTGACATATAGATATTTGGCCTAGAATGAATGATTCCTCCCAGCATCTCAGCACTAATTATACAGCTAGCACAAGCCACCACTGCACTTCTCAAACCATCTATATCTATCTATATCATCTATTGCTGGCTCGAAAGCAAATCCTTGCGTAGGGAAAGAGAAAACATACCAAACACTCGAGTGCTGAACTGCCCAAGGCGTCAAGTCTCTACCTTGAGCCTTTGCGCACTGAACCCCACTGAGAACACGTCCAGCCGTGCGCGCTATAAGTGAAGCTGTTGAGAGCATGAGGTATTGCCGTCGCGGTCGCCCACCAACGCAGAATGGCTACACGGGCGAGCGACGGTGAAGCGGGCCTGACGATCGTCGCCCAAAGTTTAGCCGCCAGCCGGTAAATCAATCGGGATCCGTTGCTTGCATTGGGGATAACGGCACCTCGCGGCGGCGCAAGCCCGAGAGATCGAGAACGAGCAAGAGAAGCACGGTCAAGAGCTTCGATCGGCCTGGGTCGATGATGGATCGACATGGACTTGATTACTTGGGCCGAATCATGAAGTTTATGGGCTACAAATGAATAACATACGCCTATGTTTCTAGGCCACGGCCCTAAGGACCCCAGGCCCAGGTCAGCCAGCCCTTTGTATTAATATTTTATTAGGTGCGAATTGGCTTGTAGTCCTAGGGACGGGTCCAGTGGGACGCCACCTATCAGGGTTCAAATATCGGGTGCTCGACCTTTCTTGATTTTCCCTGTGATTTACCCGGCGTTAAGATTAGTGGTGTTTCACGCCTCGCACGACGCAGGCGCCCACGGTGACTTCGAGAATCTCCGTGATCCGGCCGGGCTGCCCAAACCTTCGGAGGTGCCATAGGGGGTAAGGTTTGGCGTACGGTGTTCATATAGGGATGAGTGTGTGTGCGCATGTGAGCGCCCTGTGATTGTACTGTGGTAATTCTTAAAAAAATTAATATTTTATTAGGTTTATTAGATTCCCCAAAAGTATTAATATTTTAGTACCTACTTTTAAAAATAGCGCACTGTTCCTGCTATGATTTCACCCTTAGAAAATGCAGCTAACTACATATACGCTGTACGCTGTAAGGCAAGTAATTGCCGTAGCGACATAGACTATGCTGCAATCCTGTAATTAGTAACTGAACTGAGGAGGCAACATATTTTTTTCTATTTTGATAAGAGGAATCGACATGTTGAGCATAGATGGACATCTTTGCGTTCTGAAGTTGCAGAGCATAGGCTTATTGTGATCCTGTCCTGTAGGCATGAAGACTCTAAAGTGACCAGGCAACAAAAAAGAATGGATCAAGGTGAACGTCTCAGTTCCTGATGGCCCTTGCATGGTGTTTGCTGCCACTGTCCCTGTGTTCGTTGTGAAGCCAAGAGTACTTGGAATGTGCAGAACAGGTAGAGAGCAGAATATGTCAGTCAGTGCTGGGTCCAAAGGCCCTGGAAGACAACAGTTATATTCTTTCTGTACTCCTATTAACACTTGCTGTCATTCATTCTGCAAGCTCCAGGCTTCAGTTCTCGGTACATCTATCAAAGAATCTGTTGTCCAAGCTTTTTCTGAAAATATCTCCTTAAGCTTTGGCTCTAGAGTGCTGCAGGAATAATAACAGATCATTTTGCCATCTCAGTCTCACAATTTTAATGATTAAAGTGACATTGTTATCTATCATACAAGAGCATGGAGATTGATTTCTGATTATAGGCATACAAATAACGATGCTTGAGCTGATTGCCCAAGCACAAAACAAAGGACAAAGACCCGCCAGCACATTATTCTGAATATGATGCTCCAATAACCGCGCACCGGTGATGGTTCAATATATGCCACCCGTTGCTTTCTCTTAGGAAAGGACATTGGCATTTTGTTTTAGTGTCCTTTTAATTCGGGGAGCTAGCCGAGCAATCAGGGCTTCTGTTTCGGCTAAGGCTGAGTTTATGGAGTTGGATATACCACAGATTCTTGATCTCTTTATGTGTCCTAGCAATGCTACCCGGCTACCCCGGCGTCAGCCCTTTGCCCCAGTCCTGCGCTGGCGCGCGTGCTGCCAACTTTCCCTATTTCGACTTGAAGCAGTCAGCCGCGCAATTACGCCCAACTCTCCTTATTCCCAGTCCTGATCAGTGTTGACCCGGCGTCAAGAATGATCTGCAGTCCACAGCGACTCTAGGCGTGCGGGCGGTGGTGGACGATGGACATTGACCGATCGATAATTCCACGTTCTCGATGGAACTGTATCAGTGGTGCCGTGGTGGAGTAGGATTGTCGTAGATCGGTGGCAGTCACTACACTACGCATGAGGCCTGCATTTGGCGGTCAACATTGTGTCGTCTTCTTCCTTTACGTGCATTTGGCGTTTTTGCATTCGTGGAATCTCTACTCCACCCGCGCCGAATCAGATGCTACTTAATTGGAGATATAAGATTCTCCACCAGGATTACAGCCATGCACACAGCGAGAGGAAGTAATATTGATATGGATTGGTCATTGCGTTGCTCCAAACGTTGTTGGTTCCTTAACAGACAATTATTTATTTTCCCAATCTTCTCTGCAACGTACAGATATGTGCGTGTTTTTTAGTTGTCAATTATCGGTCAATGTGAGCCCTTGCCCTCAATATTACGGCGGGTGTCAGTTCAGAGTTTCAGGGCGTTATTTTCAAAACCGTCATGTCATATATGATATAAAATGAAGATTGGATGAAACACACACTCTCAATGGAGAGTTTTATTCTACTGGTTTCTCTCTTCCTAAATACACCATCTACGGTTTTAGATGTAGTTGGCGATTTAGCCTGCCTCTAAAGCATCAAATTTGTTAAATTAAGTTGGAAGAAGACATCAAATTTGCAGTTGATGACTTTACCAATAGAAATACTTTAAGGCCCAAAATTATGTTTTGAGTTTTCATAACATAAACTTTTAACAAAATCATATTACCTTGGACGAAGTAACTATTTAAAACCAAAGTTGTAATACTCAAAAGCAGTTGAAAGTTTTCAGTTGACAACGTTTCCATTGAAAATAATTTTGTGTCAAACCATTCTATTTTAATTTTCTTACTCCATAATCCATTTCTCTTATATTCTTAAAAGTACCTCGGATAGAGAAACAATCTAAACCAAAGTTATAATACTCTAGATCTAAAAACTTTTCAGTTCAAAGTTTTTAAATTTGCATTCGTTTAGGTTCTTTGATATACGTTACAATATTCACTAAAAATAATACAAAAGGGATGTATGAGGTACGTCGTCACAACTCACTTTTAAGCCGCATGGTCCACCTCCTCCACAGTGCGTGGACTTGCAAATTATTTTAAGTCACAATTCTTTGATGATGGGCATGCGGTCACCATACAAGCGATAGTACCTATAGCTCCACTTAGCACGTTGGCGTTGACGACTGCTAGGGCCGGCCTTGGCGCCAACGTGACGTGCCGTGTGCGTACCTGCAGCCCTTGTCCGTGGGCGCATTGTTGTATCGGATCACTTAGTTGTGGCTGTCGTTGAGGGCCCCACGCTCCAGCACTAGCAGGATGATTGTCAGCAGCCCCCATCCTGAGACCCATCGGCAGCAGGCCGGCCCAGAAGCTCCACCAGGCCGAAGCCCAAGAACGTCCGCACTTCTGGCCCGGAGTGGGTCTGTAATCTTTGCGAGGCGCGTGTGCAGGAGTGAGTATAAGAATAGAGAGAGAGGAAGGCGTGAGCAACTTGTCATCTGTTATCTCTAGACACTTTTGAATTCTGTAATAGAACCTGGCAATCTGCCGTAGCACTAAATCTCCGGCGATCGCCCGTCGTCTACTTTTCCGCTCTATCCCGATCGGTAGCCTCGCCGGCTGCCGACAGTGGTATCAGCTCCCGGTCGATCTCCGGCTTCGCGTGCTGGATTTTCCCCCCTTCCCACCCCCACTTCACCAGGTTCCAGCGCGGCCGAGCGGATGATCGATCGTTTGCCGCGTTCGACAACCTGATCCTGCAGTTCGACAACTTCCGTGGCGAGTTCGAGTCGTCGTCGCAGCGCTTTGGAGCAGCACATCGCCGCTTCGAGGCATCCGCTTGAGCGTGTCCGCCTCGGATTCCGCCGCTGAGGCGCCGCCTCCGCCGACGCCGTCTCGCCACCCTCGAGAACCTCTCCGCGAACCAAGATCAGCCGCGGGGTCGCCGCCGACAACTGGGAGGCCACTTCGAAGCTCCACCTCAACGACCTCGAGCGCCGTCCACGACGCCGAGCTCGAGCGCCTCGGCGGTCGAGGAGGAGCGCGATCTACGTGGCTGGCCGCTCTGAAGTCCTCCACCGCTGCGCTGAAGTCGTGGTAGCCGCAAATCGAGCGCTCCGTCGCTTCGTCCGCTCCGAAGCTGGGCGCGCCGCCTACTCGGCCCGCTGGGTGGATTTGTCTTAGGTCAGGGTTGGTCGCCGCCACACATCCCGCCGAGCAACGACCGACCGACCATGGGCCACGACGCCGGACAGACTACACGGGCGACAGGGCATGGCACCTCATCTGCCATGGCCCCGTTCCCGCCAATGGTACGCATCACCCACCTCCATCTCATCTCCCCTCGCCGCCCTTCAGGCCACTCTACTGTTCCTCCTCCCTACCAATTCCACCCGGATCCGCCAAACCCACCCTATCCACCACCACACCCACCGGAATTCCAAAATCCTCCCTACCATCCCCCACCGATCTACCCACCACCATACCCGCCACCCTGCTTACCCCCAATTTTCCCCTTCCAACAACCCCAATTACACCCAATTTCCCCATATTCCCTGCTACGCTCAGCATTCCCATGGATCCCCACACCAGCATCACAACCCCAATCTAGGCCAGCTTCCTAAACCGCTTTTCCCCACTCGACGGTGATAACCCACAGGCCTGTGGATTACTCGAGCCCAATCCCATTTCGAGATGTATTCAGTTCATCCATCTATGTGGGTACGCATTGCCACCCATCACTTCACAAAACGTAGCTGCTCGTTGGTTACACCGCTTGAGCGTCGTCTTCACAATATCTCCCGGGATGGGTTCGTCCAAATGATCCGCGGCGATTCAGCCCGCGATCAACATGAGCCGCTAATCGGCAACAACTACACATCTCACAAACCTCCACCGTTACCGATTTCATCGAGCGCTATACTGATTTGGGGAACAGTTAGCTGCCTACAATCCCAATCCTAATACACTATCTATTGTGGCCCGGTTTATCGATGGTCTATGCCCGACATTCGCCCCGGCTCTTCTTCTCGCCCGACCTTCGGATTTGGATGCCGCCGCACTCTTGCTTTGATCCGTGAAGAGGCGCTTGGGCTATGGAGCTCGACGTGAGTGCGATCGACTAAAGGGCCCGGATTCACAGATCGGCGACGGTGCACGGCGCTCTCGCTCCACCCTCCTCCACCTCACCGCGTTGCTATACCTTCTCGCTGAAGGACATGCTCCAGCGTGGAGAGGAAGACGCCGATGACAAGATGGCGCTCAAGCGCATCTCATCGCCGTGGATTGTGCATGCGTTGTGGCGAGAAATGGGCACAGGGTCATCATTGTGCCCAAAGGCCGTAGCTCCACCGCTTACGTGAAGTCTCGGGAAGTCCGTCACACCGACTATTCGATGAAGGTGAGACATCCGATGCCCATCTCGTTCTCGATGCCGGCACACTAGATGCCGGCCATCGGCCGCTATGGTCGGATTCCTCTCGCTGTTCATACTTCATGCGCTTGGTTGGCACCGTGGGTCGGGCAAGCTGGTTTCACTTTTTGATCGATTCCGGAGCGCCATTCCTTCATCGCCAGCTTCGCCGCCACGATCTCCCAGAGCCCGTCCCTCGCCGCTTCAGCCAATGTCCGCCGAGGCTTGCCGATGGTACTACACTCATCCGTGATTCGAGCTTCCTGATGTCGAAAGTGGTCGGTCAGCAGAAATGTTTCCTTCCACTCTTCTCTCCGTATTATTCAAACTTTGGCACTTATGATGTTATAATTGGTATGGATTGGCTTGAGGCCTTCTCTCCCATGAAGGTGCATTGGCACGATAAGTGGATGATTATCCCCTATGGTGACCGGAACGTTTTTGTTGCAAGGTCACTCCCGATAGTTCTTTGCCCCAGCTGATCTGTCTTTTTGTCTCGCGATTCTGTTGAAGAAAGTGAATCTCTCGCCAATGGATATTCCTCCAGCCTATTCGAGAATTACCGGATGACTTCAGTTCTCTCTTTGCTACACCTAATGAGTGCCACCTCGGCGCTCATGTGATCACACCATCCCACTTGTCCCCGGGCGCCTCCTCGTTGCAACCGACAATACAGATATAACCCCAAGCTCAAAGATGAAATAAAGAAGCAGGTCTCTAAGATGTTAGAATCGCTTTATTCGACCAAGTGTCGGGCCGCTTACTCTTCTCCCCGTGGCTGTTGGTGCGCAAAAAGGATGGCAAATGGCGCCTGTGTTGATTATAGAATGCTTAATGCCCTCACCGCCAAAGCTAAGTTCCTATACCTGTTGTGGATGAGCCGTTGGACAAACCGCCGTGCCGATACTTCTTTGCTTGGATCTTTCGTGGCCGCTTCAACCAAATCAGATTGGTGAGGGTGAGAAATACAAAACGGCTTTCCAAACACATTGGGGCGGTTTGAGTACAATGTCATGTCGTTTGGTCTTCTTGAGCACCCAACACCTTCCGCCGATATGAACAAAGACTAAAACCAAGATTATACGTGAGTTTGCTATCGTGTTCTTCGATGATATTCTAGTATACAACAAGGACTTGGCATCTCATTGTGAGCATCCGAAAAAGGTTTTCCGCTTATTGGCGCTGATCATGCGGCACCTGAAGCTCAAGAAATGTCGCCGCCAAAGAATCAATCTCTTATCTCGCCATGTCATTAGCGCCTGAAGGCGTTTCTGCACTGAGCAAGGTAGCCGACGCCCCAAGAATGGCCTCTTCCTCGATAATATCAAGGAGCTGCGTAGTTTTTTGGGTCTGTCCGGCTACTACAGGAAGTTCGTGGCCAACTATGCCGCTTCTTGCCAAGCCACTTACTGATCCGCGAAGAAAGGTACCTTATTCGTGTGGACACCGGCTCATACCGTAGCATTTGAAGCACTCAAGACTTCACCGCTACGGCACCCGCAGTTGGCACTATTCAAATCCGCATCGATGCCCGTGATTCGAGTTGGGGTGCTTTTGTAGGATGGTCACCGTTAGCCTATGTCCAGCAAGGCATTGGGCCCCCGATCTCATGGACTTTCAACTTATGAGAAAGAGTACCTCGCAATTCTAATGGCTATTGATCAGTGGCGTTCTTATTTGCAACATGCTCGCCACAATCTTCACCGATCAGCGAAGCCTCATGCATATCACCGACCAGCGTTTGCACACCGATTGGCGCGAAGAAGATGCTCACCAAGTTGTTGGGTTTGCGCTCACCACGTTGTCTATAAGCCCCTCCTCTAATGCCGCCGATGCCTTATCACGCCATCCCTCGTCCATCCGGTCGCCTTAATGCAAAGTGTTCCGCAGAGTACCCGAATGGCTCAATGAAGTGGTATCCGTTACCGCGATGACCCTTTCTCCATCAAGCTCTTGCAGGAGTTGTCTCTGAACCCCCAAGCTCATCCACCTTATACTCTGTTAGCAGAGTCATTCGCTACAAGGGACGATTTGGTTGGGTTCTAACATCATTGCAGTCAAAGTCATGGAGGCAATGCAAAACAAAGGCACTCGGCGGTCACTTTCGGGCTTTCCAAAGGACTTACAAAGAAACTGAAACATCTGTTCTCAAGGCCAGGCATGAACAAGTCAGTCCCGCACTTCGTAGCTGCTTGCTCAACCTGTCTCCAAGCAAAAGCTGACAGTCCAAATACCCTGGTCTCGTTATCGCCCCTGCCGGTACCGATGAGGCTTGGCAGATTCTCGACGATGGACTTCATTGACGGCCTTCCCTTGTTCCGCAACGCCAACCGCCTCGATGATCGTGGTGGACAAGTTTAGCAAATATGCTCATTTTATCCCTCTTCGCCATCCATTTACAGCTGCGCTTGTGGCCCGCCTTTCCTGGACAACGTCTACCGCCTTCATGGCCTACCTCGAGAGGATGGTGTCTGATCAAGATCCAATTTTCACAAGTAACTTTTGGTCTGAGTTCTTCAACCTTGCCAAGGTCGATCTCAACCTGTCTTCATCTTATCATCCGCAATCCGACGGGCAAACCGAAAGGGTAAATCAATGCCTTGAGACTTACCTCCGTTTCAAAGCTCCACTGCTGTCCTCGCACCTGGGTGAAATGGATTTCCCTTGCTGAATTCTGGTACAATACCAGCGAGCATTCCGCCCTCGGCCATTCGAGGAGGTACTGTTTGGCCGTCCTCGACATTTTGGAATCACTGATGTCTCTGTTTCGCCCGTGCCTGATGTGGCTTCCAAGATCGAGGAGCGCAACACGATGTTGGCCACCATTAAACAACACTTGCTGCGTGCCCAGCAACGAATGAAGACTCAAGCTGACAAGCGCCGCTCGAACGCAGCTTTTCCGCCGGTGATTTTGTTTTTCTCAGGTTGCAGCCGCACGCACAGGCATCGTTGGCTCCCGTGCCCACAACAAGCTGTGCTTCAAGTTTTTGGGCCGCACGAGATCGCCGAGCGCGCCAACCCGGTGGCGCATAAGCTAAAGCTGCCGGAAGGAAGCTCCGCCCACCCCGTCTTCCACGCCTCTCCTCTAAAGCCGGCGAACGCTGCGGTGTCTCCGAGCTCGTCCACACTCCCCGACGCCGACGACAAATCTTCAGTTCCCCGTCAAGATCCTCCAGCGACGCATTCATCACCAAGGTGCACGTGCTACAACCCAGCTGCTCATCCAGTGGTCCGCATGGACGCCAGCCTCGCCACCTGGGAGGACGAAGTTGCCCTGCGCCAACGCTTTCCGGGTGCTCCGGCTTGGGGACACGCCGGATCTCAAGGGGGACGGGATGTCAGCAGCCCCCATCCTGGAGACCCATCGGCAGCAGGCCAGCCCAGAAGCTCCACCAGGCCGAAGCCCAAGAACGTCCGCACTTCTGGCCCGGAGTGGGTCTGTAATCTTTTAGTAGGCGCGTGCGCAGGAGTGAGTATAAGAATAGAGAGAGAGGAAGGCGTGAGCAACTTGTCATCTGTTATCTCTAGACACTTTTGAATTCTGTAATAGAACCTGGCAATCTGCCGTAGCACTAGAAGTATCTCTCCGGCGATCGCCGCTCTACTTTTTCCGTTCTATCCCGATCGGTAGCCTCGTCGGCTACTGACAATGATGCCGTTGTTGCCGCGGCACATTATGCATACGGCCCACGTCCCTCTCGCCCCAATGAAACACGGTAATGGTGCTTTGATCAGGACGCCACCACGGCGTCCTTGCGCTCCTTGGAGCCCTTGTCAGGTTCACCTCCAACAGCCTCTCGATACTCCAATCGGTGACCTGCAACTCGATGCCCTGTAACTCCACTGATGTAAGAGAGGAGCGCATCGGCGGCATGGACCTGCTTGGCGCTGGCCAACCAGCCGTGTACACGCGGTCGCTCATCGACTCCGTGCCCTGGCTGTGCTCGTCTGCTCCGGACCTATGCCGCGCTTGCTGGACAGCCGGTTTGTACAGGAAAATTGGGCTTGTGTGTATTGTGCCAAACCGAATTTATAATTTGGGATATTCCCAACTAATAAAATTAGAAAAGTAAAAACGGTCGAAAAACTTCTAAATCCTGTTTTGTTCCAAATTTGATTTTTATGTTTCGTATTTCGAATCGACCGGATTTGACCGAAAATAAGAATTCGATCAGATTAATTGTGGAAAACGATGCGATTCGGTCAACATATTTTCATACCATTTTCATCCGTAATGAATGGGTGTATGGACCTCCGATGAACTACTTAAATAGTTTATAAACCTAAAAATGCAGTTTTAAAGTTGATGGGGTTAGGTGACACCACCTCAAAAGTGAATGTAACTCTGTTGCATTTTACTCATGATTATTGTATGTGGATTTATGAGATTACTTGTATAATGATTTAAAAGATTACTTGTATATGTGGGCTAATTCTATATGGCTTCATATAAGATTACTTATATATGGTTTTAGGATATAAACTGATATAGTTCATGCGACTAGGTTTTAAAGAAATCTTCCAGGAATTATGCAATAAAACAGAAAAAAGAAAACAGAAAACAGAAAATAAAGAGAAATATTGTTCCAGGGGCAGGCCCAACAAAGACAGCGTCCCTAGAATTCCATTTCTGGGGTTGGCTGGTTTTGTTATTGCGCGCCTCTCTAAATCGTTTTCTTGGGGCTATATATACACACAGATGGCCAGACGGTGACACGAGGTGGTGAGAGGCGCCGTGTATTTCCTCCGAACTCAACATTACTTGGGACGCCGTGCAGCGCCATGGTAGCATCCTACTGCCGCCTAAACTGCCATGGTTGCTGGCTCATTCCCTCCACCTGCTGATTGCTGTTTTGGTGCCTAGAGCTGGCGCAGGGGGTGCTCATGGAACAGGGGATGTGGATTCCACCGCTGCTGCCTCCTCTTGGCTCCCACCACAAGGTTAGTATGCTCATGCCGTGACGCGGCTCTTGAGTTGTTAAATCCCACGACCTCACACTCAGTGATTGTGTCGATCCTGCTAATATGTATACTTATATACCTGCATCTCGTGCACGGAGTATGTCTTCTTTCTATCCTACTGTTTTTTGTTTGGTTCATATTTTCAGTCCAAATTAATTTATTGAAGTCACTTGTATGCCATGATTTTATTTTTTAAAAAAGATATTCACTCTTTATTGAGTTCACCGAAAAAGAGAACAAACGACAAAGAAAACATGATCAATCATAGCAGAGACACAAGATTTAACGTGAAAAACCCTTCCAAGGTGGAAGGGAAAAAAACCATATAGCGGCTTACAAGATAATAAATCTCTAAGTGGAAACACTCCTCACTATTATTAAGAGTCGGATTACAAAGCCGCACGCCAGCTTACAAGAGAATAGATCTCTGAGTCGAAACCCTAATAGGGCATATGATGTGGTCCGCTTCGCTCTAGCCCAAGCCTTCTGCTTTTGACAGGCCTCCACTTCACTCCGTCAGAAGTCGGCTAATATAATGTGCAACTGAATTTGGAACATATTCAACAAACTTCACCTTAAGACAAATTCCGCTGGTAGCATAAATCAACACCTTCATCCGAACACAACAAAGAAAAAAAATACTTCTGGGGCCAAATAGCCTCATGGGATAATCAATTAAACCAACTAAGCTTGAGCAAAGCTCAAACTTAGCAACACAAACTAGCTTAGTCATCATATCAACAGGATTATCATGAGTGCTAATCTTGCATACCTTGAGTTTACCTTTCTTCGATCACATCATAAACATAATGGTACTTGATGTCAATATGTTTTGTCCTCTCATGGAACATTTGATCTTTAGTAAGGTCAATGGCACTTTGACCATCACAAGATAAATTAATACAAGAATCAACTCCATACAGCTCAGTGTACAATCCTTTCAGCCAAATTAATTTCTTGTATGCTTCAGCAATAGCCATGTATTCTGCTTCAGTAGTTAACAAAGCAGCAACAAAATGCAATATAGCCCTCCAACTCACAGCATAACTACCAAATGTGAACACATGACCCGTGAGTGAACTTCTCTTGTCCAGATCAATAACGTAATCTAAATCCACATAAACAATAAGTCTCTTGTTAGTTCTGCCAAACTTCAAACAATAATCTATTGTGCCTCTGAAGTGCATGAAAATCAACTGAACTACCCTCCAGTATTCTTTTACGAGGATTAGATATGTATCTACTAGCCAAACTCATAGCACATGATAAATCTGGGTGAGAGAAAACCATGGCATACATCAAAGAACAAACCACGCTAGCATACAAAATTCTTGACATTTATTCGATTTCCTTATCTGTAATAGGACATTGTGTCGTCGCGCTCCTCCTCCTCCTCCTCACCTCCCATCCCGTCGCGCTTCTCTCCCTCCTCACCTCACAGCGTGGTGCACGGTGGTCCGGGGTCCCTTCAAGGCGTGCGGCGGTCCGGGGTCCCGGCGTCAGCGTAGAGGCTCTCCTCGCGCGGCAGTCTGGGGTCCCATCAAGTCGTGCAGCCCTCGTCATGGGCACAAAGGCGCTCGGCAGTCCAGGGTCCTAGCGTCGGCATAGAGGCGCTCCTCACGGTCCCCGGTGCGCAGGAGGGCTCCCCCGTGGAGTTGCCTTCGGGGCGGGCGGCGCGGCATGGCGGCGCAGTGAAGACCCCACAGCGGTGGAGGTCCAGCGGGGCGGTGAATCGGGCGCTCAAAACCCTAGCAATATCCGGTGGCATGAGCCCAGATGCCGGCCCATTACGGTTCAGATCTGGGCTTTTTTTATGAACGGTGGCTGAAGTACTTTCTTAATATAATTTTGCTGACTAAGAAATAGGTAACCAGATTTTTCTGTCTATAGTAATTTCCACACCGAGGATTTTCCTAAGAGCACCAAGGTTCTTCATGTTGAACTCACTACTCAATAATTTCTTCAATTTAGTGATTTCAACCTTACTCTTAGAAGCAATCTATATAATCAACATATAACAACAGATATATAGGTGATCCATTAACATGCTTGATGTAAACACATTTATCATATTTAGACCCTTTAAAACCGTGTGATAGGATAAATGTATCAAACCTTTATTCCACTCACGAGGGGACTGCTTGAAACCATACAAGCATCTCTTCAATTTGCAAACGTATTTCTCCTTGCCAAGCACTATGGACACTTCAGGCTGGTCCATGTATATGTCCTCCTCAAGCTCTCCATGCAAAAATACAGGTCTTCACATCTAACTGCTCAAGCTCAAGATCATGTGCAGCAGCAATACTAATGAATGTGCGAATTGAGCTATGCTTTACAACTGTAGAGAACACATCATTGTAGTCAACACTGGGAATTTGACTATAGCCTTTTGCTACTAACCTTGCCTTAAACTTTGGAGGCTCGCTGAGATATACCCTCCTTTCTTTTGAAGATCCATTTGCAGCGGACAATCTTCTTTTTCTTAGGCAAAGGCACAACCTCCTATGTGCAATTCTTCTCGAGACTGTATCTCCCCATGCATAGCTGAGATCCACTTCTCGCGATCATGACAATCAATAGCTTCAGTATAAGTTGCAAGCTCATGAATATTCTCCTCCTGTTCAACACAACTCAAAGCATAATAAGTTAAATTACATTCTCCAATAAGACAAAGGGGAGGTCCACAACCCCTCTTTGATCTACGGTGAACAATAGGCAGATCCTCCTCTACCTGCAAAAGAGGAGGTGAGTGCTAAATATCATCATGGGTATCACTATCAGCAACTTCATATTTCCTGATCATCAACAGGCTCCACCTGCACGCCTTCCTCCTCATCCACATGCTCCAC
This sequence comes from Hyparrhenia diplandra, assembly GCA_015847255.1. NCBI lineage: Eukaryota > Viridiplantae > Streptophyta > Magnoliopsida > Poales > Poaceae > Hyparrhenia > Hyparrhenia diplandra. The sequence continues at coordinate 46,685 of JADLZK010009670.1, read as the reverse complement.
CTACATGCTGATATACTGCAGTTATCATTCAGAAATTTCTAGAACATGATCTGAGAGCAAGTTGTCATTAAACATCATAGATTCATTGAAAACAACTCTCTTTATGTATCTAACTAAAAGAGGCAACCACATATCCATTATGAACTGAAACCAAAACTAGATACTAGATAGGTTTGCTGTTTCCGGTCGTACTAGTGTCATTGTATGATCACTTGATCGTAAATGAACTCATCTAACTAGGCAACCAACCATACGAGTCCAATATATATTTGAATATTCCTGCTCAAGTAGATTATAAAGCATAAATAATTTTTAGTAAGCACACCAGCCAAGCAAATCTACAAACATTTTCTGTACAGAACTGGGACACATTAGAAATTGATTGGTTGACACACCTAGAATGAGATTACCTCAATATATTGAGACATCAAAAAGGGACTACGGGCATGCTTGGGGAGAGCTTGCCTCGCCTAACCAGCACATACCCTGATAAACTTTTCAGGAGAGGAGCAATATATCGCAAGCCAATATGTTTTTTTTTTTCATAAATATGAGCCAACCAAATGCTGGGGGGTGGGGCGGCTTTGCTGGTTCGGCGAGGCAAGTTCGTTGTCAGTTTCTTAACTATATTTTCTCCCTTCATACCAAGGTACTTTACAATTGTCCAAGAGCTAAATTGCAAAATTTATAAACTGGCCTATCAAAACTAGACGTACATTTATGACAAGTATGGCTTGTTACTGGTAGCTGTGAAGTTTATTCTATTCATCGATTACTCAGTCATGTCTCTTAAATTAAACTGTAGCCTCGATGGGAATGAGGAGGATGCCGATCGTGCATCAACATGGTCAGTACTCGCCGCTGGCTGACAAGGACAGGAAGGTGGCCATGGAGATCATCCACCACCGCATGTCGTCAGACACCTCCGGCGGCAGGGTGAAGCAGAAGCACGGCGTGTCGCCCCGGTCCAGCTCCAGCAGCAGCAGCTCGAGTCCAGCAGTACATCGGCCTCGATCCCCGTCTCCTCGCCCACGCCACTTGCATCACCCGACATGTCAACGAACGTGCCTGCGTTGTCGGGGAGCGACCTGGACACAGGCAACTACGTGGTGGCCATCAGCCTCGCACGCCATCGGAGCAGTTTACGGTGGCGTTGGATACCGGCAGCAACATGCCGTGGGTGCGGTGCAAACCGTGCTACCAGCAGGCGGAGCCGCTCTTCAGCCCGGCCAACTCCTCCACCTTCGCCTACATCCCGTGCGCATCGCCCAACTGCTCCTCCTTCCCCAGTGCCAACTGCTCGCGCGACGGCCGCTGCGTCTACGACATCATTTACCGGGACTATTCCTGTACCCTAGGCTACTACTCCCAAGACACCCTTCTCCTGGGCAACGACACCATCGAGGTACGTCCTACAAGCGCGAGGGAATCCATGACAACAGCTGCATATGTATGACACGTTCACCTCGCAGGACTTCCGGTTCGGGTGCAGCAGTAAGAAGACCAGGGGGAGTTCGGGAGGTTGGCAGGGGTGATGGCTCTCGGCCGTGGCAAGAACTCGCTTACGATGCAGGCGTACGACAAGTACAAAGGCGTGTTCGCTTACTGCCTCCCGGCAGATGCAACCGGGATGGGATTCCTGCACTTTGGGGCGGGCGCCGCGGCGGCGGCGGCAGCCGCGAACGCGAGCCAGACGCCGATGCTGACAAGCATTGGGCCGACGTTCTACTACGTGGCACTGACGGGGATCAAGGTCGGCGGGCATCTGTTGCCCATCCCGAGGTCCGTCTTCGTCGCCCACGCGCTCATTGACTCCGGCACGGTGATCACTCGGCTCCCTCCCTCGGCGTACACACAGCTGCGGTCGGCGTTCGCCGCGGACATGGGGTTTCTCGGGTACAAGACCGCCCCCAGCTTCGAGTTATTTGACACCTGCTTCAACCTCACGGGGCTGCAGGGGATCATCCCGGTGCCCACGGTGTCGCTGGTTTTCCGGGGCGGCGCGACCCTGGACATCGACAGTTCGGGGATCCTGTACGCAGTGAACGTGTCGCACGCGTGCTTGGCGTTCGCGGCCAACGGCAATGACACCCAACACTCTGTCATCGGGAGCACGCAGCAGAAGACGTACAGCGTCCTGTTCGACGTTGACAGCAAGGTTGTCAAATTCGCCCCCGGAGCTTGCTGATCACCTGGCTCTCGCTGCTGGGTCCCAAACAACCTGTCAACTTAAATCTGTATAATAGTATACATCACATCGTAGCAATAAGACGGCACATTATCATTTGCCAAAATCTATACGTAATAATCAACTAAAACAACATGCGAGTAGGCGATCACAGAGAGATCAATTCAACTAAAAACATCATGCAAGTAGGTGATGGCACATCGTTACCACTTGACACACGGCACAATGGAAAAAGGAGTTGGAGCAGCCCGTTCCAAACGTCGTGCACGGCTGCGCATCGATATAGTGGAAGTAGGCCTACATCCTCGCCCCCTGGCAGCATCAACAAATATGTCTGCCTACCTCTTGTCCATTCACCTCGCATTTGTTCGGGGTGGACAGGAGGTTTATCACCCCCAGGTATTCGGTCTCTTTTAACCAAGCGGCGAGCGACTCGTTCCGAAAGCATTGTCTTGGGTCATCACGAGACCGAAGGCAGTCCGTTCGACGGGCAAGGAAAAGCGACGGAGCCTAATGCCGAAATCGTCGCCTTTGGCCAGTCTCAAGGGTGAATTCTCAAGTGCAGAGGATCTCGCGAATACCCAACTCAATGGTGCATGCCCTCCGAGGTGGGTCCACGTAGATGATGGTGCCCACTGGAGTGGTTGAGAGCAGGAGCGGATAATGACCAGAAGGCCCTCGCCTAAGAGGGAATATTCCGGGGGATTGGAGTAGGTGGAAGGGTATTTTGGTCTTGTAAAAGCATATGGGCGAGTATAAATAGAGCCCGTGGTGGAAATGTAAATGGCGGATGGACAATTAATACGAGTACTATTTGGTCTATTCAGTTATTGTGTCATTTTTCTATTCGCCTGGCTAGTTCAGCAACCCAGGTCCTGTACTTTTGGTACAGACCAACAGCGCTCGTCACTGATCAACAAGATAGCTGAAGCATCATCTCTGCACTATCCAGAGATGCAGAGGTGGAACACTGATCACCAGTGTGCTAGCAATGGCACACACCCAAGAAGGAGCAAGGGGGCAAGCGAGAATGAGCGTATCTCAGCAGCACTTCTACTTCATTAACATTTTGAGAAACACGGCGAACCGGTATCCGCCGCGTCGCCTCCGCGAGGGCGGCGACCAGGCGGACCTCCCAAACCATAGACACCGCCAGCACCTGCACGCCACATCCTGCCGCCGCCGCCTGAGAGAAGACCGCCGGAAGCCCGCGCGGACTGCAGTGAAGGCGGCGGCGGGTGCTTCCTCCCCCCAGCGGCTGCCGGGCGCGGCTGCTTCTCCTCTTCCTGGGCGCCGTTCGTCGGCGCGGGTTTCGCGCCCGGTGCGGGGGGTTCCCGTGGCGTCGGGGGGCAGGAGGCCCCAGATCCGCCGACGTCCCGGCCGGATCCGGTGGCCGCGCGACCGGGGAGCGCTGGTGCTTGGGAGGGTGGTGGCGGTGCCGGGCTGCGGTGGCAGCGGCTGAAGCCGGGCGCGGACACCTCCAGCGGCGGTTGTGGCTGGAGTTCGACGACGGCGACATCTTCCGGCGTGGTGGCGCCGGGCGGTGGCTGTGGCCGGGTGCTGATGACCATGCCTGATCCGGGCGGCCCCTTCTGTGCGTCGCGCTCTTCAGCGGCGTGGTGGCCCGGAAATGGTGGGGTCAGAGGCATCCTGTGCGCGGGCGACGGTGTGCGACAAGGGGGGCGGCGTTGCCCTCCTCCTTGACGACGACACTGATCCAGCGCCGCCTTGGTGGCGGGGTTGGGGGGTCTGGTGCTTGCCGTTGGTGCCATGGTGGTGCCTTGGCCTGTGCCGGGCCTCTCCCGGTAGTGGCGATGTGGAGGTGGGGCGACTGGGCTACTGTCATGGCCATAAGAGTGCGGCAAGCATGGTGTTGTCCCGGGCGAAAGCCCCCACTGTGGTGGCAATGGTGGCGTCGCCCTTGTGGCGTCGTGTTCCCTTCTGGGGCACCATTGAGGGTTACCATAGTCTTTGCAGCATGGGGATATCTCAGGGTGAAAACCCAGTCCTCTATGGACGTGCGACGACGGCGCCATTGGCGTCGTGCCCTCCTTGGAGGCGCCGCATCTGGAGACCCGTCTCGGCTCGTGGCAGTGGTGATGGTCCGTTGGTGGTGTTGCCTATGCGTGGAGGCCATGTTGGTGCGTGGTCCGTGTTGGCAGGAAGGTGCAGAGGGCCCCTGGGTGCTGGAAGTCTTGAGTTTGCGCGCAAGGTGCTGTGGTGATCTCGGTGACGGCGGGGTGAAGGTGTTTCTCTCAGAGCGGTTTCAGATGTCTGAGTCCCTAACAGTGGAGAGAGGCGTTGGGTGAGGCGAGGCCCCCACGCGGAGTGGCTGGGATCAGTGGTTTCCTATATATGGTGCCGCGACGTGAGTTCTGTTGACGCAACACTGGAGCTAGGAGATCGACAATCGGGTGTGCGGCTTGAGGAGGATAGTCCCATGGAGGAGGAGTCCAAGTAGCTGTTCGAGATTGCAGCGGGCTGCGGCTTTTGGCGTGGCACAGCGTTGGTGACGACGGCGCAATTCTCATCGGTCTGCTTTCGGCCCCTTTCCCAAGTAGTGGTGGTGTACCTTTTAGTTGTGGTTGTGTTTTGTTTTTATCTTTTGTGGCTCCTGCGAGGTGGCTCGGGTCGACGTCTCAATCCGTCCAAGCCGTGTTGATGGAGGCTCATGTTGATGACCCAATCCAACCGAGTGGTGTTTCATGTCTATTTTCTCTTCCATCCACCTTTGTTGGTTGAGTTGTCTTAGTGGTTGGCTAGTTATGGTGTGAGTTGTTGGATCAAGTGGTAGGTGGAGTGGAACACTCCCCTAAGTTGAGTGGGCGCTTGTTGTGGCGCAAGTTGAGTTGATTTGGTACCTAACTGTGCTGGTGGAGTAGGGTACCCTCCACAATTGTATGGTTTTTCTGGCCCGGTTTCCAGTCAAAAAACTGGGCTGGCACTTGCCTTTCTTTTATTCGTCTAATAGAAATCACGGCAAAGCTTTTGTCGTCCTTTCTAAAAAAAAATGAGCGTATCTCTAACCTAACCCAAAAGAAGGATTGGTGTATTCATCCACTCTATCTTTTATAGACTGGCAGACCTCGGATCTTAGAGATAAAAAAGGATTTCACATATGAAAACAATATGAGAAAGATAAGAAGAAAGTTGAACAATCTAAGTTCTTAGCAAAAGCTATGTGTTCTAAAAAAACAAAACGTCTTATAATTTGGAATGATGGGACAATTACTTTGTAGCAATAGTGTCAACAACACACATTACTCCAGTGTATGAAATTCAAATGTCAACAAATGGCACTAGTACTGATTTGATTTTTTGCGAGCAGCGGCACAATCTTTTTCCGTGGCGGGCACTTTTTTTGCCCGTCACGGAAAATACTCCGCCACATCCTGTTTTTTTTTACGTGATTCGGCGTGTTTTTGCCCGCCACGGGAAAGATTTTTTGCGTGGCGGGCACCTTAACACGCCCGTCACGCAAAATAGCGTATTTTTGCGTGGCGGGCGTGTTAAGGTGCCCGCCACGCAAAAATCTTTCCGTGACAGGCATCCTAAAAGGCCCGTCACGCAAAAATTCGTAACCAGCTTGCAGCCCAGGCAAAAGCCCATACTCCATATCCTAGTGGGCTTGTATATAACTAAAACCTAGGGTTTTCATTTGCCCTCGGCAGACGGCCTCCCCCACTCGTCTTCTCTCTCCCTTCCTCCCCCTCGTCTCCTCTCTCCCTCTCCCTCCCCAAACTCCGCGCGCCCTCCCTCTGCGCGCTCCTCCCCCGAGCTCTCCAACTCCGACGGCGCACCCCTTCCGGCCTGGATCGGCGACGGCGCGGCCAACTCCTTCCTCTCCGGCGGCCAGGCGGCGGCGCGGGACCTCTCCGGCGACCGGCGGCGCTTGGGATCCCGGATCCGCGGCCAACTCCTTCCTCTCACCGGCGGCGCGCGGATCCGGCGGCGAGGCTCGTCGATCCGGCGGCGGCGCGCTCGGGGATCCGCTGTTCCCGGGATCCATAGCGGGGGACGGCACCGAAGCGGCGGCCGGCTTCCGCGGCGGCGGTGGCGGCTCACACGGCGACGGCGGGTTTCCACGGCGGCGACGGCTTCCACGGCCTGGATCTACATGGATCCAAGACCACCACCGGGGCGGCGGCGGCGAGGTTCACCGACGGATCCAGCGCCAGCCCTGCGGGATCAAGGAGGATCCGGCGGCGGCGAGGTTCACCGCGACGCGTGGATCCACGACGACGGCAGCGCAGATCTGGCGTATGGCCTCCGGCGGAGGTGACGAGGGAGGCAGGCTGCGCGGGCGGATCCATGCGGCGGAGCAGCGGCGGCGCAGCGGATCCACTCGGCTGGATCCCTAACCCTAGATGGGCTTGGCGGGCCCATGGATGGGCTTGGCGGGCCTATCTAGGGTTTGTGGGTTTTTTATTTTTCGAACCACACCGTGGCGGGCATCCTAATGTGCCCGCCACGGATATTCGATTATGCGTGGTGGGCACTGTAGCCCGTCACGCAAATTCACGTGATTAACCGTGACCTCACGTTAGTGACGGGCTACAGTGCCCGCCACGCAAAACTAAATTCGCCCGTCACGCAAAAATTGTTTGGGTACTAGTGTGGAGCCAGAATGCATATGAGCCAACACTAAGAGCATAACGTCTTTCTTATTTATTGAGGTTGAAGTCTGCACTACACAGGCCTTCATTTGCATTGCGGAGCCTCGCAGCTATGTGGGGGCGGATTGTATGTAGGACCACCGCCCTGTCTGCTTGGTTTATGACCGTCAATAATTGTCACTGTGCACACAATAAAAATCCGTCAAGTTAGAATGTACAACTAGTTAGTTTAATGGAAAGGATCAACCAGAGATACGGAGGAAATTGCATATGAGTGCAAAGTCATGGTGTTAAACAATACAAGCTAAATTTGAAAACAAATTGTGCCGTAGAAAAATGGGAAGCCAGATTTGAAGTTGGCATATATACTACTTAAGTTATGCAGAGAAGCCCACAAGGAACCCTCACTGACACGCATTGCAAATAATGTGCTTTCTCGCAAATGCGGCCAGTCGGGATCGAGCCGAAGAACCTTAAGCCTGGTGCCAGTCTACCTTTACCTCCAGGATATACAGTCAACAGTGACCAAGTAAACTATGGAATGTTGTCGAAAAATAAGTAAAGTATAGAAGCTATCATTTTGTATTAACTTTTCCAAATCTTGTATTGCCTATTTATGCTCATAAGCGACTTCAAATACAAAAATTTTGAACTATAAAGTCTTGGGTTTAGTAAAGAAATACAACTTTTTTAGGGTGTCTCCCATTTGAGATTGTTTAAATTTCAAAATACAAATTTTGAGACCTTAAACGAATTTATATAAAAAATTAAGTATTGTTCAAATATAAAGTTGTTGATCTTTTTGAGCTCTATAAGATTATCTTCATTCAAGATAACTTTAAAAGTGATGATTTTTTTCATGTTGCACCCGATTTTTATAGGTGGACTATATTTCTAACCACCTGTTGCCTGCTGACAGAGAAGCATTTTCAGAGGCAATTGAAATCACCAACCTCCTCTAAATGTTGATTTATAGAGGTGGATCAACACCCTATTTTTATACAGCTGTCTCCACCAAAAACGCCTCTAAAAATTATTTAAGTAGTACTGATATTCTAGTACATATTCTAGAAGTCATAATGAATCGTATTTCAGGACTGAGGGAATGCTAGGCATATTTTCGAGCAATAAAGGAACAAATTAAATCTGTAGAAAAAGATGTCGGGACATAGATGGTACCAATTTTAATTTGCACAAGTAGGTGTTTTCTCATAGCACAAATTGATCCAATTGTGTAATCGTCGAACCGTACACAATATTATGATGATATAAAGTGTATATATGTACTCACATGGGGTAATACGCTCGTGGATGGCGCCCATATCACGCATACTACTCATGTTAAAGCCTGAGAGGCGGCGCAAAACAATGACAAGAGAAATTAGCAAGTGTTCAGGGGTCTTGTAAATTTACATGTTAAAAGCGACATATTACCTGTGGTTTCAAAACTTAAACTGGGAAGTGGCGCCGCTGCCGGGGCCGGCGCCAGAGGTGCACTGTCCTTCAGTTCGCCCCAGCAAGGAACAGTACATCCATTGAAGAGAAGAAGCACCAGCAACGGCAACAGCATGGACGGAATTCTGTGGTGGCTGCCTGTCATCTGCATCTTGCCCCACGTGATGAGCAGCTTCTCGTGTACTATGTCCTTGCACCCAGCGCGTCTTATTGGGTGGTGGGTCAACTGTGGCGTCAGCCAGGCACGATTCTGCTGGACTAATTTGTCTCGTTGCTTTTCCCGGTGAACACTGACAGTAACTCGCTGACAGCTCTAAGCTCTTGTCTAAATGCTAGCCTGCCAAACCATCGACTCGGGCATCAGGCACAACGTCTACTCTCTCAGTCCAAAAAAAAAACAATGATGCTATGAGATATGTGTTCGTCGATTTTACTTTCAAGTTCTCACAAACAAAATTTACTTTCAAGTTCTCACATACAAAATTCACTTTCAAGCTCTCACATATTCGAAATACTTATGAGTCAAATTAACTCAACTAAGACTATAAATACTAGCGTCATGTAATCATTGCAATTTTAAGAAAAGAATAGTCGAAGGACTTTAACCTAAAGCTCTCAAGCTCTCTCCCTCTCTCTCTCTCACACGCTAACCTAGCCGCCGCCTCCCTCTATGCCTCCTGCCTCACACCCCCGCCTCAAACACCGCAGTACACAGCTGCCTGGCCAGTGCCGCCGTGCCCTCTCAACCCTAACCGTCGCCAGCTAGGCCCCCGGGCATGCCTCTTACATATCTATCGATTACAAAAATAGATTTTCTGGGGGTGGCTACTTCTAGAGAGCAGAAGTTACCATCACTACTCACTAGAAACGACAATTTTAATAGTAGTCCCAAAGTAAGGTCACCTCTAAACATATGTCTAGGTAGTTTTCTCAACGGACTGTAATGAATAATTCAACTCTACTAGTCTCTCAACTTCAGTCAAATCTTTTTTTTTGTTTTGCGTTCGGTAACACCCAATAAACTTTATGGAGGGACCGATCCAAGGTACACAAATATAAAAATGTCCACCTATCAACATTTTTTTCCTCTGCCTAAAAAAGGACATATGTAAATTATAAATCTGGTTCAAGTGGAGAATTTGATGTCTCCAAGTTGTGTCTGTGTATATGAAAAAAAACTCCACAAAGGGGGTTTATAGTGGCAGATATATATGACATGATGCTCCACTTGGACTAGATAATCTAGACAATATACAATTGTCAGTGACCGCAGTTAGTTTTGGCGAGCTTGCACTACAACGCAAGATGTAATGTCAGATGACACAATATTGATGGATGTACAAATCTTTGGCACCATGGTCAATCGGTCGTTATTGTTTCTGAATTCTGTTCACTATGGGCGTGCATGCATGGTGTGCTGATCGCGACCACCATCTTACAGGTCATGTTCAAGTGGAGAATTTGATATCTTCAGGTTGTGTCTGTGTATATGAAAAAAACTCCACAAATGGGGTTTATAGTGGCAGATATATATGACATGATGCTCCGCTTGGACTAGATAATCTAGACAATATACAATTGTCAGTGACCGCAGTCAGTTTTCGCGAGCTTGCACTACAACGCAAGATGTAATGTCAAAAGACACAATATTGATGGATGTACAAATCTTTGGCACCATGGTCAATCGGTCGTTATTGTTTCTGAATTCTGTTCATTATGGGTGTGCATGCATGGTGTGCTGATCTCGACCACCATCTTACAGGTCATGTTCAAGTGGAGAATTTATATCTCCAAGTTGTGTGTCTGTGTATATGAAAAAAACTCCACAAAGGGGGTTTATAGTGGCAGATATATATGACACGATGCTCCGCTTGGACTAGATAATCTAGACACTATACAATTGTCAGTGACCGCAGTCAGTTTTGGCAAGCTTGCACTACAACGATGTAATGTCAGAAGACAAAATGATGTTTGAAGTTGCTATTTTTTTAATTCAACATTTTAAATGGTCACAAGAAAAATGAGTAAAATCGTATCAGTAAGAGGTCAATAATTAGATAGACCGTGAATTTAGAAAAAACATGGCATTTGGAGTTAGCATAATGGAGAAAGTCTAGTTATAAATTTTAGCCACAGATTAAAAAAAAAAAATAAGTGTTCTTCAACGATTCGAAGAGGAAAATGTATTTTAATACCTAGTACTTCAAGCATCAAACTTGCTTGTTGCTTCCCTAGGAAGCGAGAACATCGACACCTGCTGTTTCTTGCAGCTCCACTTGCGGTAACACTCGGAACAGGAAGATGGATGCTTCATACAGCATCACATCATTTAGAACAAGGGATAAATTATCCTCATTTAAAAACTATATATTCATCCATCATGATATAAAACATCAGCATAATTATAAAACACTGCAATACATTTGTAGAGTTTGCCACATCTATTGTTTAATCACAAGTTAGAACAATATGTTTATGATTACTCTACCTCAAAATTCAATTCAGTATCCAAAACATTAGAAGATAGACATTTCTTTATAAAAAACAATGTTAAGTTCCTAGTTGGACAAAAGCATCAGGTAGCATGCCCTTTCAGAGTTTATACTAAACCAAAATAAGTCAATTCAGTAAGAATTACTACTTTGACCTTCTACATGAGTGACACAAAACTCCAAGGTGATACACGTACCACAGATTCTTGATCCCTTTAGAGCACGTATAATAATGTGTCATAAGCCAATCCGAGTCAGCAATTTTGATGACGTGGAGGAGAGAAGGGAAGAGAGAGAAGAGAGCTTGGCTCTTGTCTAGCACAAAGCTGGGCACGGATGCATTGGCATTAGTGAGTCCCAATAGATATGGATGTGAGGAGTAATTGGAAAGAGAAGAGAAATAAATAATAATAATAAAGAAATTTTGTAGCCAACTAAGAGCATCTCCAACAGTTTTTGCAAAATCTCTACAACATAAAAAGAACAAAAGGAAGACTGTCATTTGGTGCGATAAAAATTTCGCCTCACTTTTCTACCACGGCGTGCGACCCCTTCCTTTCACACCTCAGCCCGCCCATGCATGCGATCTATATTAGTCAACCTCCCAATCATCGCTTTGTCCATGCATGCGATCTATATTAGGAAACCTATTAGGGACACACATTAGAACCACATCTCACAAAAAAGTAAACAAAAAGGAAACAAATTAACAATTAGGGAAACACATCTCGATCGACATGCGATTTATATTAGGCAACCTACCAGGGACACACATAACCCACGTCTCACAAAATAAAGGGAACAAATTAACAATCAAGGAAACACATCCCACAATCCATTCCAAAAAATAAACCGGCACCCAGAATATTTCCAAGAAAAAGACGGTGTACCAAAAATAGGAAGCAAACAATCTACATCCCGGTCACACGAAGCCAATCTTTGTGCTGTCGCCGTGGTCACCTGCTCCTTGATCAAACGGTACAAGGGCACGGGGTAAGTGATGCTCACAAAGTTGCCCTAATCATGTCTATTTTATAGTCGGTAATGATTGCGGTTCTAATGCATCCCCTCATGCGACCCCCCTCCCGCTCCTAATAACCCCCCTACGTGCGGCATGGAAGATCCGCATGCCCTTCCGTGAGACAAAATAGGAAACTCAAATTAGGAAGATCTGTATGCACTACTTGCTTTGTTTCCGAATGATGTAGAAAAACATAAAGATCCGCATGCACTACTTACGTGAGTCAAATTAGTTTCCATATTCAAATTAGTTTCCATATTTTGTTCATGCCATCGGCGCGACAAAATAGGAACCTTCGTTTTGCATGACACCTTCCTTTTGCGACACCAGGTATAAGAACGACACCCGACAACCTTAATCTTCTCTTCTCTAGCGCGATCGCGGCGTTCCGCCGTCCTCCTCCACGTAGTGCTACACCGCGTCGAGAAGCCGCCCCCGTGTGACGCAGCGTCTGCCGTGTGGTCGTCGTCATGGAACGCCATTCCGCCGTCCTCCGCCCGCGTCTTCGCTACGCTGCGATGGGAAGCCGTCCCCATGCCACGCCCGCGCCGTTACGTAAATCCACAACTTTGTTCTACACCCGAACCGTCCACTTGCTACGCTGTCCTCGACTTCGATCTACGCCGCGCCATCAATTTGCTCCGCTGTCCTCGCCTCCACGCCACCTGATCCGTGGATCCGTCGTCATCCTGAGATCAACGGTGCTCGTACTCTATTGCGCGTCGGCCAAGTTGAAGATCGCGGGCGCCACCAACGTCACCGGGTACGTGCTCTGTCTCTTGCCGTTTGGTTAATTGTTGTGACGCGATCACCGCCATTTGGGTATCGCGATCTACTATGTTTGGCTTGCCGGTCACCGCTGTTCATCTCTAGGATAGAGATTAGCTAGATCACCTATACGAGAATACATTTTTAAGAAGTTGATCTGGTGGCTTATGGTTCGGTTACACACTTTGTAGATAGGAAAATAGAAAGGATTTGCTCCCGGATTGCTTAATGCGTTTCTTAAGCGGTGTACTCCATCATAGGTCACTAAGAATGATGTACTTGTTCTTTGTACTTAAAGTTTATAACCTAAATTCTTTTGTAACTGAACGCCATCGATGTCTTTGAGGTTGCATACGGCCGAGGCCGTGAGGGCGGATGGTTGGAGGCGGAGGGCCAGAGCTGCGACGCCCGAGATGGGCGAGACGCTTGGATAGGTATGCGCGGGCTGCTCACCGTCGGCGTCGGCGCCCGTCTTGGCGTCGTCCGTCGCGTATCCCCCGCGGCAGCTGCGCAAGACGGATTAGGCGGGCGAAGCAACCTTTCGACCTTCGGGCCTCCAGGCGACTCACCGTTGATGCCGGGGCGGCATGCTTGAGACAAGGTGGAAGAAGAGGTAGTAGTGGTAGCGGAGAACAGATGGAGAGAAATGGGGAAAAACATGAGCGGAGGGTGGGGGGGAAAGGAGCGGACCTGAAGAGAGGAAGAAAATACGTTTCTTCGTTTCTTTATTTTTTGTATACACATATTTATTATTTATGTATAAAGCTATGTATATTTATATATCCACAGCAAAATGTAAGTTTATTCATGTACAAATAGGGATGAAAACGAAAATGATAGTTTCCGATTTTTTGAAGTCGTTTTTTCGAGTTTTTCCGAATTTGATGCCTAAATGAAAACAGAAGTGGTAACCGGAAAAATGAAAATGATAATGGTAAAAATAAATGGAAATGAAAGTGAAAACAATTTTGCCCTCTTCCGATCGTTTCCAAAGATTCCGTATTTAAGCGGTAATTTACCGTTGGTAATTACCAAATCAAAGACACACACAACCAACATACACATAAGACAAATACTTTTTAGAAACTAACTACACGGCAAGGATTGAACACATATAGGAACAACCTCTACTTAAGAAGAAACTCTAATAATTCATATTTTTATCACTATGCTATGTCAAGTCAGCTTAAAACTTGATCGGTTATTTGTGTCATTGTCAACAACTGTGGTCATGTTGTGAGTTATATGGCTCTTCTCATTTTCTATAATTTAGTGTGTTTATCATTTTTGAGGATACCGTTAGCATAGATTTCGATCGTTATCGTTGTATTGTCCGACCGACTATATCGTTTTCGAAATTCCCGGAATACCGGCGCCGTATTCATTTCCGACAATATCTTATCGATTTCGTTTTCGAGAAAAAAGAAAATGAAAATGAAAGTGATTTGGCCTCCTTCCGATCGTTTTCGACCGTTTTCATCCCTATGTACAAATACAAAAATACACCATAAGTTGGGTTTGACTAAATAAGCTAACTAATTATACTAATTTAGGCTTGGTTATTTTATTCTACAGAACAAATTTAAGGATTTTTTTGATTTAATAGTCACTTTTTTTGTAAATAGAGGGAAAGGAAATATTTTTTTGTTTTCTTTTTTATACACATTTATTTTTAAAGATGCATACAGGGATGAGATTAAGATGCGTCGAACTTATTCATGGATTTATTGGCGCATCGAAATAAATGGATATGAAGATATCTTCTCACCGATATAAAACATTATCTTAAGAGAATTACGAAAAAAGTCGATATAATAGATTTATGAGCCTGCGACACCGTGATATCCAGTGGATTGTGTTACTTTTACAAAACTTAATTGTTTGGATTAAATGTCATTTTAATATCATTCTTTTATTTCATAGTATTGTTATCTTATCATGCGATTCTTGTGCTTTTATATAAAATTTAGTTATCCCGTAGCAACGCACGGGCCCTTAACTAGTGTACTTGGCAAAACTTGTGATTTGCCAAGTCACAAAATATATGCCAAGTGAAAAAACTTTGGTTCTCCAATAGTTTTGCAAATTTGGCATGGCAAAAAAAAAAAAAAGGCAATATGCAGCATGCAAGTAGGGAGATGATTTATTTTCGTGATCAATACGCAACATGCAAGCAAGGAGAGGATTTGCCAAGTCCCACCCAGCTTGACATATTTGCCAAGTTGAGGATGGTTTATGCCAAGTTGCCCAAAATGTCAATCCAAATTGTAAAACTGTTGGAGACCACTTTTTTATGTTTTTGGCAAATTTGAAGAATGCAAACCCTGTTTATAAAACTGTTGGAGTTGCTCTAAGAGACTAGTTATTGTATAACTTGACTCTTAGCACTTGGGTTATAGCCAAGCACTTGGCTCTATTATTAGCCATGCTCTCATGTGTCCCTAGCAATGCCGGTTGTGGACCACAGACTTCGACCGATCCATAATGCCACGTTCTGGTTGCACCACTGGATGGGACTATCAGTGGAGTAGGGCACGTTCGAGTCGCTGTGGAGTGTAGTGACTGCCACCCATCTCCGACAACACCGGTATAATGGGGGTGCATGAGGCGTACATGCGGGTGGACGACGGACTTTGACCGATCCATAATGCCACGTTCTGGTTGCGCCACTCGATGGGACTGTATCAGTGGTGCCATGGTGGAGTAGGATTGTCGTAGATCGGTGGCAGTCACTACACTAAACTACACCCGCATGAGGCGTGCGGGTGGACGACGGACTTTGACCGATCCTTCGTATTTGCCCGGCTGTCAACAGTGTGTCGTCTTCCTTTACGTGCATTTGGCGGTAACGAAAGATGCAGGAAAAGTGTCCATTATTGTACCTAACGTTCCTTTCGTGGAATATCTAGTCGCGCACAGATGCCACTTGGATGTAGTTGGGTTTTTTAGTCCAAGTTGATATAAGTTGATCATTATCTCTATAGCTGGTTCGGCTTACTTGTGGCCTTTAGAAATCAATGAATTTCTAGAGGCGGCAAGAAATTCCTTTTAGATGTAGTTGGCAATTTGGCCTGCCTCTAAGAATATATGTAGCATAAAATTCATAACTTTGTTAAATTAAGTTGGATGAAGACATCAAATTTGTAGTACCCGAAGACCTCTACTGCTTTGCAGTTGATGACTTTACCAATAGAAATACTTTAACAAAATCATATTACCTTGGATGAAGTAACTATTTAAAAACAAAGTTATAATAGTCAAAAGCAGTTAAAATAATTTTTGTGTCAAAGCATTCGAGATCTAAAAGTACCTAGGATACAGAAACAATATAAACCAAAGTTAACTTTTCAGTTCAAAGTTTTTACTTAGAATTTGTTAGGTACTTCGATATACAAAAGGAATGCTCCACCTTACAATATTCATTAAAATAATATAAAAGGAATGTATGTGATGATGGGCATGCGGTCACCATAGACGTGATAGTACCGGCAGCTGGTGCGCGCCGTGCTCCGCTTACCACGTTGGTGTCGACGACCACTAGGACGGTCTTGGCCCTGACGTGTCGTGTGCCTACCTGCCCTTGTCCGCCGGCACATTGTTGTGTCGGATCACCTAGTTGTGCCTGTCGATGAGCGCGCTGCGTTCCCGCGCTATCAGGATGATGTTGTTGTTGCCAACCACGACACATTAGGCATACCGTCCAACGTCCCTCGCCCAATGAACCACGGTAATGGAGCTCTTGACAACGAGATTAGGAGATAGAGAAATAGGACACCTTAAGCACGCAAATTGGGAAGGGACCAGGAAGTGGGATGCCTTGGGGGCGAGGGTGTGGGGAGCACGTTCGGGGTGGCGAGGGTGTGGTCATTGGAATCCCCACGCGGCAAGGGTGGCCGGCGGCACGGACGTGGGGGGAGAAGATCAGGACAACGGCACGGTGGCTGATGAGGACATCTCCTCCACTATTACCCGTTGGCAACGCAACACTAAATGGGCCAGGTGCCCTTGTAGTCGGGTGGCGACCGTGTGAGCCTCCGAATAATCCCACCGTGCTTAACTTGGGAGGAGGAAGCCACCTTAAAAGGGAGAGCCACCCTCCCCCTATCAGACTAGTCTTTTAGGGCGATTGGGTCTTTCCCTGAGTGTCGTCGGTTTACCGGCGATAGTCTAGCAGGGGTATGCCCGGCTAGTAGATTGAGCGGTTAGGGATGCGCGAGACGGCTAACGAGACGTTAAGCAGAACGAGCGAAGGACAAAACACACGGGTTTTACCCAGGTTCGGCCGCCTTGATGGCGTAAAACCTACGTCCTGCTTAGTTGTATTGATTGATTGAGAATTATCTCGTCCCTCGGGGGATCCTCGCTCTCCTTATATAGTCCGGGGAGCAGGGTTACAGGTCGGATCTGTCCCGACAAGAGCTATCCTGATCGGTTTCAATAGGAAAGTGTATAGTGATTACGATTGAACTATACTAGGAAACTATCTTGATGACCAAGTTTAGGCCGTAATCTCCGATAATCTCGGTCTTCTATCGCCAAGGGCTTCAATCCGCCGTCCTGGGCCGGCCCGAGAGGCCTAACCCAAAGTGACCCGTGAGGAGATAGGGGTTTATCCCCCACAGCTAGTCCCCGAGCACGCTGTATGCTGCAGGTGAAAGAGTCTTGACGCTTCGATCATCGGGAGGTGTTGTCGACCAGTCTTCATACGGTGTCGACCAGACTAGTTGAACGCCGACTAGCCTGGGACAGCTCTCGACCAGCCACTTGTTTTCCTGTAGCTCCTTTCCTTTGCTTCCGACCAGTCTAGTCTTGACGAGTCCGCCTGCTGGATGCTGGGTGCTCCAATGAAAAAAATCTTTTTCTTTCTGGCGAAGTGTGCCCACGTGTAGTGGATAAACACTGTAAAAATGTAAGTACCAAAAAATTGAGCACGATTCACCGTAGGTGAAGTGTGCCCACTTAGTCCCCGAGCCTAGGAGTAGGTGAGTAATCACGTACTGCTAGGGTCAAAAGAAAAAATATGAGCAAATAGTCCCCGAGTAATCGGAAACCTAACTGGCGCATTTACCGTACTCTAATGTGGAGCGTACGCTCAGGAGTCCCCGAGCCCGGTATATCTGCCCGAACGTAGGGTGCTCATGCACCATGCATGGGTCGAGGCACAGACAGTGCCATCCCAAAGAATATCCAGGCCGTGTCAGGAAATCTGGATAACCCGTGCATCAAGGAAGCTTCGTCAAGAAGATAGGGCCGCTCAGTTCCCAGTAAACGGCAAGATATCTGGTCAATTAATATCCCAGATCATGTAGGGGAACACCGGGCGTGAGAATCGAGGGAGATAGGGCGTGTGGCAGTGCCACAACGCGCGCGCTCCTGGAAAGGGTAATGATGGCAACCGACACCGCCGCCGCACGCACCTCAACCCGAGAAATGAGGAGGCGCGGGCCCGGCAGCCGCGCACGGTTGCCCATGCATCAACCCTAGGGGCGGTCGGGACTATAAATATCAGCATCCCGCGCCCCTCGTCGCATCCGCTGGTTGCCCCTTCCTCTTCTTGAGTCCTTCATCTTCCTCACCCCTTCACAAAGAGCACCGGCTAGGGTTTGCTTGCTGCGCCGGCGCTATGCCTCTTCACCGACGCCTCCACCGATTGCAAGAGGTAAGTACCTTGTGGATCTGTCAATGCGCCGTTACTTAGCCCCCGATGCAATCGATTTGGGCACGGATTTGGTTCGATTTGGTTGCCAATACTGTTCATTTTCTTGGAGTGTAGAACCGGTTGAGGTGGGATGGACCGCCATGCTCGCGGAGGTCGCCGGGGCGTGTGGTGCGGCGCTGCGGAGGGCGCGGCGGAGTTGCCGCCGGGCGCTGGAGGCGCCGCCGCGCTGGACGCGACGGAGCTCCTGTGCCGCCGCGGCGGCGGATCCCGTAATCCCGATGGATAGGAATGGCCGGGCTCTTCGTCCCACCGGCGGCGACAAATGAGGGAGCTGGTGGATGCCCGTGTTACGCGAGAGGGTTATCGTCGGTTGGAGGGTACCGGGGGCGGAGCCGTACCGATGCCGCAGACGGATGAAGTGGTGGTCTTCGAGCCACTTCGCGCCGGATTCGGGATGCCGACACACCCGTTCTCTTTGGAGCTCCCGGTGCTCTGACCTCTCGGCTCGCCACGCCACCGAACGCCATCCTCGACATTGCCGTCTTCATCACCCTTTGTGAGTGTTGCCTCGGCATTCTCCTAACCTTAGCTTGTGGAAGTACTTCTTCTATGTTGGGATGAAGGGGATTCGGGATCACGGGTAGCGCGGCATGTTTGTGAAACTCCGGGGCAACCGGGCAAGCCGCTTCCGTCGACACCACCGCCCAGCGAATGTGCCTCGCTGGTATACACGGTGGTTTTACCTGCCACAGTCGGATGTGCCAATTCCGGCCGATCCCACCCGTGTCTCGGTGAGACGTGCAAGCTGGAACGAAGAACCCGCAGCCGCCGACATGCCGCGTGTGAGGGAGCTGCTGGCGATGATGAATGACCTGCATGTGGATGGCATCGACCCTCCTCACGTGTTCGTGGAGCACCGGATCCAGCCACTCAAGCGGAGGGATCATCCCGAGTTTCGCAGTACACCGGGCTAAATGATCCCACCCGCGAAGTCGGCGGAGTTCCCGCCGTCGGCCGAGGTCCGAGAGCGGGTATCGAAGATTCTCGCTGGCGGCGGGTACCGCCGACGATCCGCCAAGACGGTGCCCACCTTCTCGCGTCGGGAACCCGCCACCGCTGGTGAGTGTAGTCCAAATTGTGTTGTTGTGCAATCGCTATAGATTGCAACTGTCTTTATCGCCGATGATTGCTGCGAGATCCATGGGATGACACGCAGCCGTACTTGTCACCCGAGGAAGCCGCCGTTCACGCCAGCTGCGGTGAACGCCGCCCGTCCCGTGCCCCCTCGCCCGGCCCAGCGCCCGGAGGCGCTGGGGGTAGCGCGGGGGAGAGTGCTCGCTCGCGACCGCGTCCTCCGGAGAGCCCGTCGGAACCGGAGGTCGTCCGGCGTAGGTGATAGCAGGACGGCCACCCCCGTCGTGACACGGCTACGTATGATGATGATTTTCTTGCCGATGAAGAACTTCAAGCCTTTGTTGAGTTGACCGCCTTTGTAAGTATCCTTCGAGTGTTACCCAGTCCCCGTGTAAGGGTATATCGACTGATCGTCACATTGTTGAGTGCAGCAACCTGTGGGAGATAGAACACCGATTGTTCGAGTTGATCTACCAAGGGCGCCAGCCGGACCACACGGTGATGTGTCAGCGCCACGGAGTGGAGGAGGCCGCAGTGGCGGTAGCTCTGGAGGTCGCCTCCGTGGTCTGCGCTTTGCCAATGTGTAAGTGCACTTACTGTCGTGCGTGATCGCTCATATTGTCGGTGTATGTATGTGTGAATCATATTGTCGGTGCGGGGGCCGTTGTCGAGCCGTGCGGATGCCGGTTCTTCGGCGGGCGCCCAGCGGCAAGATGAGCCCGCCCGACCGTGCACCGGCCTCGGGGAGTCCCGGCGGGGCGTGCCGATCAAGATGCTCCAGCACCGGAGGAGTCGCAAGAGATGGCGGGGCACCCGGTGCACCAAGAGCCCGGTTGAAGACGCTAAGGAACCGGTGGTGCCGAGACCTGAGGCCGCGCCCGTGGCCATCCGCCCTGAATCCCCCCTGGACGACATCCAAATCTTGGATGGTGATCAAGAGATGGAAGAGGCGGACGATCCGGTACGGCTGCCGGGCTCCGGTGCCCCGGTGGAGCGGGGGCGGCCGAAGTCGAAGAGAGGAAGACAAGCCGACCTGCATAGCCCGCCAAGTAGAGGAGGGAGCCAGCCGCCTGCGCGTAAGTACTCGACCACCTTGTTTTGCACTGTGATCCTGTCATAGACATCCTGTGATTGCATGTTGTTGTGTAGCATATCCGTAACGAGGAAATCCGCCAATTGCGCGAAGAGCTGGAGCAGTGCCAGGGCGCCCTGTTTGAGGCCAGACAGGCGCGGGATGAGCTCTCCCGTGAGCGCGACCGTCTTGTTGAGGAGTGAGCGGTGCTCGCGGTCGAGAGGGACCGCCTGTTGGCCGCAATGACGCCGCCACGCCTTTGCACAGGAGAGGACGGCACTGGCCGCCGAGCGTGAAGTCCTTGAGGTTGAGCGAACCCGTCTGGATCGCGAAGCCGCCCGGATTTCCAGGGAGGGTAAGGCCCTGGAAGAAGGACGCGCACAGCTTGCCGCTGACCGCAAGCACCTGGAGGAGGAGCGCGTGGAACTCATCGCTCAGGAGCAGCGGGCACGCCATGAGGCCCAAACCCAAATACTCGGTATGTGCAATGATTACTTGAAAAGTCGATCTGAAGACATCTTTACAAGAATGGTTAGTGATAAAATGAATGAAAATGTTGGCTTCTGTGATACCTTGCAGAGCATGAAGCGTCCATTGAAACCCTGCAACGGCAGCTCGTGATGGGGAACCAGCTGACAGCTGAGGCGCATGAGGAGCTCCTAAATACCACCACCGATCGTGACGGTATACCCTTATGCCGTTGAATAATTACCTGCTCAAAAAAGTATTTGAACGATTTGTGCTAAGCTTACCGTGTATATTTGGCAGCGACGCGTGCAGCCTCCAGTTATCGGATTCGCGATCTGGAGGCTGGATATGCTCTATGGAGGAATCGCACACAAAGTCTCACGCAAGGTGTCGGGCCAGTCCTCGACGCCATCCATGGCTACGCGTTGGCGGGGCCAATCCGAGGGAGCGCCGCCAACCGACGCCCGAACATGGAGCAACGCGGTGAGGGCCCGGGCAAACTTCATGGGAGTTCACCCGCCGTGCCACTCGCGACACGGCTCGACATGCTCGCGCGGTGGCGCTCCCATCATCCCGAGGTGCAGTTTGGCGCGTCCGCCTAGGCTACGCGCTCGACGGGGCGGCCCGGGGCGCGCTAAACTGCGCCCGAGCGGCCGACGAGGCGGCGATAGCACTTGCCGATGAGATGAATCCACTCGTGGTTGTTGAAAGGTAAAGACCTGGGTGAAGCAAGAAACAGATTAGTGAAAAATAGCAAGAAATGGGCATGATACTTTGCTTCTTTTGGCCGTAGCAAAAAACAGGATTAGTGAAAAATAGTAAAAACACTTGAGATTTTAGCGAGCCACGCCCGGGATGTGGGTAGCATAATTAGCTTAATACTTTGTTTTTATCTCACAATCGTTTTATCATGCATACGATTATGGTAGACGATGAAGCGTAGACCGTAGACGAGAAGGGGGGTCACTTATGGTAGACACCAATCCTAGCCTTATCGCGCCGGTATAGCCAAGGCAAAGAAGGAGACGCGATGCTCGAGCAAGCTATTGGGCTGTTCGACTACGATAAGGAATCATCCGCCGGTCGTCAGTCTATGCGGGGAGTACACCAGTCACGCATACTGCGAAACGACCAAGTACAGAGACGGTTCTAGGGGGTCTAGTGACTTAAGAGTGCAGTCGAGCATGGAAATAAATTGTTACGTCGGCGAAAGAAAATATAACCATGTCAACATACTCCAATAAACTTTATTAATATGCGACAGCAGAAAGTAAGAAATGATACAAGGCGGCTTACAGAGTCCCCGAGATTACGGAAAAAATCGTCGCAGGTGCTCAATGTTCCGGGAGTTGGGGACGTCGACATCTTTCATGGTCATCAACGGTATGCTCTGGCCGGGTAACCTCTTTAACTTGAAAGGGCCTTCCCAATGAGATCTCGGCTTGTGTGCGCTCTTACGCTTCCTTCGAAGGACCGGTCGCCAACCGCAAAGGCTCTTCAGCGTACATTGCGATTGTAATATCTTCGAACGCCCTCGAGGTATTTGGCGTTCCGCGTTGTTGACATTTCTTAGCGCAATCAAAGGAAACAGGTATAAAACCCATCCCCAATAAAAGCGCCAGAAATGCGCCACTGACATTCCCAAGTAAAACCACCATGTCGGTGATCCGAAAGGGATTGTCAACGGGATAGATCTTGCGATCTTAGATATTTCATCCGCAAGCGCACGGATCTATCATTGTAGCACGGATCGAGGTATTTGGTGTTCTTGCTCGGCACAATGTTTTTGGTGGAGAAAATGGAGTGTAGAACAAGTGGGAGAGAGTGTGAGAGTGAGAGAGAGTGAAAATGAGAGGTGGGTGCTCTCACACCGGTGCTCGGGCTATTTATAGCCGAGCCAACGGCCGAGGGACGCTCACACACAACGGTTAGGATCCGTTGGCGGCGGGACCCGCGCGCGCCCGGCGGGTGCGGCGCGCAGGGGTGCGCGCGCACCACGCCCTAGGCTTCGGCTGCCGCTGGCTTTGGCGGGCGTGCTCAACGGTCACGGAAAAGTTGGTGGCCGTTGTTTGCTCGCTTACTGGTTCGACCCGTTTTCTCCCCTTTTGAATTTCTCCAAAAATTTTCAAATATAAATTTATTTTTAAATAGAAAAATTATTTTAAAAATATTTTTGTATATACTTTTTATGTAGAAAATATTTTTCTTTATTTTTCATGAAAGAATTTATTTTATTTATGAAGACTTTTTATTTTAGTTTTCGAAAATATTTACTTATAGATTTTATGTAATAAATTTTTTTTTTGTTGATAATAAAATATTTTATAAAAACTTTTTTTTGAAATATACCCCATTTTTTTTTCTAGGGTCGGTTATTTATAGTCGGCTGTCGACTCTCCTCTCCAGCTTCGGCGGAGAGTACACGCTCCGGGGTTTCGAGTCGATCCTTCAACACTCCACACCGGTTTTCGATGATGTTGATATCCGGGTGTGTTGTTGTTTGTACCCGATGAATGGGCACTTTACCGCCTTACTCTCGACGTGGAAGACTATGAAGCCTTTCCCCATGCAGATATCGGCTTTTGGCCGTATAGAGAAATGGTCTCCCCAGGAGGAGAGACGTATCCTCTCGATGGGCCCATATCCGGGATCACAAAATCCGGCGGGGATGTACTCCGTCAGATTTTGACTAGCACGTCTTCGAGTATTCCCTCTGGCCGCCTTGTTGATTGATCTGCCATTTGGAGGACGAAATTGGCAGGAGTGAGTGTTCCTCCATGGATTTTGTTGAAGGTGGCCTTGGACATCACATTGATCTTGCCCCCGTGTCACGAAATGCATTGGCGAAGGTGTGGGGGCCGATAGTGCAGCTGATAAGCGGACGTCCAGGGTCACCCTTCTTGGCAATGAATGGCGAGCTCACAGGGATCTTCTTCAGCTCATTGGGTTGACTGAGCCTCAGAGATATCATGTTAACCGATTCGTGCGGGACCTCAGGTTGCCCCGATCCTACCCGAGTCGTTAACGGCACTTGGGCAACAATGCGGGCCAGCTGTGTTTCTATCATTTTGTTGAAGCCGAGTTGGTTCTTCACAAATGATGTCAGCCCTTCGAGCTTATTATTTACTCCTTCCGGGATCTTATCTTGATGGCTCATCTTTTGGTGAGGTTTTCGTTAATTTTGGCTTGGCCCGATGCACCAGGTCCTTCAATGATGGTCGACTAGGGTTGTAATTGGAGTTGTACCCCTAGTTACCTTGGAATGGTGGCCTGGGATGGTTATTCCAGCCCTGCTGAGGTTGGCGATACACATGTCTTTGTTGTTGATGAAGGCGGCTTCTTCACGGGTCTCGGGGCGCTTATCCCCTGAGTGGCCAACTTCACCACATGTCTCACGCAGTCATGTGAGCATCTCGTGGCGTAAACTGGCGCGCTGTATAGTTGAGTCTGTGGTGGCGCTCCTCCGGCTTCTTCAGCAGAAGATCCATTTTTGCGGCAAGCATATCCGCCTCCTTCACGGTATGCATGCCTTTTTGTGTTTTGGCTAGGGCTCTGTCTTCGCCCCAGCTCCGGTTTGCCACCATTTTGTCAATCAGGGTTGTTGCCTGATCGATGGTGAGCGATAGAAATGCGCCACCAGCAGCGGCGTCGAGGTGCCCCTTCGATATGGCCGTGAGACCATTGTAGAAGTTCTGGAGCACCAGCCAATTCTCCATCCCATGGTGCGGGCATGCTAGAATGTATTCTTGCAGCCTTTCCCACGCCTCCGGAATGGGTTCCATTGAATTCTCTTCGAAATTGGCGATCCTTCCCCCTCGGGGCATTGGTTTTGCCCATGGGAAAGAATTTAGCCAGAACGCCGCCGGAGCACTTGGCCCACGCATCTTGGCGACTTCCTTGTCCTTGTAGAACCACTGTTTCAGCCTTCCCCACCAGGGAGAAAGGAAACAAGCGGAGCCCGATAACGTCGGGTTCGGCGTCCTTGATGACAATTGTGTCGCCATGACTCAAGGAAGTGTTGGAGATGAGCGTTTGCGTCCTCACTAGGCAGTCCACAGAATGGACTGGCCTGCACCATGGTGATCAGCCCAGTGCGCAGCTCAAAGTTTTTATCCGCCACATTCACCACCGGCCCAGTGGGCACGTTGGTGACAATGAGTAGAGAAATCGCCGCGGCGACTTTCCCATGGCTTGAGATGCGGTTGGTGCGGGGATGTCGGTCTCGACCGTCGGGGGTTCGGCCGAAGAAGAAGGGCACGAGACCTGTTCTTCCTTAGGAGTGCCTACGGATCGGAGATGAAGTTTTCGGCAATAGGAAACCGACATACACTACCTGTTTTCATCCACAACGAGAGAAAACATAAAAGATTAGCCTTGTATGAGCAAATGGTAGCCACGCACACAGTTCATATTCATAGCCAGCTATTTTATTTTTTTTATTTTTTTTTTCACAATGCCTTCCCCGGCAGCGGCGCCAGAAATGCTTGTTGACATTTCTTAGCGCAATCAAAGGAAACAGGTATAAAACCCATCCCCAATAAAAGCGCGGGAAATGCGCCACCGACATTCCCAAGTAAAACCACCATGTCGGTGATCCGAAAGGGATTGTCAACGGGATAGATCTTGCGATCTTAGATATTTCATCCCCAAGCGCATGGATCTATCATCGTAGCATTTCACCCGGAAGTATTCGGGGTATCGTTATTTATATTTTCCCAAAGGAAGGCATGTGATTAATAAGCTAGCATGGCATCTGAATAGAGGAACATGTGTTTGCTTAGACCAAATTGTTCATAACAGGGGTAAGCAATAATGGTTTATGGATAGTGTGACACACACTTTAGAATCCGCCAACAAAAGGATAAAAGAAAATAGATAAAGAATAAATGAATAACCTAATGGACTAATTCTAATGTATCTAGTCATGGCCATACAAATGAATAGTTAGGATCATATGCAAACTGATTTAGGCATGGTTAGGTCTAGGATACCGGGGAGACCCCACCAGGAAGTCTACTTCCCACCAAGGCATTTACGAACTCCTACAGCACATACGAACGTGGAGGGATTTCAAGGGACGGTCAAGGCTTGTCACGACCAAGCTGCCTACCCCCTCAACCGTGGCATGCACTCATATTCGCAGGTGTCGTAATACCCGGGCACCATGCCCACATATTAGAGCACTACTCTTGTCCCCCTAGGATCCCCACTCGTCGAATGGACGGACTAGAACAAGAGCAAACCCGAAGGAACAACGAACCGATATCCCACCTCTAATCAAGTTAGGCATATGATGATCGATGAAGAACTGATATGAACATGTCAAGATTATGATATGTAAACTATATGCTAGTTCATATACCATCACAAGAACATGATCAAGACTATACTCTAGTTCATAAGTTAGGCCAAGAACATAGATATAAGACTTGCAAATAGAAGAATGCTCCATAGAGAAGATGTATTATATACCAAGGCACTTTCTTCTAGGAGACAAGCCCTCCATGTAGCTCTTCTACTCCAAGTGCTAACCAAGAACTAAGAAGAAGAAGAAAGAAGAAGTAGAAGAAGAGAGAGAGGTAGAGGTGGTAGAGAGAGGAAGATTGCTGGTTTGCTGGACTCCAAGTGGTGTGTGTTGAGAGAGGAGAAGAGGGGGCCTACTTATACACTTGGAGGAGGGGCCTAAATGCTAAATTACACCAAAACCGACCTGGTAAACCTTCCTAATCTGAGCAAACCGACCATCCCACGGCGGGAATCCCCATTTAGCGGTGCACGAACCGCCTCCCCGAGGTTGGGCGAAACCGCCTCGGGGAGGGTGCGGCCATATCGTGTGGTGCGCTGCGCGCACCCCCCTGGGCTCGGCCTGGCCCGGGTCTCGGTGGGGTGTCTTCCTTCGTCTTGAAAAGTTGTGGGCCGGGCTTGGCTCGGCCCAATTTTGATGTTTTGGGTTGATTTGCTCCTGGGCTTGTGTTTTGCAATAATGCGCTTTCTCGGATGGCGTACTTTGGTCGATTTTCCACTTGCTTTTATTATAAATCTACAAAATAAAATACTAGATACTACAAGTGGAATTTTATTAGTGATAAATGTATATGAGTATAAAAGGTATAGTTTTACTCCCTTTATGGTAGTAAGTTGACGGGAAAAATATGTCGTTGGTGACCGTCAACACGCGTGCGGCATTGCGGCGGGTTTCCTCAGCGATAAGCTCATCCTCCCGAGTAGCGTCCGAAGTTTTTTCATTATAATTCTCAACACGAGGGGAGCGGAAAGCGATGTCGGCCGGGAGGACTGCTTCTGAACCAAACACCATGAAGTATGGGGAAACACCTATACTACGGCTGGGTTGGGTACGTAGTCCCCGACAGCCAGCAGGGTAGCTCCTTAAGCCATCGACCGGGATATTTCCCATCGGCCGGAAGAGTCGCTTCATAGCGCTTCTAATATCATGCCGTTTGCTCGCTCGGCCCGCCCGTTGGCGCGAGGATGGGCGGCAGATACATATTTCACCCGGATGCCTTTGTCTTCGCAATAGTCCCAAAAATGACTGCCTCGTAAATGTCTTTGCCAAGATCCGTGATGGAGTTTGGGATGCCGAGCGATGGACCACCTCATCCAACATCTCGACGGCTTTGTACTTGGTTGGCGTCGACCGTGGGAGATATTCAATCCACTTGGAGAATTTGTCGACCATGACGAATATCCACTTGAAGCCACCGGGGGCTGCTTTGAAAGGCCCGATAGCGTCAAGTCCCCAGCACGAGAAAGGCCACGCTGCCGGTATAGTCTGGAGCTCATGTGCCGGCAAGTGCGTGCGCTTGCGCGAAGAATTGACACTTCTCACAATGCCGTACCAGGTGTTCTGCATCGACAAGAATGCCGTCGGCCAAGAAAAATCCTGCCCGGAATGCCTTTCCGACTAGGGTGCGAAAGCCGCATGATTACCACGAATCCCACCATGGATTTCGTCAAGCAATTTTATACCATCTGCTTCGGAGATGCACTTCTACAGGACCCGGTCTCCGATACTCTTCCGCATGAGGAAACCGTTGACAAGGACATAATTCTTACTTCGCCTGATGAGTCGCTCTTGTTCCGTCTTGTCTTCTGGCACGAGAGCCTCCTGCAGATATTTAATTATCGGGACTCGCCAGTCTTCATCAACGGTATTGGATAGGGTGGCGACGATGTGCTCAGCTGTCTCGAGTGGAGGGCTGGGCGCAGGATCACTGATGGTTGGTTTCCAAAGATCTTCGACGAAGACGCCGGCCGGTATCTTTGCCCGAGAAGAGCCGAGCTTGGAAAGTTCATCGGCGGCTTGGTTGAAGTCCCGAACCACATGATCAAAGCTGAGCCCGTAGAACTTGCCTTCCAACTTTCTTATGGCCGCCACATATGCATCCATCTTCTCACTCTTGCAATCCCAATCTTTGTTGACTTGCTTGATTACCAATGCCGAGTCACCGAATACTTGCAGTCGGCGAATCCCAAGCTGGATAGCAATACGAAGGCCGTGAAGGGCAGCCTCATACTCCGCGGCATTGTTAGATGCCGGGAAGTGGATCCGGAGGACATACCGGAGTGTATCCCCGGATGGCGATATGATGTAGACGCCA
The DNA here is from genome assembly GCA_015847255.1 of Hyparrhenia diplandra. NCBI lineage: Eukaryota > Viridiplantae > Streptophyta > Magnoliopsida > Poales > Poaceae > Hyparrhenia > Hyparrhenia diplandra. Next base: position 18,193 of record JADLZK010009670.1, on the reverse strand, counting down.
GCCCCGGGACCATCGATGTTCAGCGAACCGTCAAAGTACATCGTCCAAATAAGTTCGCGGTGGTGTCTTCGAGGGGAGTCTCGAGATCCGTCCATTCGCAAACGAAATCTGCCAATGCTTGCGACTTGATGGTACTCCTATTCTTGTATTCAATAGTGAACAGGCTAAGCTCGATCGCCCACTTGCATATACGACCATTGGCATCTTTATTTCGCAGGACGTCGCCCAATGGGTAGTCCGACACCACGGTGATCGAGTGAAGGTTGAAGTAGTGACGCAGCTTGCGAGACGTGATGAGGATCCCATAGAGCAATTTCTGTATATGCAAGTACCTTTGCTTGGAGTCATTCAGGACCTCGCTGACAAAATAGACCGGTCGTTGGAGAGGGTATACGTGCCCTTCTTCCGCGCGCTCGACAACCAAAGCGGTACTAACCACCTGATTGGTCGCTGCGATGTAGAGCAGTATGGTCTCCGCGTCGTTCGGGGCTACCAATACTGGGGGTGTGGTAAGAAACTTCTTGAAGCCGTTGAAGGCCTCTTGAGCCTCACTAGTCCACCTGAAGGCTTCTCCTGCGCGAAGGAGTTTGAAGAACGGCAATCCCTTCTCGCCGAGCCGTGCAACGAAACGGCTCAGGGCTGCCATGCATCCAGTAAGCTTCTGGACATCTTTGACGTTTTGGGGCGGTTTCATCCGCATGATGGCGCTGATTTTCTCTGGGTTTGGCTCGATGCCATGCCTACTAACAATGTTGCCGAGTAAGTTACCGGAGGGGACGCCAAAAACACACTTTCCCGGATTGAGTTTCCATTGGTACTCGTTAAGCTTGGCGAAGACCCTTGCAAGATCGTCGACCAGGGAGAGAGCGCTCTGGGTCTTCACCACGACATCGTCGACATAAGCCTAAGCGAGGTCGGGGATAAGGTTCCCTAAGCAGCCCTGCATAGCTCGCTGGTAGGTGGCTCCGGCGTTCTTCAGCCCGAACGACATGGTAGTATAGCAGTAGGCGCCAAACGGAGTGATGAAGGAAGTCTTCTCCTGGTCTTCGACCGCGAGGGCGATTTGATGATAGCCCGAATAGCAATCTAGGAAGCTAAGGAGCTCGCAACCTGCAGTGGAGTCGACAACCTGATCGATGCGTGGGAGACCGAAGGGGTCTTTAGGGCAAGCCCTATTGACATCGGTATAATCAACGCACATCCTCCATTCATTATTCTTCTTTCTTACAAGGACCGGATTAGCTACCCAGTCAGGATGATACACTTCGCGAATAAAGCCAGCAGCTAGCAATCTAGTTACTTCTGCTTTAATGGCAGCGGATTTTTCTTTATTAAAGCGGCGTATTTTTTCTGAGGCGCACGGCTTGGCCGTCGGCTTGACACGTAGGCGGTGCTCGATCCGGCTCCGAGGTACTCCGGGCATATCAGCGGGTTTCCACGCAAAAATGCTCACGTTATCCCTCAGGAACCGGACGAGCGCGTCTTCCTATTTCGGGTCAAGATTCACGCCTATCTTCGTCGTCTTGGACGGGTCTCCTTCCACCAGCTGGATGTCTTTGGTATCCGATGGCTTGGTGGTCTTCTTCGTCCGCTCTTCCTCGGGTATCTCGAGGTCGGAGGGGTTCATCTTCTTTGCGTTCTTGATCACCTCCTCTTGCCGGACCGGAGGAGGATGAACTCCCACTTGTCGAGGCCCTCCTTCTCGCGACATAGGCCATATGTACGTTGGCCCTCTGCATGTGAGGACCCCTTTCTCCGTGGGGATCTTGAGGATAAGGTAGCTGTAGTCTTGGGACCGCCATGAGCTTGGTCAATCCCGGCCGTCCGATGATGGCATGGTACGATGACTCGAAGTCGGCGACGGCGAAATTCATGTACTTGGATGCGATGGTGCTTAGCGTCGCCGAACGCACACGGCGTCACCCGAGAGGGGTTGGCGACTCTCCGGGGAGGATCCCCCCAACGGGTGCTCGTATGGCTTGAGGTCGTCCCGTGATGTCCGGGGCTTTCATCAAGCTGCGGAACGGCATGTTCAGGGCGCTCCCTCCGTCGATGAGGACCTTCTCGAAACGTGGCGCCCGATCACGGTCGAGGACCGGGGGGAATCACCCGGTACGGGTTGTTACACCACTGTCATCATGGCCCGAAGGTTATGACCCGCTCGGAGAAGGTAGGCCATATCGGGTCCATGACCCCCTCGGCTGAAGTCTTTGATGGTCGGGACATTACGGGCGGAGATCTTGCGATCCCGCCCCCCACCTCGCAGCCGTAGTGTCCGCCCATGATCGTGTGAACGACGGCGTCTTCACGCGATGGCGGTGCCTAGGGTCGGCGTCCCTCGTCCGACTCTTCTTCCCCGGTTGTTGCGGGCAACTTTGGGTGCTTCCTCCGGCTGCTCGTCGGCGATCTTGAGCTTTTTTATGTTCACTTTCGCATACTCGGCATTAAAGTGCCGACACTGCCGACTATGGTTCAAGTCCGGTGTCGGGGGCACTTGCCGTGTAGAAGCTTTGGATCGGATCTCGCCGATTGGCGTCTTCTTCTTGCCACCGGTCTTGACATTGTTGACACCACCTCCCCGACGGTTCCGATCACGACGGCGCTCGCGATAGTTGCGCGACCCTCCTCCGTGACGGCGTCGGCGAGTCGTCGAGCGGCGATGATCGTGGCCTCGTCGCGCCGCTTATCGTCACGGGAAGCATCGCGGCGAGGGAATACTCGGCGGTAGAGTAACCGCGGTCTTTGTGAAAGACGTTACTTCGGCCTCATCTTGCCCCTAAGAACCTCGCCACATCCGGTAGCTTGGACATGGTTACGATCTTGGACCTATGGAGCTTCTTCCGCAGCTCTTGGGCTGCAGGCGTTACCACGTGGAGACAAGGCCCTTGGTAAATGCGCCCGGCGCACTCCTCGTCGGTGATATCCGGGATCGTCGGGCGCACCTCGGAGCGGCGGATGTACTCCCGGAGTGGCTCGTTGCGGCGGCGCAACCGTTCAGTCGTACTGTGTACGGTGCTTGCGTGGACTTGTAGGTCTGCGATGAAGATATCCTTGACGTCTTGCCATGTGCGTAGCCTCCCCTTCCGAGGAGGGCGAGGAGCCAGCGATTGGCCGCTGATCAAAACTGTCGGGAAGTAGTTCGCCATAACGTCTTCGCCGCCTCGGCCCCGATCCCGATTGCGATCTCATAGATCATGACCCGAGCCTCGGGATCTTGGTCGCCGGAGTACTTTGAGAGGGCATTAGTGCCTTTGAAACCCGGGGGCCACGGAACCGGCGGAGATCCGGTGGTAGGGTCGGATTGTAGTGATCATGAGGTTCCCAGTTGGGTTCCGTACAACATGTTGTACTCTTCACGCCGTTGGATCTCGGCGTCTTGCGGGCCTGGCTGGCTGGTGGTGATGCGGTAGCGAGCATCTCGGGCAATCTCGATCTTTCTACGGTCGGGGGGCGGTTTCGATCTGGGCGGGACACGGGGTGGTTGCCCACCAGCGCCACCCGGCCGGAGCACCGCACTACTGCCCGCACGGCCGACCGTCTTCGCTGCGTCTTGCCCGCCCGGGGCGTGCTGCACCGGTGTGGCTCCGTCGGCGCCAGGGGGACGGGTTTGCCCCTGGCATCGAGGGACGCCTCTTCCTCGCCTTGGGTGTTACGACTTCTTTGGTGATGGCCGCGGCGAGGCGCGGCCGTAGCGAGCCTGAGATGAACTCGAGGCGGGATTGGCGGCGTGGGTGGCGTAGATGTAACGGACGTCTTCTATTGTGCCGTTCTACATAAGGCGGAGCCGCCGCCGTGGCGATGTTCTGTTCTGGGGTCTTGTGGACCGGGATTCCTGCCACCTCGTCGGGTGAGGCTGTAGATTCCGGGAGAGTCCCCGGGCCAACCGGGAAGCCGGGGTAGAACCGCCGGTGAGGCACGAGCGGCGGCGTCCTGCCCGCTTGCCGGGTCGCTCGATCGGGTGCGTCCCTCCGAGCAGCGCGGGAGTTCTTCTTTCCCCATCAAGGGGTGCGAATCCTCGGCCCCGAAGATTCCCCCGCCACGGGTCTCCCAGGGAGCGGCACCACGGTCGAACAGGGTAGTCGTGCCGATCTCGAGCTCCATCGGATCCTAGAGCACGGTAGTAGTGGCGTCGGACGAAGTCGAGAGAGGCGATACGGCCATCACGAGTTCGATGCCTTCTTTCTCCTCCTCGGTGCCCTCCGGGATCGGAGAGAGCCTAGCCATGCAGATGTGGTTGCGCTTTTGTCGGCGGCCGCGCCCTCGCGGTATGTTGGGCGTCGATGAAGTCGTAGGGGTCGGGGCGGTCTTCGGCCCGGTACGAGCCCGGGCGCTGGCGACTGCGGGCGGCGAAGTGGGCGACCGCGCGGGAGTAGAGGTGACAACCGACCTTGGCGAGGAAGGCGGCCCTCGGCCAGATCTGTTTCTCCACGAAGGAGTGTCGGGCAGCCCACGTCGTGGTCGGCGTTGTTCTGATGGCGGCGGCGTATTATCTCGACCAAAGGGTAGACTCACTTTCGTACCGATCTTGATCTTGTCGAAGTCGCCCGTAGGTTGTCGACGTCGTGGACGAAGCGCCGCGTGTACAATCCGCGAAACGGATGAGTGAGCGATCGGTCCGGCGGCCTAGCTCCCCGAGTTGGGTCGGTGCGGTCTGCCGAGAAGCGGATCTTGTATGCGCGGTGGATCTGAGCCGGCGCGGGGTTGCGGCGCCGAGCATGGCGCCGTTGTTCCAGAGGGCGTCCCGAATTGGATGTCCTCCATCGGGTCGACCGCCATGGGTGCGGGGAAAGATCACCATCTTGTTAGCCATGGCGTCTTCGTGCACACCCCTACACCGCCAAGCTGTCGTCGGTTTACCGGCGATAGTCTGTCGGGCAAAGAAGATTAGAATGTGGCGGGCTGCATGTGCATGGCTAGGTTTTGGCAATTTTATGTCTCCAGATGGGACCCACACCGCTGTAGATTGAGCGCGTGATCAATTTTTCCAAGTGACCCCCACGGGTTGGCAGCGCAGAGGTTTCCAACAGTCAAAGCTTCCTGTGGGGCGGTTCAGCGTCAACAAAGAAGATTAGAATGGGAACCATGTGCATGCCTAGGTTTTGGCAATTTAAGTGACAACCGTGAGTTTCGAGAATTTCATCCTGATGGTTTTTAAGCAACCGACAGGAATTTCATGCTTTCCTGACGGTTTGGATAGAACCGATAGGAAAAACCAAAACCGGCAGGAAAACCTCTCCTCTGGTAGTGAGATGTAGAGCACTATAGTGGTTGCACTATTTACAGCGATACTTTGGTATCACTTTTGGTGATTATTTCATCCTTAAGAGAAGATTTATACCACTTGGTGCTGATATGAACCCAACAATGCAACATCATGTTTTCTGGTTCATATTGATAAATTGTAGAAAAGTAGACCTAGTTGAGCACTTTTGTAAGAAGCACAAAAGCAAAGCCCATCTAAGCAAGATTAGGCCTCGAAGAATATGGGGGCATGTGAGATCTGCAGGAGCATGCATTGATGGACATTCACTTTATAAGTATGATGAGGAAAAATATATAACGTAATTGATAAACTTATGATACCCAAACAAGTATTACAAAGTACGACATCTGAATAATATTAGAAAAATGCACGAAGAGAGACAGACTATGTGCACAAAGTGTTGGTATCTAATAACCGGCAACAGGTTACGAGGTTATCTAGAATGAGGATAAGTGGGCTTCGACGTATGCTAAACTCGATGGTGAAAGTAAAGATAGCGATTTATACTGGTTCAGGCCGCCGAATAGCGTAATACCCTACGTCCAGTTAGGCGTGTTGCCTTGCGTTTGATTGTTTCGTATAATGATGTTACAAGGGGATGCCCCTACCTCTCTTTATATAGTCCAGAGGGCAGGTGCATTGATCTAGTCCTAGTCGGTTACAACAGAAGAGTCCTAGTTCTATTACATAGACTAGTTTTCCTATAATTGGACTATGTCAGTCCTTGTAGCATTGGAGAACACACCACCTTGTTCCACACCATCTAGCGTGACCATGGCCCAGCCCATCTCCTAGCTGGATAGTTGGTCCTATGGGAAACCCTTGTGATCTCAGTCCACCACAAAGGTAAGCAACTTTGATTTCTTGTAGGTACAAAACATGAACTTCAAATTTTTATACTATTAATAAAAATTCTACCATATGTAGGAACATGCATTGATGGACAAGCACTGCCTAAATCAGTATTTCCGTTCTCTCAACACTGCGATTCTAAAAACATTTCTTTTATTGTGATGATTTCAGTGTAAACATCCTGTATTGCCGGCCGATCTTTTGGTGAGTCCACAGAACACATTAGGCCAAGTTGTGTGATCCTTTTGATACAGTTTTGAATACCATTGACTGTTTGATTCTCAATTTCATTGTCATGACTTGCTGCATCATGAAACGGAATGAGACTGCTGTCAAAAATCTCACAAATATTGTATGGAAATGCTTGCTCCACAAAACTGTGAAGGTTAAGGCCATCTTTAAACATGTCATTTGTTGGATCCTTTCCTGTAATCATTTCCAATAGAATAACTCGAAGCTATAAATGTCACCTGCTGTTGAAATTTCACAGCCCATTCCATATTCTGCATAAATAATGTAATACAAAAAAAAAAATCAAATTATTGTAGTATAGGAAATTATCTTAAGGAATGGTATTGCACGAAAACCCTATTATTTTTTCAAAATATCTGAGAACGCTGATAAATTAATTACTCCACTAAGGCTGACCAAGGGACATATATAAAAAATCATATGAATAAATGCTTACCTGGTGCAATGTATCCAACTGAACCCCTTGGTCCAACAATATTTCTTGAACTATTAAGGTTCACTGAAGAATGATCGTGCAAAAAACTTTGCTAATCCAAAGTCACTAATATGAGCAACCATATCATCATCCAAAAGAACATTGCTTGGCTTCAAATCACAATGAACTAGAGGAGGCGTGCACCAATTGTGGAGATAGTCCAAGGCTGCAGCTATATCTACCGCTATCATTATCCTTGAACCTAGATCCAATAGCATTCTTTTTGTTTCTGACAGCCCCTTTGGATGCAGCCATATTTCGAGGTTACCATTTCCCATATACTCAAGAATGAGGGCTTTGAACTCATTTCCCATTTGGTCCGAGCCTGAGCACAAACTAATCACCCGTATAAGATTTCGGTGCCGAGTGCTTCGTAATACCTCACATTCAGTAAAGAAGTTCTTTGGTGCCCCAAGTTGGTCAAGTTTGAACACCTTAACTGCAACAGGGTGTGCCAAAGACTTGAATATACCTTTATAGACAAATCCAAATCTCCCAGCTCCAACAAGGTTTTCTGAAGAGAATTCGTTGGTTGCCTTAGCTATGTCAGAATATGAAAACTTCTTTAAACCTTCAAGTGACTTTTTGAACAAGCTCCTTCTTGCGAAATCTCTTCAAAAGAATGATTGCAGCGAAAGCAGCTAAGATGGTCACAGCACTGACAAGTGGAATTGCAATTAATATAATGTAGGAAGTCTTCTTTCTATTCGATATTGTTGACATGCAATGTCGTAATTGTAGGATTGGGTCTCTTGTGCATAGCATCTTGTTCCCTTCTAAGAAAACCTTGCTTAAGTTGCTAAATGCACCACCTGTAGGTACAACTCCGTCGAGGTTGTTGAATGATAAATTAAGAAGCTGCAAACTGCTAAACGTCTCGAGAAAGTTTGGAATTTCACCAGATAAGTTGTTCCGCGATAGATCCATCTTGGTGATGCCTCGTAAGCTTGAAAAGGATAGTGGGATACTCCCATTAAGAAAATTCACCTCTAAGTGAATGGATTCCAATAGAATGCACTCACCAAGTGTGTGAGGAATCATTCCAGATAAATGGTTGTTGGAAATATCAAGGAATTCTAGATTAATCAATGCACCAATGTTAGATGATATGGATCCAGTGAGTTTATTATATGACATGTCAAGGCCTAAAGAAAGAGAAGAAATGGATAGAATTTCAGGTGGGATGCTTCCTTGGAGAACATTATGTGACAAGTTTAGCATCACCAGTTTCTTGCAACCTTTAATTCTGGGAGGTACTGAACCACTCAAGTTGTTCTCCTGGAGATAAAGCTCACTTAAGCTTTCAAGATTACCAATTGATTCTGGGATTCTACCAGAGAGTATATTGTTTGCCAAGCTTAAGACAAACAACCTACCGAGGTTTCCAAGCGTCTCAGGAATTCTTCCAGAGAATATATTTCCTTCCAGTTGAAGAACAGTGAGATTTCCAAGGTTTCCTATCTCAGAAGGTATGCTTCCACTAAAATTATTTTCTGTAAGATACAATTGTTGTAAGTTAGATGAAAGATTCCCAATGGAATTCGGTACTGATCCTTGAAGATTGTTATTGTCTAAATATAACATCTGCAGCATGTTTGAGCTTGTTGTTGAAGACAAGGAACTCCAATCTACTGTCTCAAGATTGTTTGCACCAAGGTCTAGCTGAGTCAAGCTGGGCAATGACCAATACGAAGGAACTACTCCAGTGAATGCATTATCACGGAGTTCCAAAGATTGGAGGTTGGAAGCATGAACTAAAGACACTGGGAGTGAGCCACCAAAATGGTTATCTTCCATGACCAATCTTTGGATGTTTGGGAGAGTGTAGCCAATATCACTTGGAATTGTTCCAATAAGTTTGTTTTCACCAAGATCAAGACATGTAAGTGTCGTGATATTAAAAATGTTACGTGGAATCTGGCCTGACAGGTTGTTATAAGACAAGTCTAGTAGGTCCAGTATTGGAATTGTAGCTAAATGTTCAGGGATGCTTCCTTGCAAATTGTTTTCAGCCAGAAGGAGGATTTTAAGGGAGGACATGTTTCCAAGCGTGGCAGGTATAACTCCTGAGAAGTTGTTCCTTGTTAAGCTGATATACTGCACTGGTGAAGACATCGGGGATGATGATGGGATGGGTCCAAAGAAACCGTTATATGACAGGTCTATGTAAACAAGAGATGTGCTGTTGAAGAGAGTAGAAGGGACGTTTCCAGTGAGCTTGTTACTCATGAGGTCAAGGTAGTTGAGTGTTGAGCAATTTGCTAACATAGGTGGAATGCCACCAGTTAGGCTATTGTTCCACACAACAACCATGGATAGTGATGAACTACTTCCCAGGAATTCAGGAATACTACCATATAGGTTGTTATTGGGGAGAAAAAGAAATTGGAGTCTAGGAAGTAAACCAATCCCTGAAGGAATGCTTCCACCAAGTTTGTTATCGCTAAGATTAATTTCTTGAAGAAACTGCAAATTAGCAAGCGTTTGGGGGAATCTCACCTTCGATTGAGTTGTCCATTAGTCTGATAACCTGCAGGCGGGTACAGAATGACATGGAAGCTGGAATCACCCCAGTGATGGAGTTCATGCTCAGGTTGAGCATCCTCAGACGTGTTAAATTGCCAATCTCTGGAGGTATGAAGCCACTGATTTGGTTGTAAGACATGTCGATGCTATGTATGAAACGAAGGTGAGCAATGGATGGAGATAAGCTTCCGGTGATGTTCAGGGATGAAAGGTTTAGAGATACAACGCGAGGTGCATTCCGGGTGCTGCAGAACACCCCTCGCCAATCACAGAATGAGAGTGAGTCATCTCTCCACGAGTCCAAGTGTCCAGCTGGAGCAGAGAGCTGTGACCTTAGGCCCAAAAGGGCTTGTCGGTCAGTTTCGGATGCGTTACGGCGGATTGTGGGTGTGGCTACGGAACATGCACATGCAAACAAGATGACCATTGCTACAAGCAGAAGCAAGGACTTGTTTCTGGCTCCTACAATAGCCATTTTGCTAGTGGACTGATATGGGTGCGATGATTCTTGTGCATGCTGCGCCATATACTTGCACTTTATATAGAGCGCCCTGAGTGGTACGAGCATATGAGAAAGAGAACCAACTTTTGACGGTTGACTGAAACGAAAACAAATCAACATATTAACAGTGCTTTTGAAAGTCCTTTTTACCAGAGCAATATAGGAAATGAGCAGTGGTGCTGAAACTGATGCGCAGATTCTGGAGATTTACATGCACATATTTCCTTCCTCTCAATATTGATCCCATTTGGTTATAAAAATATATTCTTTTGGTTGATAACATGGCTACCAATATGAAGCATGAGCGTGACTCTGTTTTAGTGGCATTTGCTTGACTCACCTTTTTCCCTTTCGTGCCAGGCTATAAATAATCATGAGTATTATATATACTTAATAAGCACTAGAGAAGTGTGGCAACCAATGAAAGCTGCGCACTAAGCAAAAGTGCTTGACTACTGTATTTGGCCTCATGACTTCTATAGTAGTCCGTTCGCTGGGTCATCTCTGGCGCTTGTGGAAAGTATAATCCCTACTAGTGGAAGGTAAAAAGTTTATGAACGCACTACAGGAAACAGGGCCTTTGCCGAGCGCTTGGTGTGCTCGGCAAAGGACCTCTGGCCGTCGGCGAAGCCTTTGCCGAGCACAGTTCTCGGCATAGGACCGACGGGGAATTTTTTCACGGCACAGGTCCTATGCCGAGCACCGTAACACACAGCTCTCGGCGACGCCTTCGCCAAGCACCGACAACATCCGTCGGCGAAGAAAAGTAGCCGTTAGTGGCCGTTGTAACTGACGGCAGTTACATCCATCTTCGCCGAGCACCTGTCAGGAGTGTGCTCGGCAAAGATTTTCTTTTTTTTTTTGGTTGAAATTCTTTGCCGAGCACCTATCGGGAGTGTGCTCGGCAAAGATTTTCTTTTTTTTTGAAATTCTTCGCCGAGCACATGTCGGGACTGTGCTCGGCAAAGATTTTGATTTTTTTTCGAAATTCTTCGCCGAGAACTTTCTAGATCAGCCTTCGGCAAAGGAGCTATCTTTGCCGCCGGCCTTGGCCATTCCGCTCGGCAAACCTGGGGAGGTGGCCGTCGGGTAGCCATTTTCTCCCAGGTTTGCCGAGCACAGTTGTCAAAGTGCTCGGCAAAGAAGCCTTTGCCGAGAGCTGTACTCGGCAAAGCCTTGAAAATTTGTCATTTTTTTTTGTTTTTGCTTTCCTTCTTGACAAACAAACACAAATATAATATATATCACATCCATTCAATTACATAACACATATATATCACATTCCTCACATCCGGCACATAAAACACATCGATATATCACAGAACACATATATTAAACACGTAGCATCACTAGATGAAGTCCATAAGTGCATCACTACAAGTCTAACAAGTCCATAAGTTCATCACCACCTTGAGCCACCACAAGTCTAACAAGTCCATCACCACAAGGGCAAAGCATCACCACAAGTCCACAATTTCATTCTTGAGGCGGGAAGGGTGGGAAAGGTTGATACTGAGCTGCGGGCGACGGGAAGGCTTGCTCACCACCTTGAGCCGGCTGATTCGAACCCGCCGATGCAGGCTGCGCAAAGAAGACAAGGTTGCAAGCGTTAGACATGATTACTTGATACATGAAAACGAAAAACGAAACTCTTTGCTATCATACTCACAGGAGTACCTAGAACGAGCTGAGTATGAAACAGCTGTGGAGCGACCGGACCTAGGAGCCCAGGTGGCAGAGTCAAACCACCTGTCGTGGCAAGGAACCTAGTAAGTTCCTCGAACTTGGCCGCCATTGCCGCCTGCGTGGCCTCCACCTCCTCACGGCGCCTCCTTTCCTCTGCTACCAGCTCGGCTTGCTCCTGACGTAGCCGCCTTTCCTCTTCTACCTGAGCCTACAACATTTAGCCGTTGTCGTTTCAGTAATACAAATGTTATTAGGCGTGTAAAGATGAATGTACGTCGAGTAATTGTTGGTATTTTTAAACTGCTCACAATAAAGATAAAGATATCCGCAAGCGCACAGATAGAAATACGTTGTAGCACTTCACCAAAAGATAAACTCCCGGTTTTAATATCGAACCCAAAGGAACAGTAGGTGAATATAACTAAGATCTAACTTAACCCAAACTTCACAATTAAGGTACTTAAGAAACTAGCAGATAAAGGAGATTCCTCAAGTAAATCTAATTCAAACACTCATAAACGTTTGTTGGGTGAACGCTCAACACAACATGTTATTGATGATGATATGGTTTACAAAGTGGCCATTCAACATGGCGATTACAAAGGACATCAGGGGGTATTTATAGGCCCCCCCTGTCTTCGTATCTGCACAAAATTACTAAGATTTCCGAAATAAACATTTACATTGCATCCTTCTCAGCGAAGATGTACTTTTTGGCTTCGCGATACTTTATCCAGGATTCTTGACTTCGTGGTGCTTTTCTACTACTTTTGGAGACGACTTTGTGACTTTGTAGCTAAGCCGATGTGTTCGTCTTCGCTGGGAACCTAGAACCTTATTAACTTTATGTCTTCTATTCTCCCGTTCCTTGCGAAGACACCTTCGGGTTTTAAACTTTGTCTTTCTCTTGAGATTGGTACAAGTATCCTGAAATTATCAAAGTGCGGGGCGAAAGTTCAAAACAAAATCAAAGTTAGATCCCAACAACGTTGCTTCATACATGTTCTATCTAGGACGCTAATTCTTAATAGAGTAAGGCAAAATTACCCTACTAAGAATAGACTAATGTCTACCGTTCACCTATTGGCGGGGAGGTGGGCTACAGAGATTCAATGAAGCTATAAAAGTCACCTTCACGATACTACCACCGATTCCGGGCCAATAGGGGGCATTCACAAATAACCCTAGTCTAAGCACCATGATCACACTAGAAATTACTCCTTTAATCAAGTAATGACCAAGATTAAAGTACTCAAAAGATAGTTGCAAACAAGAAGAACAATATAAACCAATGCTTACTTTAATAAGAAGTTGACTCACCAGAGAATCTCAGAGCAAGTTCTTCTCGCGAAGAACTTGATCCCGCTGAGATCACACCGGAGAAGATCCGACAGTAGGAGCTCCTCTAATCTACTCATTACTAGATCTAATCTATTTCTAATCATAGACTAATTCTAAGAATTAGTCTAATCTTGATTGCTAATCATATCCGTAGTAGCTAATTGGAATTGCTCTCTGGCTCTAACATGAGGATAATGAATTAGGGTTTCAGGGGGGAGCCCTGCCCCTTTATTTATAGCCCCATAGGATGAATCTCAGCCCTTGGATCAAACCGACTTGATTGGACGGTGTAGATCTACTCCATAGGTCGGTTGTAGGAAGGTTCTAGAAGCAGGACACGTGGATCCACAGGCGGGTGCCGCGCCCGGCCCCATTATAGGTGCCGCCCGGCCCCACATTCTGGCAAGTGGGTCCCAGCCTTTGCGAGCTGTCTTCTTTATTCATTTAGGTCCTTAGAATTTATATTAATCACCCTGGTTTGGTCCTTTTCTCCAGTCTCTCTATTTTCTCTCTTTTCAGCTCTGTTTCTGTCATTTTCCGGAGTTCACCTACAAAACTGAGTATGCACCAAAACTCATGGAAATCATTAATATAAACAAAATGACCATTGCTACAAGCAGAAGCAAGGACTTGATTCTGGCTCCTACAATAGCCATTTTGCTAGTGGATTGATATGGGTGCGATGATTCTTATGCATGCTGCGCCATATACTTCCACTTTATATAGAGAGCCCTAGTGGTACAAGCACATGAAAAAGAGAACCAACTTTTGACGGTTGACAGCAAGGAAAACAAAAATCAACATATTAACAGTGCTTTTGAAAGTCCTTTTCAACAGAGCAATATAGGAAATGAGTAGTGGTGCTGAAACTGATGCGCAGATTCTGCGGATTTACGGGCACATATTTCCTTCCTCTCAATATTGATCCCATTTGGTTATAAAAAATGTATTCTTTTGGTTGATAACATGGCTACCAATATGAAGCATGAGCGTGACTCTGTTTTAGTGGCATTTGCTTGACTTACCTTTTTCCCTTTGGTACCAGGCTATAAATAATCATGACTACTATATATACTCAATAAGCACTAGAGAAGTGGCAACCAATAAAAGCTGCGCACTAAGCAAAAGAGCTTGACTACTGTATTTGGCCTCATGACTTCTACAGCGCTGGGCCTGGGTCATCTCTGGTGCTTGTGGAAAGGTAAAAAGTTTATGAATATGGACTCTAGAAAAAGTGTGTTTCTATATTCAAGTAATGAGGTTTCCAGAAACCAAAAAAACATGATGAAGTCACACGTCACGCAGTACGGTCGAACCCTGCCCCACAACCTCAAGCTTCACACGTTCGTCACCTAGCCACTTCGCTTCTAAGAGAAACTTGAGTTCAGTTGAGGCATTTGTCCTCCTCATTCTATCTTCATCCTGTTTTAAAATGAAATTTTGGGACCCTAAATGAATTCAAATGAAAAGGTTGTCAGCTACTGATGTGTAGTGGTGCTGAAACTGATGCGCAGATTCTGAGGATTTATGGGCACATATTTCCTTTCTTAATATTCTTCTTTAAGATTACAAAGTACAGTGCAGACACGCACAATACGAGCACACCCACCCCTGTGAATGCATGTATGCAAGCAAACAGTACCCCTGTGAGTACCTTCGAAAATTAGGCGGCAAATCCTCGAGGTTGTAAGTCATTATAGGTGTCTCATTGTCGACGGGAACATCACCTACCACTGAAAGCACAAAGCTGTTAAATTCTAAAATATTAGCTCTCACCAGGAGTCGATCCCCATTTTGTTATAAAAATGCAAGTAGTTAAAAATATTTTCTTGACTCACCTTTTTCTTTGCCCGGCTATAAATAATCTAGACGATTATACTGAATGACATGAAAGAGGTGGCAATAAAAGGTGCACGCCAAGAAAAAGTGCTTGACTACTGTATTTGGCCTCATGACTTATAAAGTAGTCCGTTGTGGAAAGTATATTTCCCACTCGTGGAAAGTAAAAGTTCATGAACATGCATGGACTCTGGAAAACGTGTATTTCTAGTAACAGCTTTCAGTTTGGCTCGTGAGTGATCTAACTATATGGATTACTACGAAATATGCCCTTGTCACCGTGTCATGAACCGGGATTGGGCCAGCCTGGGGACGGGCTAAAGGGCTGGACCGGCCGCTGCCGCCCCACGAGGGGGCAGTACGCTGCTGGGCAGGGGCCGGGCGCCCTGCCGCCCGCCGTCGCCTCTCTCCCCTCGCATCCGACTCTACTTCGCATTCAAGTTAGGATTATCTTAGTCTTTTTTGGTGTGTAAAAGGGGATATTCCAATCTATAAGGAAGACCCTTATTAGGAAATAAATAAATATTGCTTGTAAAGGTATTCCAATCGTATAAAGGAAACCTTATAGGAGATTGCTTAGATTATAAGTCCCACTAGCCGGCTATATAAGCGAGAGGCATGTAATCTCTTTGGGGATAAGCAAGCAATAAAAATAGTCCCTATCAATCTCTCTGCCCCCACGCGCCGCCCACCACCGCCGGCGCCCCGCGCCGCCCGCTGCGCGCGCCGCCCCCCCCACCGCCACACCGCCCACCGCCCACGCCGCCGCGCCTCCCCCTCGCCCACGGCGCCGCCCCTCCCCGCCCGCTGCCGCGCGCCGCCGGGCGCCGTCGTCGTCGGGGAGACAACCGCCCCCCTACGCCACCTCCACCGCTCCAACGGTCGTCGGTGACGTGTCACAACCGCCCCAATCTAACCGGTGCAGTGGCGGCTGGTATCCAGAGACCAGGACGATTCCCATCACCCATGGCTTCGAGATGACCGAGTTCACCATGGCGCTTGAAGGCACTCACCGGCGACAACCGCGCCAAGATCGGCCGACGTTTTAACGAGATCGAGACGCGCCTACGGCGCATGGAGCACGTCTACACCGCCACGGCTTCCCCCTACCTCCGCTCCGCTCGGCGACCACGGCGACCACGCCGGAGGACAGCCCGGCGGCATTTGCCGCCCCGGCAGCGCAGGGCCGCCCCATGCGCTGCCCCGTCCGCCCTCCGCACTGCGACACCGTCAACGGCGCCAACCCCGCCATCCTCCAGCTGGAGGAGGATTCTGGCGTTATGCGTGGCGCATCGGCCGTCGCCGACATCGTCATCGGCGACACCGCACGGCTGCCCTCTCCACTCCCTCCGACACTGCGACGCACGCAGGACTCTCCGGCGAGATGGCGTCACCGGGCGCCCACTCCGTGGCGCCACCCGAGGCGCCCCGGCCGACGCGCCACCGCCGGCGCCCAGCTCCGTGGTGCCACCCGCGGCACCTCGCCCCAGTCACCGGACCTAACCCCCTGTATGCGTCACTCCCGTCGGAGGTCCCGAGTACGGCGGCAATGACAACCCCAACCTCTGGATACGGAAGATGGACCAGGCGATTCCCATCACCCATGGCTACGTGCGATATCTTTGCCTTCCATCGGCGAGTCCTGCCGCCGATCCGGTTCCTCAAGCTGTCGAAGGAGACCCCTACTCGAGTGGGCGCCTTCACCCACCCGGCCGAGACGCCGACTTCGGCCCCCCATCATCACCGCCCGACACTGCGGAGTACGCGCCTCCTTCACGGGAGGGCAAGCTGGGCGACTACATCTCCGCCGAGCTATGCGCCGCATGGATCTTGAGGGACAGCGTCACCGCGTTAGCCTCTTCGTCGGAGGCTGCGCGACACACTGCGCCGCGGCGCCGAGTGGTTGAGCCTCGTTCGATGGAGGAGACCATCGACCTTTTTCTACCGCTACAACGGCGACCCGCTGCGCCCGGCACGAAGGCGGCCCGGCGCCGACCGTGTCGGCCACCTCGAGACGCCCCGCCCGACATCGATACGACATTGCAGCGGCCACGTCGACCGTATGCCGGGGCGGCGTCTTCTTGCTGCGGTGATGGATTTACATCGACGCCATCGGCGAACGACATCATCGCCAAGCTACACCTGGGAACCACGACCAACAAGGAGCCGGGATTATCGCTAACGCCATCGAGCTGCAAGCAACGACGCCCGAGTGGAGTCTCCACTATGGTGTTGTGAGGTACTTTCACCGCTACTACCTCCCTGCTGCTTCAGATCTCCTCCAGGACTTCCTACTGAGGAGGGCGCCCACCGCATGGCGTCGCGGTGGGCTTCCACCCTCCCAACCGTCCAAGAGAAGACCGGGCGTTCCCGGCCGGCGTCCTCCTCCTCCCGCAGCACGCCCGGACGACAGGATCGACGCCGCCACGGTCCTCCTCTTCGACAACAACGGCGACATCTTCTTCCGCATCGACAACGTCGCCGTTGGTGCACCGTGGACGCCAAGCAGATGGGGCCGCCCGTCCGGGCGCCCTGGCCGACCTCCTCTCCCACGCCTCCTCGACTTCCCGCCCCAGTCGCCACCTTCGTCGCTTCGACATGTGTTTTTGCACACATTCACGCCGAAAAGGTTACCGTGCCGATGACCTACGCCTACATCGACTCCTCCAAATGGCCGCCCAGATAACCGAGCTCTGGGCACCCTTAGCGCCTCCGTCATGCGGGCGTGCATGGGCGGAGCGCCCTTGTGCAGCCACCGCCGAGCTATCGAGTTCAGCGTCTACTCGCGACCGCACCGACTTCTCCTTCTCCGACAACGACGCCCGCATCTGCACGACGACAACGACAAAGCGGGCCCTCTCATCCTCCACTTTCGCTCTGGCATCGTCACTTCCCGATCGGCATTCCCGCCGCAACCACACGGTGGGTTGGGCGGCATGGAGCCGCGCCGCCGTCGAAAGGTGGAAATGTCATGAACGGGATTGGGCCAGCTGGGGCCGGGCTAAAGGGCCTGGACCGGCCGCGGCCGGCCCACGAGGGGGCCAGCACGCCTTGCTGAGCAGGGGGGGGCGGTGCCCCGCCGTCGCCCTCTCCCCCTCCGCATCCGACTACGCCCAGCATTCAAGTTAGGATTATCGGGCTTTTGGTGTGTAAAAGGGGATATTCCAATCTACAAGGAAGACCCTTATTAGGGAAATAAATAAATATTGCTTGTAAAAGGTATTCCAATCTTATAAGGAAACCTTATAGGAGATTGCTTAGATTACAAGTCCCACTAGCCGGGCTATATAGCGAGGCATGTAATCTCTTTGGGGATAAGCAAGCAATAAAAATACTCCCTATCTATCTCTCTGCCCCACCCGCCGCCCGCCTCCACCGCTGCGCGCCGCCCGCCCAGCGCTGCCTGCGCTGCCGCGCGCGCCGCCGCCCACAGCGCCCGCCAGCAGCGCCCTCTCCC
>JADLZK010009669.1:0-363822 GCA_015847255.1 Hyparrhenia diplandra | reverse complement strand
CATCATAGAGCTGGAAAAATTCAGTCGAGCGTTGAGGCTGTGGTGGATTTGGTTCTCTTGGGATGACAGAACTAGACCTTGGAAGGGAATGGAGATCCCGGTGGACAAAGTCGATGAAGCACTCTTCGATGTAGCGACGTTTGTGACACTGGGAAATTGGGACACAGCTAAGTTCTGGACCTCCCGCTGGCCGGATGGAGCCCGCTCTATTCACCACAAAGAAGAGGAAAAATAAAATCGCCGAGAAGCATTGGCTGCTGAAAGTTGGATCCGCGACATGGACCATGACTTGACGCAATATCTAATCGAGGACTTCATCTCGCTATGGGCAAGATTACAAGATGTTGCACTGCAACCACTTCAGAAGGACACCATCACATGGCTACACACACCGGATGGGAAGTAAAGGCCACCTTGGCATATAGGATTCAATTCCTTGGCATGACTAAGTTGGCGATGGTCGAAAACCATCCGGAAGACAAAAAAAGCTACCGCCAGTGCCGCTTCTTCGCTTATGTTAAAGAATTGGATATGGACAACAGCAAGATTGTTGATAAGAGAATGGCCTAACGAGTATTTGTCGACTTTGCATGAGAAACCTCGAGACTATTTCGCATCTTTTTCTAGGAATGCAGCTTGCTCCAAGTTGGTGTGGGGAGAAGGTTGGGGTTGATTCAGCGCCTTCGCTGATGCCGACCCACCGCCACAAAAATGGAAGGAGCGAAACAACCGTCTTTCAAGAAGACTAGCGTATCGCCAGAACAAATCTTTTAGAACCATCCAAGATGAAGCCAAGATGTGGGTACGAAAGGGCAATAGATGTCTTCAAGAGGTATCGCTTTAATCGGCCGCCAACCCGTAGTGGTCGATGGGGAGTTGATTAACCATGTAAATGTAAATTAGAAATACTTAGAATTTAAGGGGTGGCAATGTCTAGTGAATGCTATGCAAAATCTAGGCACTGCTGGTGCCTGAACTCATGTAATACTTTCACTCCTACTCATCAATGAAAGCCGGCAACGGATCTTTCGAAAAAAAAATACATCTTCACATGGACAAGATACTCACATGGCCGCTAGTGTTCTCCGCACCATCATCGGCGAGGCACAGTATCGGGCCCAATTTCTAAAATGCACTATGCTTACCATATCAGTCCCTGGATCAGTAGCTGATATGCACAATTATAGAGTAGCATCACAGTCATACCATGGTTACATTACATTAAAGGTCCTTACATCATAGAGTCTTACACAAAAGGCCTATTGGCTAACACATACATTACACAGCGGAAACTAAACACAGATAGCCTAAGCCACAGGCTAAACTTGGGAGCAGGCGAAACCCTAATCTACACGTCGTCTTCGGCATCGAAGTCGTACTCCTGCTCTTCTGCTAAAAATAAAGAGAAAGGCATGAGTACATAAGGTACTCAGCAAGCCCTACCACTACTACAAAGTATTTTAGATGCATAGGGTAGGAACAAGGAAAGGCTTAGGGTTTTATAATTTGCAGAAAACAAGGTTTAATGTAGGTGGTATTTTTAGTGTGATTGTTTTAAAGAAAAGCAAAGGGAAGATAGAGGGCATCCTGTTCAAGTATAAAGAGGGTTGTGGGCCCTGGGGGACATACATCAATCCCGCCAGTTCTCGAACACACGAGGCTCGACACGCCTCAAAAATAATTTATAGGTTATTGTAAACATGTTGGATCTCCTTTATCCAGTAAAGCCACACAGCTACACAGAGCCTCACATAACAAAATAAATTATAGTTTTCTCAAAGCACGCACGCAAAAGTACTCACGTCAAAAGATTACTCACGCCAAAAGTCTAATCATTGAGACCACACCATAGTGATGCCATTGTCTGCAGGCACGACTATCCGTATAGATTTACACTGTGAGAGGTTGTACACTTTACCCACACGTTATATCCGAAGTTGAATCGCATAACGAGATCACATACCCACTTTGCAAATCACCAAAGAACCACCCACGCGACTTTACTACCAGGCCCATTCATGCACACAGAGAGATAAAACGGATCCATAGATGAGAAGTCTAGAACTAGATGTCACAGCCCATCAAATGGGCCAAGAGGCATGCACGCGTGCAAAGGTCAAGAGCCTCTAGGGCCGCCACCATTGTCGCCAACTTCGCCATCACAATCGATATTTAGGGAATAAAAATAGAAATAGAATAGGAAATAAATTAGATTTACTTCACGCAAGTCTTCCCCTGACTATAAATACAAGGGAGTCAGAATCATTTGGAATCAATCGAAAAATTAAAGGAGTAACACCCAACAGCTCCGGGGCCTTCAGCTCTCTCGCCTCCGTCTCCAGCCCCTAGCCGCCGCCAGGGCAGCACGCGCAAGCGCCCAAAAACCCAGCCGCCGCCATTGTCTGCCGGTGGCAGCACGCCACATACAACGGAGCTCCGCCCGCACTATGACATGTGGTACTTGAGGCCGACGATCCACCCACCACCACCGCTGCCAAGATCCGATGGCCACCGCACGCCATCCTACCCGGAGATGATCATGGGAGGCCATCTACGCAGCTTGATCCGAGAACGCCGCCGATAACGCCAGCGAATCTCCAACCACATCAAGGTGAAGTACGGCTCCACCCTCCCCGCCCCAAAGACAACGCATCCTCGTAGGGCCACCCGCCGCATGAAGGCCACCGCCAGCTCGGACGCTCCTCGAGGGACGCCCTACCATGGGCGCCACCAACGACAAACGGTGCTCCCACGGGCGCCACCGACCACAACGGTGTTCCCACAGCGCGCCGACGCCATCCCCTCCACGATCACCGACACCGCAAGCAACGGGCTCGGCCCAATCCCTAAGGACGCCCCCTCACCGCTAGCGGTCCGCATCAGATCGAGGATACAAACCGACGCCCACCAGTTGCTCGGACAAAAGCCTCCCCCCAACTAGGGCTAACGCCTCGTGACTACCCAATGGCGCAGATAAGTTCCCCGCTTATCAACTTCATCTTTTGACACTGAACACCGTAGATAGCCAACGCCATTACTACCATGAGCAACACAACGACGCCACCTGATGTCGACACCAACGCCATCGACCAACCCCGACGCCCGTAACATCAATGGCGCCAACATCCTCACGATAAGGCCAAAGATACGCTCCACAAGAACTGTGCAAGTCCATCTCTACCATCGTGAGCCATTACCCCTACCATCAATGCTACAACGACGCCGTTCGACGCCATCAATGACGCCGACCACCACGACGCCCGACATCGACGACACCTCCAAGGGCGTTGACGCCGACCACGATGCCCCCGAGGGTGCCACAGACGACAACGACGCCCACCCAGGCACCACCGCCAACATGGTCGCCAACTCGCTGAACTCCGACGGGCGAGATCAATCCGCTACACCACCGGACGCCCTCTCGGACATCCACGATGGCGAGAACGCCTGCAAGCGAAGCCGCGATCCTATCGCGCTTCCGGACACGAAGTGCATCATGGGCACCCCCACCCGAGCAGCCGGCTTCAGATGACACCGCACGATGCTTCGGCGCAGATGGCGCCAACCCTAGCGCAGAAGGCGCCCCCATCACTCATGAAAAATGGAAGCTCAGCCCCCGATTTAATACATAAGGTACGCCGCTATCCACCGACAGAGTGGTACTTCTCTCGGTTCCTCTCAAGATGACCAAATTGTTGACGGTGGATAACGCCAACATTTTATACTTAAATAAACATATAAATGGATGATATCACTAGAGTCTAGGGTTTGATTCTAACGGATTCCACGAAGTTTTGGTGCTCTCACTTGTTTTGCAGGTTAGGTAAGTTTTCATTGAATAAAAGAATCTCAAATAATGATTTGGAGTGCACCATTGCGAAGAGCTCGTCGAGACGATCGAAAACGGATATATCATTTGCCACATTTGGAATCTAGAATTAAAAGATATGAATCACGACCATTAGTATAAATTCCAAGGACCTAAAGGACACCGTAAGATGGCTCACCGGTGGGACCCACTGCCATAGGAGAGGCCGCCTGCCCTCCATTTTCACAAAATGCCACCAAATTTTCCGAAGCTTCCTCCACCGACCTATGGGATCGTGGAGAATCAGATCTAGCCGCTGATTTAAGTCGGTTTAAGGTCGGTTTGATCCAACGGCTCGATTCATCCCTCGTATATAAATAAAGAGGCAGATTCCTCACCCCTAAAACCATAATTCATTATGTAATTCATTATTCATCTCATCTCATTGATTAGAGAGGGGTCCCAATGTGAGGAACTCTCTCTCTTCAATGTAGAGATCTAGGACTAGACTTTCCAATGTAGTAGATTAGATCTAGTTGAGAGTTAGGAGAGCGGAGCTATGCTCCTGCTCGAGGAGTCTTCAAAGTTTGGTATGTCTTTGTATCTTTACTTTACAAGACTTATGCTTTAATATATTTATCTTCTATTTACTTTTATGCCTTCCATTTATATATGTTTAGTATAGTATTTATGCCATTGCATGGGATCTTTGCTCGTATTGAGTGCTCTAGTTATTCATGGTAGCTAGAGTAGTAATCGATAGTATAGGCATAGTGTCTAGACTATAGGTTACCCTGAGGTTGCGCTCAACCCTCCTGCTAGTTGTGGTAGCCCTGTGGGTGACAAATTGCCACAGCCTTTGTAATCCACTACATTAGGTTGATGTTCGAGAGCTCTCACAGCCTTCCCCAACTACTCCTTCCCAGTCTTTCTCGAGAGTTGAAAGGTACTGCCGCTCCAAAGTGCTTTTGTGTGATTGCTATATCTATCCATGTTTTATTTACCTTAGAACCAAAGTAATAGAAAAGTATTTAGGAACCTTGATTTCCTCCCGTTGTCCTCTTGATCGCCTAAACTACTCATTTATCTTAGAACTCTTTTAGTTATGTTATTTAGATTTCTTTAATGCATTATTATTATTCATTGTCTTATTTATTATCTACCCCCTCACTTTAGTCTAGTTGGTTTGCTAAGTTAATAGATACATGATTGTGAGTTATTAGAATTTTTTAACCATAGCTTCCCTGTGGATACGATACTCTAGAAATACTTTTTTAAAAGCTACAATGGTGTTCTCGCAGGCGCTTTATGAATCTTTCTTATTTCTTTAGAACTTAACAAACATCAACACCACCAGTAAGGCGCCATCGAGGACCGGGACACCTCCACACGGTGTCCGCTTGCGGCTTTGGGGCCACCCATCAACGGTGACACTACCGGCGATCTCGCGCCAACACGACCGACGATGCCCCGAACGACTACATCCGCGCCCGTGACATGCCACGCCACCACGGTGCAGCAGAGGTGCCCAAAGACGAGGGACATAGCGATCCACCTTGCTCGCCTCCTTGACGCCCTTCGCCACATTCGCCACACGGCTTGACGACAAACTTAGACGCACACAACACCATGGATGACTTGGCCATGACAGTCGGGACGCCCACGAGGGCCGAACCAGCCAGCTCCCTCGACCAACAATGACATCGACGCCCAAGACGACCACGCCTCAAGTTCACCCCATGGGCTTCGCAAACAAGCTTTTGGGTCACGGAGCACCGGAGGCGCCCGCGACGTGACCACGGCGATCCACCCGCCCATACGCCTCGACGCCCCGCCTCCTACGCGGGTCTCAACGAGCTCGACTTGCGAGCTCCTCCGACGACGACATGAGGTACATGCCACCCACATCGATCCTCTACCTCGCCAACCTCGCCGCTACCCTGGAGGCCCTCTTCAAGGTCTGCTCGCTACGCCGAACTTACCAAGAGCCCACAACATCGCCAAGAATATCAAGCTCCGTGCGGAACACCGACCGACGCTTCTCAAGGCGCTTGACGCCCACCTACCGACGCCCTTCGCCTTGACGCAAGGCTTCCCCTCGAGCATCGTGCTCATGGAGGAGGTAACACATAGCTTCTCGCCATCGGTGCCGATCTTCTTCCTCGATGACCACTCCAATAACTATGGCAAGTTCGACGACAAGGAGAACGTGCCGACGTTTCTACCTCATCGCTCCCCTCGCTACCCCGAGGCTCTCATTCAACCTCGCCTCACTACGCCGACCGACCACGAGCCACATAGCACGCTGTAACCATCAAGCTATAGGCAAGAGAACCGGGCCGAGACGCTATTCAAGGACATCATTGGCGACAACCATCGCTACTACGCCACGACATTATCAACAAGCACGGGGATGTTCTCCAACCAGGGATCTCTCCCGCAAACTCTTGCAGCTTGGCTTTCACCCCCGACATCCTCGCCATCGGTGCAAGCCTTTACAAAGCAGCATCTTGCTCATGGAGGAGCATCCTCATTACCTCCCCGGAGGACGCCACGACCCCGCTTCTTCAACGACAAGCTACCTCCATCGGTGGCAATCAACTCCTTCGACGACCATGGCCACCACCTCGACAACATCCGACCCGCGTGCGCCGGAACACTCAAGTGCATGATGGCACCATCGACCCTGACATGCTGTTTCAACCTTCCCGCCAATGCCGATATCTAAACAACCCCAAAGACGAGGACGCCGCCCCGAAAAAGGGGAGGAGGTGTCACAAACCATCAAATGGGCCAAGGAGGCTCAAGACGCTGCAAGGGCAAAGCAGCAGCCCTAGGATATTTAGAGAATAAAATAGAAATAGAATAGGAAATAAATTAGATTTACTTCACGCAAGTCTTCTCCTGACTATAAATACAAGGGAGCCAGAATCATTTGGAATCAATCGTAAAAATTAAAGGGGTAACACCCAACCTCCCGGGCTCACAGCTCTCTCGCCTCGCCCAACCCTAGCCGCCGCCGCCAGCAGCACGCGCGCCCAAAACCCTAGCCGCCACTAGCCGGCCGCCGGGCGCCGCCGGCGCTGGCGTCACAAATACGGCGCCGTCCGCCACAGCCGCCGAGTCCGTCCGACTATGACACTAGACATGGTATGCCACATAGGTTCCGCGGCCGCCGCACCACCTGCACGCCACACAAGTTCGTGGTCCGTCCTCGTGCCCGCCAGACCCTACCTTTAGGTGAATTGCGGCTCTAAGCTAGTGGGGTGTGAGACCAAGTCCTTCCCATACCGCATTGTTGGCGTCCTAACGCATATAATTTGACCGCCAAATTAATAAAAATGACAATATTTCATGCTACATCATAGCAAAATACTATTTTATCTAACAAGTTCTACGAACTTTGATGGTCTTCATTTGTTTTGCAGGATATACTCAAATACGTGTTAAAGGGATATTAAATAGTACACATACAACTTGGTGAATATAGGGCATGAAAGAAATTCAAAATTTGTTTCACATCAAAACAGTTTTGAATAAAGATTTGAGCGCACCATTTAAAGATCTCGGCCAAACCGATCGAAATGGATATATTATTTGCTATATTTGAAGAAAAAGTAATTAAATGTGCAAATAAATTGAGTGCTCCACAAATCTCGACACCAGCAGCAGCAGGTGCATGCATCCACCGTGTCCATGCACTGGGTGCGCCCTTAGGCCCCCACCCCCCCCGTGCAAACTCAGCAGCTCAGTGTGTACCGCCCATATAGGGTGTGTTTGGTTGCTCGCGATCCGCCCGGGCCGTGCCCGCGGATGCAAAGCAGCCCGCGGTTCTGCCCACTTCTCCCCTTCCTTCCCGCATCCGCCGGTGCAAAACCTCCCCGATCCAGGCCCGGGAAACGGGTGGATTCGAGCGCGCCTCCCGGCCCGGCTCGCGCCGTGGCCGGTGGCCACGCTACGCTGCTTCCCCACTCGGCCCCCGAGATGGCGGAACCGCTAGGGTTACCTCCCTCCCGCCTCTCTTTCTCGGTGCCGTCCGCCCGTCTCGCTCATCCGTAGTGGGTGCTCCATTCCCTTCTCTCTTTTGTTGTTGTTCGACCGCCCACTAATTAATCCCTCTCTTTCCATCTATCTTTGATGCCAATGACACGGATCCGAGGCTTCCAAAGGCAAGTGATTTCTCCTCGCTCCCTTCCGCTTTCCCCAGAACTAGTTCTGGATTTGGAAACCCTAACCTCAAGATTTCGTCCCATTGCTGTTGCAGCCATCTAGATCTATGTTCTTGGTTGCCTCGGTCCATAGTAATTTTTTGCTTGCTCAATGTTGCTTTGTCTAGATGGACATGTGCAATGATGTGGTGCTACCATTTTAATTTGGCTTGAGACAATTGCAATGATGATTCTAACACTATAACTGAGGCTTGAGACATGTACAATGATGATATAATTTGTTACCGGGCATGAGGCATATGCAAAGTGATGTTAACTTGTTTTCTATTAACCGAGGCATGAGGCATAGTTGTTCTCTCTGCTTTGTGTACTGACTATTCTTTTGTGCAGCTTGACATGGTCCTCGCAATGTCTCTTTTCACTAACATGTAGTTAGTGACCTTCATATGCCACAATTCTGCAAACTTGTTACCTTTATTCAACATCTCTTATTGCCGTAAAAAGCAACCAAACCGCCCTATGTTGTGAACCTTTATTTGAGCTTAAGGCTTGTTTGCCAATGATGTTATTAAGGCCGAGCATTTGCCTCTATTGTATGTTTTTGATTCCTATGCTTCAATTATTTCTCATGCCAATGATACTTTGTTTTCAAAACCGAGCATATGCCTCTTGCCAATGATGAATTTGTTATACAACCGAGCATGTGCCTCATGTCAATGATATTTTTACACAATCAGTACATGTCTCATGCCAATGATGTAGGTCATGAAGCCATATTATGTGGTGTTCAAGGAGGAAGCCTGGTTTGTATGATAACCGGGTCCAATATCATGAACAAGTGAATGAATTTCCTAACAATCTGTATCCTACACTTCTTTCCAGGATGCTTATAATGCATGGTTGGTGTACCAAAAAGCAACTTCAGCGTGCAATGAGATCAATGCAACGATTGTTGCAGCTGGTAAAGCAGTTGATAGGGCTGTGTGTGTAGAAACTAACCTTAATTTAGACAAAGACCTCATAATCATCTTGCTAGTGGTACTTGTGTCAGTTCTGGTGGTCTTCATCGTTGGGCACTAGGTACTTTTAATTTAAAGTAATTAATGTGGACTGCAAGTTCAAGTAGCTATTGTTATGTTATTTGGGATGTAATATTTTTTATTATGTGCTTATTGGATTTGGACCGCTATTTATTTCAAGTAGCTACTTTATTTGCATGTTCTTTCATGGTGCTTAGCACCACCCACCACACAGCAAAGCACACCACACCACCCTGCAAAGAACCAAACACCACCCCCCCCCTCAGCCCTCGCTTATGCATTGAACCAAACAACCCTCCTCGCATGAGGTGTATGGGAGAGCCCCGGCTAGGATACAGCCGCGCCAGCTGGGTACAAACGGCAACCAAACACGCCCATAGCGGCTGCTGCTGCACGTGATTTCCAGCAGCAGGGGGACAGACGGGCCCCAGGCCCAGCAGCTGCCGCCCGGCCACCCAGCAGATGCAGCGCAGCAGGCCAGCAGCCCAGGTGCTGCCCACACGCGGCAGGGTGCCCATCAGCGCTCACGCACGGGAGACTGACCGAGCAAGTTTCTGCCTTTTATCGATGAACCGTGTGTCGGACGAACCACTTATTAACTTTTCAAAACCATATATTTTATTTTAGAGCGGTTTTAAAGGCTGTTTTGTTTTTTTATTTTTATTTATTTATTATCTGAATCTTTAAAAATCATAAAATCACAGAAAAATTATAAAATAAAAATTTACTTATGTTGACTCACGTGAGTAGATCTACACAAAGGAATATATAATATGGTATGTTTTAATATAAAAATTTTTTGTTGTTAGATTTAGATCTGTTGTTTCTCGTATTAACTGGAATAATTATATTGTATCTTTTCTATGGTTCAATTATGATGAAATTTTTTATGGCGCCTAATTATTATATGCTTGAACTATAGTAAAAATTTCATACTCATTGATTATGTGCAAACTTAGTTATAGATTTATTTACGGTTTATGCTTGCTAAATCTAAATAAATCTAAATAACTAAGTTATACTTGATCCAATGAGTATGAAACTTTTACTACGCTCAAGCATACAATAATTAGAACACCATAAAATTTCACCACAATTAGACCATAGAAAAACTGTAGCTATGAATTATTTGAATTAATTATAGAAAAATGTAGATATAAATTGACAACAAAAACTTTGTACTAAAACATACTATGTTATATATTCATTGTGTAGATCTACTCATGTGAAGTCCAACAAAATTAGATTTTCTATTTTATGATTTTTCTCGTGATTTATTATGATTTTTAAAGATTCAATCAAAAATAAATAAAAAAAAAAAAACAAAACCACATTCAAAACCGCTCCAGGGAGCTAAAAGGCATGGTTTGAAAAAATTGAGGGAGGTGGTTTACTTGGTTTTGCGGTTCAGTGGAGAAAAAAAGCGGACTTTCATAAAAGTTGAAGGAGGAAAAGTAGACTTTTTTTCCTTGACTTAGCATTGAAGCGCACCTCGCACGCCCCAACAAAAGCGAAGACGGGTCGAGGCCCACAGTAGCCAAGCAGTGGGAGCCAAACCGACCTGAGGAGGCCTGCTGCTAGCTACCATTTATGAGGGGGGGTAAAGGAATATTCCTATGAGGATCTCCACTCTTCCAAGTTTCCTTCCACCTATAAATGGAGCACCTCTCTTTGTAACACACACTATCAAGGAGCAATACTTTAACCATATTTCAAGATGTAGTAGTAGTACTAGCCTAGTTGGGAGTTAGGAAGAGATGCACAAGTTCCGAAGAGCCCTGAGGTCCGACAAATCTTGTATCGTCCCTTTGTAAGATTCAAGATTTTATATTTATCTTCTAATTATCAAATGTCCTTCATGGTTATCTAGTTTATGTCTTAGTGGTTTAACTAATCATGGTTTGTATAATGGTTTACACCTTGGCATGAGATCTCCGTCGATCGAATGATCTAGTTTTTACATGAAACTATAGTAGTAATCGATAGTGTAGACGCGGGTGTCTAGAATATAGATTACCCGAGTTTGCGGTCAACCCCACGAATAGTTGTGGTAGCCCTGAGATGACAAATTCTGACCGCCTTTATATTCCACCACGTTCGGGTTGGTGTTTCAGAGAGCTTTTGGCAGCCTTCTCCCGATCACCCCTTCCTAGTCTTTTCGAGGATTGGAAAGTAACCGCCGCCTCCGGCGCCATATTGTGATCGTTGTGCTTTTACCCTCTCGCTAGTTAATCCCTTTAGTTTGCTCTAGAATAGAACCACGGTAATAGAGAAGTATAAAGAAACCTTTTCATCTTACCCGTTGTCCTCCCTTCTTAGCTTGTCTACTCTCTTCTATCTTATCATGGGGTTCTCCCCATGTCACTTATTCAAAAACTCCTATTTTTATCACCTACCCCCACATTAGCTTAGTCGGTACACTAGTTAATAGATATATGATGGTTAATTATCAACTTTTTAACCATTGCTTCCCGAGGATAAATACGATACCTAGAATACTCCTATTTGAAAGCTACAATGGTATCCGTGTGTTTGTGAATTAACTGCTTATGCTTAACAAATACCAACAATTTTTCTCGCGCCAAGTTGTCGAGGACACAAAACCTGGTGGTGATGTTAAGAAATGTCAACAGGGGTGTGGTTGCACTATAAATGCTAGGTGAGATGTAATAATGAACCGGTCCTCAATCGGCTAGGGCAACCTCTCCTTAGCACATGTACAAAGTAGGCACACGGCCATTGCTCACTCCCGCACTAAAATATTTTTACCCATTTTAACCCATTCACACCACTAAGGATCACGCAGCCTTCACGTAGTTCTAAACATTTGGAAAGACATGATTAAAAGAAGTGAGGCACAAAAAAAGTCGTAGTCTTTAGTGCCCGTGCTCGTTTTTCCTCGGGATTTTCCCAAATAGCTATTGGGGGGCCCTCCCAACGACGACCTATTGGTGACTTCTCGAGAATCTCCGTATTAACACTCATCATCAACCACTAATATAACATAGGATTAGGGTTTAAACTCGACAATTTCCACAAGAGTTGATGAATCCTGTGGTCGCAAATAGCTATTTTCAAGGATTAAACTCATCAAAAAAGAGCAAGGATTAGGGTTTAAACTCGACAATCCAAGATTGATGAATCCAAGGATTATAAAAAAAGCTTATTCCAATCCAATCGGGCATCAACGAAAAGAAGGATCTAAAAGACACGAGAGACCACGCCGCAAAGGATGGGACCCACCTATCATAGAGGGGGTCGAATCGACCCCACCTATAGGTCACCCGACCCATGGGCCCACCCTCGGCCACCTCCTCCTTCGAATGTCGGTTCTCCATCACCTCAAGGATTGCATCTCCACCATTGATCAAGGGTCGGGCTTTGATCCGAGGGCTCGTGCCTCCCTTGGCCCCCGGGTTGAAGCAATCAATTCAAGATTCAATTCAGATCAAAGGCAAAACCCTAAGCCTTCTAGAAACTAGAAGCCTCGAGAGAATTGAAGAGCCAAGCATCAAGAGGATATTAGTCATGTAGTCCCCGAGAGAGATTAGGAAGAGTCTTTGTTGACGGTGGATAACGCCAACTTTTTACCATAAATAAATAGAACATATAAGAACAAGAACACTAGAAGATAGGGTTTATACTAATAATTTCCACGAGTTTTGTTGCAAACTCGCTTTGCGACAACCCCGAAAAAAAATGTAAGAAAAGAGGAGAAAATAGAGAAATAAAAGAAAAGGATCGAAACAAGACGATTAGTATAAATTCCAGGGACCTAAAGGATAAAAGAAGACAGCTCACACAAGCCGAGGCCCACACTCCAAACCTAAAGGGGCCAAAAGCGCCTACCAGTGGGCCCACACCCCAGCGCCCGCCCCCCGTTGAGCCACGTGTCCCGCTTCCAAAACCTTCTCACAACTCATCTAAGGAGTAGATCTAAGCCGTCCAATCAAGTCGGTTTGATCCAAGGGCCGCGGTTCATCCTATGGGGCTACATAAGCAAGGGCGAGGGACCCCCCAAACCCTAATTCAAGATCGAGCAATTCGGGATCATCATCCGAAGTTCCAAAGATCAAGTCATCCGTGAGCCACAAACCCTAGTTCTTCGAGAGTAGTTCTAGTTCTAGAGAGATTAGCTACATAGTAGTAGATTAGAAGGAGATCCAAGTCTAAGAAGACTTAAACTTCGACATTCGTCAAGGTGTTCTATAAGTACATTTATATCTTTGATATATTACTCCAAGTTTATCTATGGTATTGTTCTTCATCTTTATTATATTATTTATTGCAATGTTTATTGTTTACTTTAATATGTCTAGTAGAGTTAGATATTTATTATGGATTGCATACTTAGAATTGTATAGCCCTCATCTTGTAACGTGCAAGATAGGTGTGATAGCTTATGTAAGCGTGGTGCTTATATATGTTATATCTCGCAAATGCCCGCTATATGCCGAAGTCGTGGTGGTAGATCGTGAGGGGTTACAAAAACTCTATTGAGTCCTCCTCAGAATCCTCCCTCCGCATATAGTGAATCCGTAGGACATGTGTCGCCAAGAAGGTGAAGATCTCATTATTGAATCCTTCCTAGTTGATGTTCCCCGAGTATGATATGAAGTAGTAATGCTAACAATGATAGCTAGATGTTTGCACTAATTAAAGTTAGACAATAGCTTGTGATGATAATTACTCATTAGTAAGTTTTCCTTATATTATTCCATGTGAGTCCTTAGACTAGAATACTCACTGAATTTTTATCTTATATTTATGATGCTTGATCCCTACATTTATCATTATTATTTATCATATTTATTATTTATCTTTATTGTGACATTAACCCTCAAGTATTGAGTAGAAGCATTATTCATTATTGGTTTATTACTATTCCATAAGTATAAAGATGTTATTAGCACTACGCCGGCTCTAGTTGTAGATACCTTCCCAAAGGTAAATAGAAATGACAACCTAGTTATTACTCTAGGTAAAATGCTACAATGGTATTATTATCCGTCCGCTTGTAGAACCTATTTTATCTTTATTTATATTATTATTTATATTATTTTCCCGCCTAGTCTTATTTTATTTATGCCATAATATATATTTTCTAGTTCATAGTCGTGGGGATGACAACCTAGTCTCGTAGCTAGAAGAATAGGTATTTTCATGACTAGTTTATTAGTGGCAAAGTAATTTTCATATATCAAGACTGTTTGGGGGTCATTGCTCTTATAGCATTTTGGCGTCGTTGTTATTTTAGTGATGTCGCTAAGCAAAGTGTAAATAAATATATGTAGAGATAGAGAGCAAGAGTGAAGGGAAGAGTTGAGGAAGTGCCGGGCCTGCGGTGTCTCCTCTTCGGCTTGTACCTCCGGATTAAGTTCCAACCGGGCTTGCTTCGAGACTCTACGGTGATCAACTTCTTATTTGAGTAGGTAACATTGTTCTTATTGTTTTTAAGATGTAAGGTGTACACCATTGCATAGAGCTCCGCCGAGACGATCAAAATTGATATATTATTTGCTATATTTGGAGCTCAATAAAAAGATATCAATTTCAAGAAATTAAAAGAAGTGTCGACATCATCGCCGACGTCAAGACCACAAATAGTGCCATGCACGGCCTACCGAGGTCGCCACGTGGCCTAGAAAAACCGCCTTGGACCTAGGGTGAACGGGTTCAGTAAGTTCGAGGGGCTAGATGTCCGGTTTCTAAGTCCATGGACCTATTTGACACAAATACACAGAAGTTCAGTGTGCCCACAAAGGCATTTAACTCTTAAAACAATATTAGCATAGCTTGCAAGGGTAAGAACTAGACAACCATAGTGATCTTTTTACCTCTATATCCTCTCCTCTGCCCTTTATTACGCTCAGGGATTAAGTTACAGCCTCACCACTCTCTCACCTTCTCCCAAAGGGATAAATACGATACTGATATACTCCCGTGAAGTGCTACATCTGGTATCCGTGGCGCTTTTATGGATTATTTCTCTTTGATCATTCTATGTACGTAATAAATACCAACACCACCCCAACTAGCCCCCCATGAAGCTGACACACGTGCAGGTGGGGAACCCCTAGGGACCCAACCGATCGGATGCATAAAATCCCCAAACAAAGCTACGAGAAGGTTTTTATCGTGACATTACATAAAAACTAGTGGTTGAATGAATCAAAATCAATTTGTTATCGCATAAAAACCTCTCTATGAGCTAGATGTTCCACCTAACAAAGACTTAACACATACTAACAAGGTCGACGCGCATGCATGCATGCATCCCATCTAATCTTTTTGTTTTTTCGCTATAATTCCTCAACAAAGCATCCGATTCAAAAACAGATTTCACCATTAAACTCCTGATATTTTTGTGCACGATTCAAGATCTATTGTGAATATATTTTTAATCTTTTGATAAAATTCATAAATTTGCGCATTAGGATACAGAGTTTTATGCATCCGTCTAAGCATAGAATCTTGTGAGCGTGAGCATAAAAACATGGAGACGATTTCGCCTTCTCCACAATTTGAAATTTGAAATCATGGCACTTGATGGCCGATTGGATGCATATAATCACTGGTCAAGATGCGTATAAAAGTTTTGACGCCGACGTTGCATAGAAATTATTTGGCCGGACGAAAAAAAAATGATTTTGTTACCGTGTAAAACTTTTCACAAGGTGCACATTCCACCTGACACAAACAGATTGCCTCCACTAACATCATGCTTCCCACTATGAGGGATGTATGATTAGCATGGGGACAATGCATAGAACATGGAGACCATGTATAAAACAAAAAATCTTGATTTCACCACAAAAAAACAAAAATCTTGATTCCTACAAAATTTGAAATTTGAAAAATAGCACGTGATGATGATCCGATTCGTAGAGTCAATGGTCAAGATGCGCAGAAATAATTTTTGGCGTTGACATTGCATAGAAATTAGTTGTTCAATGAATAGAAACCTAGTCAACAATGCCCTTACAACACACTAGGTGTGGACTATCCATAATGGTCCCAACTCACAACATGCATAGAAACCCGCCAACAAAATATTGAAACCCAACCGAGGTTACATAGAAATCAATAGTTTTGCTCATCTCATCCAAGCATATAAACACAACATATAGAAAACTAATTTTTTTTACATTAACCCATCAACTACATCAAAGATCACACTACGCCACCGTTGCAAAGCCAAGTAAGTCGTGGACATCGCAAGCCATGTTCTATGTCTAAGCCACCATTGACCTCTCACACCAATGGAGAGGAATCCTTCCAACCATCCTACTCACAACAAAAGGCATAGAAACATGTTTGAGCATGTGTAGAACATTACATCAGCAAAGAAAGGCATATAAACATATTTTAGCAAAAGCGCAAAAATTTATTCATAAAACTAAAGTTATCTACGTATAGAAACGTGTATAAATGTATTGATAACTGCTCCAACAATGTATAAAATTATGTACCAACAATGTATAAAATACACACCGTGTCACCGGTGATGCCGCATCCATATCTACAAGTACATGGCCACTAGGAGATCCTCAACAATCAGAGATGCCACATCGCCTGCACCAACAATAATGTATAGAAATATGCTTTGATAATGTATAGAAATGAGCTTCGATAATGCATATAAATTTGTTCCAACAATGTATAGAACTCTTAGCACAAGAAGCATAAAAATCCAACGCATTGCACTTAAATCAACTTAACAAATAGCGCACGGGCTAGATCCATTCATTCAAACTATCGCCAAAGCAAGTCAATTCATCAAACACCAATCATCAATGCAGCAATTACTCACCAAATCTTTGGTGCAGCTAGCCTTTGTTGTCATGTGAGGA
Organism: Hyparrhenia diplandra; assembly: GCA_015847255.1. NCBI lineage: Eukaryota > Viridiplantae > Streptophyta > Magnoliopsida > Poales > Poaceae > Hyparrhenia > Hyparrhenia diplandra. The sequence continues at coordinate 346,952 of JADLZK010009669.1, read as the reverse complement.
GCCACAAACAGAGTAGGCACACGAAAACCCAACCGAGGATTAGCATAGAAACTATTCATGCTAACTTTGATATGCATACAAACTCATTAACGCAAGTATAGAAAAATCACATGCCGATGCAAGATAAAAATTTGCTCGATGCGCATAACAATCACATACTCATGTGGGACCGGTGCTCCAATGCTAATGTTGTAGGCCGGAAGCACACCTCGCTACGATCGACGCCGAAACCTATTCAACTACATTAATGCAAAAATCAAGGCTAAAAATTTGAAGAATTATAGCTTTTTATTGAATCCGCGTTACCTTCGCGAGCCATCGACAAGCACTAATGTCACTACATGGATAGAAATATCATCCAACAATGTATAAAAGTCTTCCAACAATGCATGTATAATTGATACTACAATGTATAGAAATGTGTTCCAACATTAAATAGAAAAAATGTGCTACAACAATGTATAAAAATTATGCTCTAGCAATGTACACAATTACCATTCCCCAACTTCCCGAAGGCCGGTAAGATCATCTGCTCCACTTACCCCAATAACATTAACGTGCCCCAACCAAACAAATTAAGTAATCATTGGACTGTTTATGTTACCAAAGAGTGAACCAAACACCATGATAGATTATACTATCAGTATTGCATAAAAATAGTTGCACAAAGGCATAAAAATTCTAGAAACACATGAAGCATAGACGCATCCAAATACAACATCTCCCCGCTAGAAAACAAACATGGGACGTGGAGTATAGAAACTTGTACACACAAAGCATAAAAAATTTCGACCACATCCATCGCCAAACTCATCTCCAACTAACAAAGATCCATCACACATGAAGCATAGAACTTAACATGGAGAGCATACAAACATCCAAACTAACACCATCCATCACACATGAAGCATAGAAATTAACATGGAGGAGCATACAAACATCCATATACAGTATAGAAGCAACGTGCTCACCGAGCTACTCCCCGTTGCCACCAAAGAACCAATAGGGGAGCCAATCCCACCACCATCCGCCCGCGACGGAAGATCCTCCCGCATGCCCGGGATCCCCTGCATGGTGCGCCATGTGCACAAATTGCATCACCACGGATCCACCGCCGCCTAGCCTAGCCGTCGACAACCTTGCCAATCTTTGCCGATTCGTGGATAGAAAGAGAAAACAAAGGGACAGAGTGAGAGGAGAGCAAGATGCGAGATCACGAAAATGAAGAATGCCGGCCACAAAGAGTTGACGACGGCGAGGACGATGTTACATGCCATAGTCACGAGCTTCTCATAGAGGTGGGAGCCGACGAGGACGGTGCCTGCTTTCGGCCGGGGAGGAAGAACCAGGAGGAGCACCACATCAGGAGGAGTGTGGAGAGGGAGCCGCCACCGACACCACGCTAGGGGTGGGGGAGGATGCACCGTTGGTGGGGAGGGGTGGGGCCGCTGGCCCATCATTCACGGAGGCCCTCGTCGGCGCGACCGCCATGCCATTCGCTTGGGTGAGGGAAGAGATCTCGTGGGGCCACCGTGCGGGTCGGGGAACGGGTAGGGGTCGCTCGGCGTGGACGCCGTTAGGTAGCCGGGAAGGGAATCGGCCCCGCCGCCATGCCATCCACCAACCCTGGCGGCACGCTGCACGCCGCCAATGCACCCATGCGCCGCCCCTCGCCGGTGTGAGAGAGGAGAGTCGCCGAGAGAGGAGCGCCCGTCATAGCCGGCAATGGAGGAGCGTCGCCGGGCGCCGGGGAGGAAGCGCCGTCGCCACGCCGAGGGTGCGGGGCGGCGGCCGGGTGGTGTGGTGGGCCAAGGGGTGGATGGTCAGATTTTTTTTTTTGAGAATGATGGTCAGGGATTAGGGTTTGAGGCAATATATAAATGAATAACCCTAGGTTAAACAGGGAACTGGTTAAGCAATTATCACGTCTTGGCTTAATTCAATTTCAGGTAACACAACAAAATTAATTTAATTTATAAACAAAATAGAATGCAACATTTATTTTAAAAGAACAACTTTTAAGCTAGTCAATTTTTAATTCATCGCAAATATGGGATCAACATGATCAAGGACGGTAGGACTTGCCTTGCCGAGGTCATCGTCGTCCTGCCTTGTAGTCGGATCCTCCACCATCTCCAAAGACGCCGCCGTCGTCTACACCTACCACGAGACCAGACCAGCGACACGCCACCAACGGCCACAAAAATAAATCAAACAATCACACGTAAAATCAAATAAAATAAAAAAATAAGCAAATTAGGTATGGTTGGTTAGATCTCGATTTAGATGAATTTAGGTGCGAAAATCACCCAAATCGGAGTTAAAATGGAGTTATGAGCTTCCAAAGATTAAATAAGGAAAAGATGAAAAGGGGAATATTTCGAGAATATGCTCTTTTCGATTTTTGAATATATAAAAACAGGGGTTATTTTTGTTAAAAACTAAGGGCTAGAACATAAATAAGAGTTTTGAAGGGTTTTTATGCAAAAAGGTGCGGGTCCGTGGTTGACAGATGGGCCCCGACCCCACCCATTAGTTGACTTGGTCAACGGGGATGGCGAGGCGTGTGGTGGACTCGGGCTTCACGGGCGGTGTGGACCGGAGAGGGCTGGGGTGCGTGGTCCATGGTGGACCACACCCGCGGTTTCGAAACAAATGAGCGGCGGCGCGGGGGCGAGAATCCTCGCCGGACGACGTGATCGGCTCGCCGCCGGCCGGACGGGGAGGATGCTCGTGCTCGGGAGGGTACGGCGAGTCATCCACGATATCGGCCTCGCCGGGCGCATCACCGGGGGACGCGCGGTGGTGGTCAAGTGGTTGCGGTCGGCGATGCAAAGAAAGTGGCGAGGGGAAGAGGTTTTTCGGACGGGTTTTGGTGGGTGCGTGTGGAATGTGTGTAGCCGCTTGACTGAGCGGCCTCAATCGGTGGCGAACGGCGGCGCCAAGGGCGGCGGTGCAGGAGGTGTGGCGCGGCCCGGGAGTGGGGGCGTACGGAGAGAAAGAGGGGGGCGGTCGAGGAGGTGTGTGAGAACGAGGAGTGCTCACCGTGGGATCGGGTAAGGGAGAGCACGGGTGGCGGCGCGAATCTCCGATAATGGTGCGGCGGTAGTGGAGAGGGAAGCACGACGTGCGCGTGGTAATTGTGGGTGGTGGTGTGGGGTCGAGCTCGGTTTTGGTGTGGAAAGAGAGCACGGCTAGGGTCGGGGCCTTTTATAGGTGTGCAATGTCGGCTCCCGGGGCGGAGCTGGGGAAATATCCCGGTGCGATGATGGGCGCACACGCGGCTCTGAGGATCGGTGTGCGCGTTCGCATGGTGCGGCGCGGTGTGGTACGCCGCAATGGGAGCACCGGACGGGACGCGTCGGCGGAGGGGCTGCATGGTGCGGCAAAGCTTCGCATGCCATCGATGGCGTCTGTGGAGGAAGGGGCGACCCGAGCGAGTCAGTGTATAGGCTAGGGTTGGATGGGAATCTTGGCCTCGGGCTTAGGGGCTATGATGGCAAGGCTCGGGTATGCGGCAAGACGAGGAAGCGGACAGAGCAAGCGACTAAGCGATGGCGGTGGCGATGGCGCACGGAGGCGGAAGTCGGAGGAGGAAGAAAGGGGGCGGTGGCATAATCCGCGAAATGCGCCAAGACGGGAAAATGGAAAGAGGGCGAAGGGAGGCGCCTGCGGCGCGAGCTGGCTGCGCGCAAGGGGAGAGACGGAGGGCCGGGCGCCCCGAGCGGAGGGGAGAGGAAACGGCTGCGGCCGAGAGGGAAGGAAAAAGTTTGATAATTTCAAGGAAAAGATTTGAGTTTGAATTTCAAAAGGAAATTGAAAGAGGGCACAATAGGAGCAAAAATAAATCTTATAAAACCAAACAACACTTAAATAATGAACAAGATATATTTGTGTAATTTAAAGTTTTGAAAAAATTTTAAATTCAAGAGAAGTTTATACCTAGTTAGCTCTAATTAATTCAAATTTTTAGTTGTAAAATCAAGAGTTCAATTTTTTTGTGATTTCTAGAAAATAGTTAAAATTTAGGGTGTTACACACAGGGAGCAAGATACATAGTTACATGATGCTTTAGCGTTAGGATGCCAAGGTCAAAAACTAGCTCATGTTAGGATGCCGTTTCCGTTGTACTATCAAACAGATGAAGATCACCATGTCCCACTATCGATCAGATAACATTGAAGCCGGAGAATTAGAACACGTAACTGTTTGCAATTACGAGAATCTCAGGTTGTGGATATATAGACGAGAGCTACAGCAGTGCCAAAATTACTGGTTCCTCCGTCACCTATTTACTAGGCGACAATAAAGAAGAATGCTAGATAAACGCCTGAACGCGCATGGCGCTCGGCTTGCTCGTTCGGGTCGTGACGCATTGAAAGCTGCGGGTATAGGGGCCTGCAGCGTTTAGCCAATTCATGTTTAATCATTTGTTTTAAGTTTTGAAAGTCAAATGGTGGAAAAAGACTCGCAATAACTTTCTATTGGAAATAATTCAGCACCTAGTAACTTTTCCCGGCATAGCTAGCCAACCGTGCAAAATTGCGCGGGCAAATATGCTAGTTAGCTAAGCCAAAACTTCCTCAGAGATGGTTAAACCTTAACATCATGTTAAATAAAATTCATAATACTTTTAAAATCGTTACCAATTTATTTGTGAATGATACTTTAGACTTGTGAAACAAGGGCAGAGAAGAGAAGAAAATCAATTAATTAGTTAAAATACAACTGATATTTTGATGCCACAATCGTGTATGAAACTACTTTTTGGTTTACGAATAACCGTGTAAAAGTTAAGCTTGTTTCACATGACTCGGCATGGACAACAGTACATGAGAGGGGAAAGGATATAAATTACAAGAGAATTTAGCAGCCTTTTATTGTACAAAAATAAGTGATGTGATCAGATAGCAGGTCACTCTACTATGTGCACTCAAAGTACACTTTATTTTATTATGTAGTTGTTACTCTATGCTGATTGAATGTTCCATCCATAGGTTGGCATCTAGGCTGTCCAGGCAAGAGACCACTTCCTGTATCGTTGGCCTCATCCTAGGATTATGGTTCACACACTTGCAAGCGGCTTCAAGCACCTTCAACATTTGCTCTTCATACCCTGTGCCTCGGAGTGCTGGATCCAGGACTTCTATCTGCTTTCCTTGGGATCTCATATCGTGCACCCACTGGACGAGTTCTTTGGATTTATATGAGATTAGAACAGGCCGCTGGCCTGTGAGCAGCTCTAGCAGCACTACCCCAAAACTGTACATATCACCTCTAAGAGTAGCCACCCAACCTTGATAAAAGACTGGGATGTAACCAAGTGTGCCAACCAATTCGAGTCGTGACATGAGTTTTATTGGGAAGGATCAATCTGGCTAGCCCAAAGTCTGCTAGATAGGCTTTGAAGTCTTTATCCAGCCAGATGTTATTCGGATTTGATGTCACGGTGGACAATGTGAGGCTTGCGCACATTATGGATGTGTGATAGACCCCGGCCTGCTCCTTGTGCGATTTTTAGCCTCATTGGCCGATCTAGAAATGTGCTGGCATCATCATCCCTGTTGTGAAGCCAATCATCCAGCCGCCATTCTCCATGTAGGAATATATGAGGAACCTTGAGTTTCCTTTATGCAAGAATCCCCAGTGGCACTAGATGGTCATGCCGTGCCATGGAGAGCGCCTCAACCTCTGCACTGAATTCCCTATCCATCGCACATTTCACTTGTTGAGCTTCTTGATTGCAACCTTGGAGCCATCGTAGGTAGCTCAGCCTTTGCACACAAGCCCCATAACCTCCACATCCAATTATATTCTCACCGTCAAAGTTATTTGTAGCCTTCACAAGATCGGTGAATAAGAGCTTATTTTGCTCTCCCTTGCGCTGTGGAACAATCACCATTGATTGCTCGAAGTTAAAGTCGGATGGAATTGCTTCGTGGCATCCTTGTTGTTGCTCCTATTTGTAGCCATGAAACTTGTTCTCCTGAACAACAAAAGGAGGCAAGCTAGCAAGAACATGATGGAAATACCTCCAAAAGATACACCAAATGCAACAACAAAGATGGCCTTTTGTTTTGTTGTTTCTTTGAGACCTGTGGTGTTTCGGTTGAACCACAATGATTTACAATCATGGGCCCACACAATTTCGGGTTACCATCAAAGCTTGAACTTGGAAAAGTGCCAAGGCGGCCTGCAGTTGTAACAATCCCTTCTAGGCCATTATTAGAAACATTGAATTGAGATAGGAAATGCAGGTTGTTCAGTCACGGTAGGTGTACCCGTGAAATCATTACTTGATAAGTCGAGCACCCGCAAGTTTGTGATGTTGCAAATAGACTCGTATCTCTCCGCTTAATTGGTTGAAACTCAAATCAAGTGAAAGGAGCCCTTCCAACTGACCAATCGCTTTAGGGATCTCACCAAAGGAAGTTATTATTGCTTAGTTTCAGCAATTTAGGAAAAGCACTAGATATGCGGTATTGAAGTGATTGAGGTGTATGAAGCTTATAAACAGGTAGCTCAAAGAACTCGGTGTAGCACGTGTTTTAGCATCGACATCTCCATTAGGGCTGTTGGAATTTTGCTATGAAGTCTTTGTTTGACAAATCTATATAGAAGAGGGAGTTGAGGTTTCTTATCCAAATGGTATGGATCCGCACAATTGATTGTTGGATAAAAATAACACCTCCAATCTTTTGAGCTTCGACAACCAAGGAGGTATTTTTCCGCACAAAGAACAACCCGCTTATGGACAAAACCCGAAGATTCTCAAAACCATCAATTTCGTCATCCTCCGGCATGACTTCATGCTTGAAGTTGAGTCCAATTAGCAAGGTGGTCGTTCTCCCCGCAACTCTTAAGGATCTGAAATGCACTTGTGATATTTTTAAGGGAGATGTCAACAAGGGATAGGAATGAGAGGGACATCAAATTGCTGATTTTTTTCTCGACAAACGGCCGTGGAACCTATTGGAGGATAGTCGCAAAGTGCGCTTAGATTATTGCACGAGTAGATGCTTTCGAATTGTTCCATTGAATTTGTTCCCCATAAGATCTAAGGTTTTTAGATTGGGTAAGTTGGAGAAATTGACCTTGGTGAGTTCTCCGTAAAACTGTTGCTCTTGAGGTTGATAATTTGGAGTTTTGTGCACCCGCCGGTGTTGATGGGAGTTCCCCCCACATATTGTTGTTGCCCAAATAAATCTCTTCCGCCTCATAAGCTCACTTATAGAATCTGGTATACCACCACCGAACCCATTCCCTTCAAGATTAAGGGTTACCAGATTTTTTAGCTTGCCGACATCACCGATCGATCCTTCCAACCGATTATTTGGAAAGAGAGGTGTTCCAACAGGCAATATGGAGAAGGTCATCCGAAGAAGAGTCCCACCGAGGTTGTTGTCCCCAAAGACTTAGAGATGTCGGCTTGGAGCAATTATCGAGCCCCGGAGGGATACTTCCACCGATTTGGTTGTAACCGAAGTTCAAGCACAAAGAATGGATGGGACACTGACACGAAGGTAGCTGGTATCTGCCCAAAGAAGCCGTTGTTGCTCACATTTAGCGCAAACTGACTCTTCATCACCTCCCATGTGGTGGATGGAAACCGCCTGAAAAACAAGTTGCTCGAGATGTTCAATACCTTGAGAGGCTGGAGACGGGTTGAAGATTGCAGCTCTTGCAGGCCTCCATTGAGTTGGTTGAAGCGACATCAAGTACGATGATGGTACTGACAACATCAATTCCAATGGTAGGACACCGGACAACAAATTATAGGATAGGTTGAGCCTCAGTAGGCCACTGAGATTGCCAAGGAATGGTGAGATTCCCCTCAAGATTCCTGGATGCCAAGAAGACATCAGTGACCATCCTGTCTGGATTGCAGGTGATTCCATCCCAAGTGCAGCAATCTGTGCCATTTTGCCATGACTTGGTGAGCCCACCGTCATGTGAGAGCCCTGCGAGGAAGTGTAGGAGGGAGTTACTCTCCTGCTCGGTGCAAGAACTTGTCGGAGATGCCAAGAAGAGGAGCAGCATGAGAGAAAGGGGAAGGAAACTCATGGGAAATCTGTTGCTGTATTTCATGAATGAGAAATGGAGAGTCCACATTTTCTCAAGAAATCAGCATGGAAGCATAAGCATAGGTGTAAGCTGTATCAGAGAGTCTGTAAATTTAAATGAGATTGGATGAAGAAAGAGCACAAACTTCGAACAGGAGCAGCCGCTGTCATCATTATTGATTTATCCGCCTTATTTGACCTTCCTGGTCGTATTCAACAAGAAAAATTTGGTCAAGTACCCGGCTGCAGGGGGGGGCTGCTAATCTGTGTAATTGAAGCATTGAGCTCTAAACATCAATGAACAGTGATACTGTTTACTTATTGGAGATTACAGTGAGCAAGGGGGCATGGCCCACTTTCACCTCAACTAAGGTACACCCCTGCTGCTACAGGCACATCCTTGTCGTGATTTGACATTTCCTACAACACTTTGTAAGCTGATTTCCTTGGGCGAAATGGTATGCAATACAAGGACTAGCCATCCATGATTTATTGCTTTTAAAAATGCTACAGCATGTCTTGATTTACTTTGTTTGGATCACTTCTCCTTTTTCTTTCTTTTTTTTTTTGGAACGTATGGATCACTTCTCTTATCAGTTTCATCATAACAAACATGCCTGGCAGACAAAAATCTTGAACGAAGGACACACCCCTTTGAAGGACAAATCGTACACTATAATTCAAAGCGTCCATTGTTTGGGGCATGAAAATGGCTGCAGAAGGGCAAGAAGAATTTTCAGATTAATGGTTCTTGCTGACCCAAGGAATCGTTTACTTTCTAGCTGTCCTCATAATCAAGCCTGCTAGTAGCTAGTTGTGACTGTCGTACTTGTTTGACAATTGCAATTTTCCATTGTGCCGGCACCGGTGGGTTTCTGGTGGACCTGGTGCAAATGTGTCATAGTCAGCTGGCGATTTCAGGCCGGCCTGTGCTTCGGACTCGGTAAAATATACCGGGAAAGAAAATACGGTGTCATTTTTTTTTCTTATCTTGCCGGCACCGGTGGGTTTCATGTGGACAGTGAACAATGACCTGGTGCGAATGTGAGTCAGGCCCAGCTGGTGATTTCAGGCTTGTGTTTCAGACTCAGTAAGACCTTGTGTTTCAGACTCAGTAAGAAATCTCAGAAAAATAAAATACCGCATACTTTTTTTTTTTTCTTCTTCTTTTTAAAGCTCCTTGTCTTGTGGGCAATGATTTGTGAGTTTAGTGCAAATATGGTGGGCTTATAAAGTTCATTTTCACTCCAAATCTTCATTGGGGCTGCTTTGCTAGAATGGTTTGGGCAGTCTGCACAAACGGTTTGTGATTTCAACAGCTCTTCTACTAACGTGTGCAGTATCAGGTCGAAAAGGATTTGGCTCCCTTCGTGGCTCCATTTTTTTTTAAAATTTTCAAGGGAGGGGGCTCCACCTGAATTATATTGACTTGTCCAAAATGGCGAGATAACAAAACGTTTACGCTACAAAATTACAAACACCCGGTCACACACGAGAGGATGTGGACCTCACGAACTCTCCAAAGATTGGAGTGAGAGGTGGCTAACCACAGATACACCAAAAGAAAGAGAAAGAACTTAGCACAATCGAGAGTAACACTAGATAAGACGCAAGACACCAACCGAACGCCAATCTGCGCCCCCGCCGAAGCATACATACTCGCCGTTTTCACCAAGACCATTGTGCCCTCCACCACTCCTCGTAGCTACGCGCCCCACCGTCATCCTCCCATGAGGATCCACAGGTGGAATGGGGACTAAGAGTGATGATAGACACACAAGAGTAGGATCAACGGAAACGACGACCTCCCTTCAAGCTGATGGTGACATCCTTCAGAACATCCGGGCCCACGTACCACCATCCAACGCCGCCCACGGGGAGGAATCCATGGAGGGGAATGGCGGCAGCGGTGGAAACACCACCCGACATTTGGTATTTTGGCACCACCAAGGAGACCGCCGACGGAGCAGAGACGCCAACGGAGGACACTCGTCGACGTCGGCGACGCCCAACAACCCGCACTGGTAATTGACTTACTCAAGAGGGGCAACAACAAGGGGAGATCACACAGGAGAACACAAGACCACGGCACGAGCTGGGCTCTACTCTTCCATAGTGGCACCCTCAAGAGGGTCACGGCGTCAATGACGTCGCCGCCACTGGCTCTAGATACTAGAGCTAGGCTTTCGCCAGGAGGAGATCAACAGAACTTCGGTCATAGAGTTGGAAAATATCGACGCCCCCAAGGAGGTGAACGGCGCCAATGGCGTCGTTGTCAATCGCAAAGACAGAGTCTTGCACGGCTTTCGCCTAGGTTCCCAAACTCGTGCACCAGAGTTCGTCGATTTAGAGGCCAAGAGGACAGACCTTGCCGGCATCGGAGGACGCTGGTAGAGCCGAGGACGAGAGGGTAGTAGAATGTCGCCCACCGCCGGCAGTTCGCTGCCAAACCGCACGCTGCTGCCTGCCTCAAGAAGACGAGACCGGGCACGCTGCCCGCGCCGCCTGCTCTTGCCCGCGTCGCTGCCCCGCACCATCTTCGCCGCCATCGCCCAGGCCGGCCAGCGAAGTCACGCGGGTCGAGCCCCCCGGGGGCACAGTCGAGTGAGCCCCCAAGGAAACCGACGACCGGGGGCGTCCGCCAAGGGGGAGTCGGGCCAGACCCGTGGGGCCCCAAACTGCCCTGCCGGCCACCCTAGGACGCCCATGCCGAGGAAGATGAGGAGGGGGCGGCGGTCGGGGCTGAGAGGACCATCGCCTGCCGGAGACGGCGTAACGTCGGGAGGTAGGTGGGCCGGGCCGGATCCGGGCATGAGGAGGCCGGATCCGGTCATGGAGGGGTTCAGCGAAATGTCGCCCGCCGCCGCTTCCTCGCATGCGGCGCCGGCTGCGGGCTGCGCGGGCGGCGGCGAGGCCAAGGTGGCGGGAGGAGGTGGCGGCGGGCGGTTAGGTTTCGCCTCGAGCCGCCGTGCGGGCGACGCTGGGTGGTAACCTCCACTTACCAAAGAACAATAGTACGTCTAGAGAAAACCTTCGTGGCTCCATTTGAAAATAAATATTATTGACTGTCATTTTTATCACACGTTTTTTTTTTATGCATTATGCATAAATAAAAGTATAATTACCTGTGAATGTAATTCTTCACTTTATGTTTTTTAAAAAATACAATTCTTCACTGGTGAAACAGACATGACCAATTTTTGGACTTCAGACTTAGAGTAAAAACATGTATTTATACTTGTATACAAAAATCCAACATCAGAGATGCTTAAATCAGTAGTATTCTGTACAAAACTGATGCTGGTATCAGTTTTATTTTCGGAGTTATTTTTCCCTAAATATGAAGTCTATACTAAAAAGAAAATTCAAAATGATATTATCCTTCCCTCACGGCCTCACCAGTCACCATTTTTTTTTTTTTGAGCAACCCTCACGGCCTCACCAAAGACAAAGAGGTCGTACTTCCTTTCATGGTCCCGCCACGGCCCACGTACGCGAAATGGGCCTTTTCTCCCTTCACCACGTTCCGCATTTCCGCTTCCTTTCCCCACGCCGCACCGGGCGAACGGCGCGCTGCCGCCTCTGGAGGTCCACGCGGCCGCACGGAGAGCCAGCTGCGCGCCTACTAGGGTCAGTTGATCGCCGGTCTTGTCTTCTCTTCGCTTGTTGTAGCGTAGGGCGAGGTTATTGGGTGGGAGTGGGACTACTCCCTACTCGATTCACCACTTCATCGCTGATTTCGATGCGTGGAATGGAGAGAGATGTTACGAGTAGATATAGGTTTTAGGAGAGCGCTGGACTCGATGTCGCAGCTGCAGGTGGAGGATGGCGTGGTCGCGGATTGGGGACGGGGCCTTCTTCACATTGGGGAGGCATTATCGACCTTTGCCGTTTCGGTGTTGGTGATTCCCTATTTGATTGTCGCACTGTTTCGATCCTGATTTGTCCAGGATGCTGCTGCTTTTCTATCACTAGATATATACCTTTCTGGTTTGCATCTACTTGGTAATTTTGACACCGCAACCGGCATCATAAGTGTCCACATCTTTTTTTTAACCAGAAATTCATGGGAACAAAACGAGGTGGAACTGAATAGTTTTCGGTAACCTCTGTTTTCACTCATGATTAGTTTTATTACAATGTAGCTTGTTTCTCATGGATTGTTATAGACGGTTGTTCACGAGAAGGTGAATTTACAAAAAGTCTATCACCTCTGTTAAGCCATACAATAAGTAGTGTGATAAGTCAAGAGAACTAGTGCTTGAAACCTATACATCCTATGCACTCAAATACACTTATCATGCACATGACTCGTGTTTACCGAAATATCTTGCATGTTCAGGTTGGCGCCTATGTTGTCCGTGCAAGAGACTACCTCCCCGTATTGCCGGCCTCATGGATGGATTACGATTGACACACTGGCAAGCAGCTTCAAGCACCATCAACATTTGCTCTTCATACCCTGTGCTCCGGAGTGCTGGATCCAGAACTTCAATCTGATTTCCTTCGGATCTCATGTCCCATACCCACTGGACGAGTTCCTTCGACGCAAATGAGATTGGAATGGGCCGCTGACCCGTGAGTAGTTCAAAAAGGACTACCCCGAAACTGTACATATCACCTTTTAGAGTGGCCACCCACCCTTGCACATATTCGGGGGGAATGTAACCGAGAGTGCCAACCAACTCAGTTGTGACATGAGTTTTGTTCGGAAGGATCAATCTGGACAGACCAAAATCTGCAACATAGGCTTTGAATTCTTTGTCAAGTAGGATGTTGCTAGACTTGATGTCACGGTGAACAATGTGAGGCTTACGTACATTGTGGATATAGGACGGACTCCGGCTTGCTCCTTGTGCAATCTTTAGCCTCCTTGGCCAGTCAAGGAATGAGCTTGCATCATCGTCCCTGTTGTGAAGCCAATCATCCAGGCTGCCATTCTCCATGTAGGAATATATGAGGAACCTTGAGTTTCCCCTCGATGCAAAGAACCCCGAGTGGGACTACATTGTCATGTTGTGCCATTGAGAGTGCATCAACTTCTGCACAGAATTCCCTATCCATTAAGACTATTTCATCATCGAGCTTCTTGATGGCGGCCTTGGAGCCATTGGGTAGCAAGCGCCTTGTAAACTAGTCCATAACCTCCACAACCTATGATATTCTCCTTGTCAAAGTTATTTGTAGCCTTTACAAGATCGCTGAACGTGAGCTTATCCTTTTCTCCCTTGCCTTGTTGAACCATCACCAATGATTGCTGTGAATTCAAATTGGATGCCATTCCTTCCATAACATCCTTGTTGCTCTTGTTTCTCGGTTGTGAAACTTCTACTTAAGAAAAAAAGGAAACACACCAAAGAATAATAGGATTGCGATCGCTCATTTTGCAAAAGTTATAGCAAATGCAAGCACAAAGATGACCTTTTGTTCGGTCGTTTCTTAGAGATCAATGGTGTTATTTCTGAACCGCAATGATGCACAAGCATGGGACCGCACAATTTTGGGTTGCCGTCAAAACTAGAGTTTGGAAATGTGCTAAGCTGTCCCACGCTTGGAACAGATCCATCTAGGTCATTATTGGAAATGTTGAACCGGGTAAGGAAGTGCGCATTGTTCGGTGCATCCGAAGTGTACCATTGAGATTATTACTTGACAAGTCAAGTATTTGCGTGTTTGTGAGCTTGCCGATTGACTGTGGGATCTCGTCCCGATAACTTGTTGAAGCTCAAATTGAGTACAAGGAGTGCTTTGAGTTGACCAATCTGCTCGGGATGACACCGGTGAAATCATTGTTGCCTAGATTCAAGACTTTAGGAAAAGCACCGGTCATGCGGTATTGAAGTGATGGAGTCTCATAAACCGGGAGCTCAAACATCTTTGGTGCAACCTTTGTCTCTGCTTGTAGCATAGGCATCTCCATTAAAGCTTTTGAAATTTCCCCTGTAAGACTGTTGTTTGATATGTCTATATAGAAGAGGGAGTTTAGGTTACTCATCCAAATGTATTGCCCCTGTTAGCTTATTGTCATATAAGAGTAGCATCTCCAAATTTGTGAGCTTTGATAACCAAGGAGGTATGTTTCCTGACAATGAACAACCTTCTATGGAAAGAACCCGAAGATTCTCAAAACCACTATTTCTGTCATCCTCCGCATGGTCTCATGCATGAAGTTGTACCCAATTAGTAAAGTGGTCAGGTTCCCGCAATTCCTAAGGATTTTAAATGCATTGCTGATATTTGTAAGGGAGATGCTAACAAGTGATAGGAATGAGAGAAACTTCAACTCGCCAATTCTTTTCGACAATTGGCCAGAGAATTTGTTCCAAGATAGCCGCTAGTTGCTATTAGATTGCTGCATGAGTATATGCTTTCCGGAATTGTTCCAAAGAACTTGTTCCATCCAAGATCTAAAGTTTCTAAATTGGTCGGTGTGGAGAAATTTACCTTGGCGATCTCTCCACTGAATGTGTTGTTCTTGAGGTCAATGGTTACAAGTTTTGTGCAGTTGCTCAAAGTTGAAGGGAGCTTCCCAGACATGCGGTTGTGGTCCAAATGAATCCCTCCAACCTCTTAAGTTCACCAATAGAATCTGGTATATTTCCACTGAATTCATTCCCTCCAAGATCAATGGTTATCGATTTGTGAGCCCGGTGATGCCTCCGAGTGATCCTTCCAACCGATTATTAGGAAGAGATAGGTGCTCCAACGATGTAATACTTGAAAAGCTCATTTGGAAGAGTCCCTCTGAGGTTGTTGTGCCCGGCACTGAGAGATGTCATCACAGAGCAATTACCAAGCCATGGAGGGATACTTCCACTGAATTTGTTGTAGCTGAGTTCAAGCACGGCAAAGGACGGAGTGCTGACACAGAATGTTGCTGGTATTTCCCCAATGAAACTATTGTTGCTAGCGTTGAGTGCAACCAGATTATTCATTGACTCCCAAGTGGTGGATGGAAACAACCCTGTAAATAAGTTGCTTGAGATGTTGAGTACCTTGATAGGACGGACAGGGGTTGAAGATGGCAATTCCTGGAGGTTTCCGCTGAGTTGATTGAAGCTTACATCAAGGATGATGATATTCCTGGAGAACACCAATTCCAGTGGTAGGCTACCGGACAGCCAATTGTACGATAAGTTGAGACGCAACAAGCTACTGAGATTACCAAGGAAAGGTGAGATGGATCCTTGAAGGCTCCTAGAAGCCAAGAAGACATCAGTGACCTTCCTGTCTGGACTGCAGGTGATCCCTTCCCATGTGCAGCAGTCTGTGCTATTCTTCCATGACAGAGTGAGGTTGTTGTTCAGTGAAAGCCCTCCAAGGAACTTTAGGAGGGAGTTGCTCTCTTGCTCGGTGCAAGAATTTGTGTGGGAGGCCAAAAAGAGGAGTAGAATAAGAGCAAAGCCAAGGAAAGATGCGGGAAAAGTGTTGCAGCACTTCATGGTGAGATGTGGAGTTGATGCATGGGTTTTCTCTGGAAATCAGCATGGAAGCAGGCAGAGGCATAAATGGTGTCCTGAGAGGCTATAGGGCCAAAGGAGTCTGATTAAGATAGAGCATGAGGACAAGCTGTTGTCTTTCAGGACAAGGCAGTCACCTAGCTACTACAGTGACAATGTTTTGTTAGTCACAACATGACGCTTCATCTGAGCTGCCAGCTACAGTCTATTGATAAGCTTGACTTCCTTGCAGGAATAGATCATACATAAGTACACCTATCATGGTTGCTGACATGTGGGTTCATCGTTCTTGGGTGACCATTACCACATTACATTATGTTTGAGGAACTCCTTCCCAGAACAGTATGATTATTTGTGTACTAATCATCCATTACCTATTCCTTTCGAAACTGTTATCAATGAACATCACGGTAGTATTCTGTTTCATTTGACATCACTTCTCTTACTGTCTTATCACCTGCTTCACCATTCAAAACCTGTTTGGTTTTTGTTTTGTGTACAGAATTTGAGACAAGGATGCACCCCCTTCTGGAGTTCCGGTGATCAGGAACCCTGCCGCCTGCATGCTTTGGATCGGTGATGGTGAGATGTCGCGGTCGAAACTGGGCAAGTGGAGCTAAGAAGGTTGCAGATTAATGGAGGAGATGTCGCTGAGTTCTCTTGCTTCTTGACCCGAGGCGTTTACTTTGTAGCCGTTGTCGTCACCCAAATCCCAAAGGTTAGCTGTGGTTTGACGTAACCGTTTGGAAATTGCATTCTATATATACGGCACCAGTAGTTCGATGTGGACTATGGAAAGCGACTTGCTACACGATGAAGTTATCTCGGAGTAGAATTTGTGTACTATAACGGATTAACTGGCAGGTGATGATTGCAGGCCTGGTTGTGTCTCTGAATATAAAACATCTTTTTTTTGTGTACATTTATTTGTTTCCGTTTTCTTTCTTTGTAATAAAGCACATTGCCCTGAATCAGTGTAATGAAGCCGCTCATGTGCTGGCTAAATTGGGTCATTCATGTACTGGATGAAGGTGAGGAAATCATCTCTGATTACTTACCCGATGGCATAGCTGTAATCGTTGCTAACGAGAAGTTAGCTATTGAGTAATGAAAATCCTAAGGTTAAAAAAAAAAGAAAGACCTTTGATGGTGTCTGTCATGATTTACTTATGGTGAAATATTTGGAAAGGGTGAAATAGAAAAGTCCTCCAACAAAAGAATTTACAACCAAGACAAGTTCGATTGCTTTGCAAAAGATTTGTTGTACAAGTGGTGTTCTTCCTTATCTTGTTGTAGTGGGGTTTTCCCAAGTTGTTCTGGTCATCTGGTTGTCTATATGTTGAACTTATAAATACTTCCTATGTCGAGATGTGAGTTATATTTTGACAAAAAAAAAAGATAAATTTATGAATTCTAAAACAACTAGTACAATTAAAAGGAGAACTCATAAGAAACAATTCATATTTTTCTATAGTAAAAATAAATTATATTTTACCTCAGTAAGAACAATAAAAAAACTAAATACCTGAGATATAAGAGAAGTGTAAAATTATTTCACGCTGTCGAGTCAAAAATATATCAAAAATACAGGAACCCATGAACAAGAAGATTCAGCGCAAGAACAGCCGTCTCCCTTGTGACGTGTCAGTGCCGGCGAGGTTTCCCGCTGCCGGAAGCCGCCGCCTTTCTCTGGGCTTCTTCCACCTTCGTGCGGACGTACTCCAGGTCAGCTTCTGCCTCTTCTGGGGTGAGCCAGAACGAGAAGCCGTCTCCCTTCGGCGGCGACTGCTGCCTGACGAAGCGGTCCACCGCCGTTTTTGGGTGTCAGCATCGCACTCTCCGAACACCTCCACGCCCCGACGAAAGCACTCGTCGTTGCCCGGTTCCACTTGCAGCGGCACGGCGGCAGAGGGGGCCTCAGACGTCGAGGCCGGCCGTCTCGCCTTGGCCGGAATGTGCGGCAGCGGCGGCGGAGGCGGGGCAACCGGTCCTCTGATAGTGAGCCTCTTAGAAGAACTCGGCGCGGCAGCCGCGTGACTGTTGGCGTAATAGGAGTGGCTGCCGCCGCCTCCCGTCGAGCTACAGCTTCCGGTGGCCGGATGTTGTTTGCCGCCGCCGCCGCCGCCGATGACGAACGACGATGATGAGTGCTTGACGCGGATTGCCTTGCTCGAAGTCGAAGCTGGTGGTGGAGCCACGGACGATGGTGATAATGCCTTATCGTTCTTGCTCGACGGGCCACCAGCGTCCATCCCCTCCGCCGCCGGCGCGCGCCTCTGGCTGCGGTGCTCTCCGCCCATGGGCGTGGCGTGCTCTGGTGTGGCGCCACGGAGGTCGGCGTCGATCGTCGGCCATGCCACGGTGAGTTCTTGATGAGGAGGAAGAGCGTCGTTCGCCACGCTGTGCTTCGTCCGCTTCCGCTTGTGGTCGCGGTGGGCTGTTATCACCGACGACGGCAGTGGCGGCAAGTAGTGGTGCTGGTGGACATGGTGGACGACGGCGGCTTCGTCGCTCACGGCCACGAGGCCCGGTGTTTCCTCCGGCGGCAACGGCATGGCGATTGATTGGAATCCGAACGATCGGATGCGTACGTGTAGTCGTGCACCCTGCAGCCTTGTTCTTGGTTTATTTATAATAGCAAATTTATTGTCACAATGAGTTCGAATCGGACACAGAGTTGTGAAGTGCTACGACTACAGTTGGGTTTTGTATCATGATCGGATTAGTTAAGGTGTAGGCGATGCATGCCTGCGGCCTGCCACGTCACCGTCGGTCGTCGCCGGCGCTCCAAAAGCAGAGTGGAGGTGGAGCTCAACTGAGAAAGCAATACAGTAGAGGTGTAGAGCAGACCGGAGCTTCGTCCGAGTGGACCTAGGAAAACATCGTCAGTATGGTACATCAGCATAGCTTATTATTTTTGATTTTTGTGACAAAATTTAGATGATACTATTCTGCACTCAACGAATGAAAATTTAATTTTTGTTAAACGGAGCTTGGTTGCTAAATAACGAATCATTCCTGTCACATGGAGTAGTGGGTTTTGAAGAATGAAAATTTCTGTAAGGTTTACACTGTGAGCGAAACGCGGACCCAAAATGAATCTGAATCGGACTTTGACAGTGGTATCGTCCTTCATGAAACCAAACATAAGGGGAACACGCTAGCTACAGTGAAGCATTTTTCCTCGGATTTCATCCTTGTAAAGAGACTGCCTTGTTTTTTGCTATCAAGCTCAAGAGTAGTATTATCCTAACATTATTTGAATAGCCCAAAGTCCAAGAATTGGGCATCCTAAAAAGAGCCCAATCAAATTCATTGCCATATATACACACCATGCTCATGGGGGTGTTACATGAAAACAAACAATTAGCTTACCAAATTAAGATTTATTTTTTTTTCGAAAGCGTGCTTTAGCACGTACCGCATTAAGAGAAGTTGGAAATTACATATGATTCGCAAGTAGTCCATAGATTACCGACGAATCACATAAGTACTGATAAAACAACAAGAAACGAGAGGGGAGGGGTGGGGCAAACCCTCCAACTAACAACCCCGACAGTCGATCCTATTGCAACTAAAACTCCACACATAGGTACCTAGCAGTGGATCAGAGCCGCAGACGACAACAACAGCGGCAAAGCATCTGCCAGAGTACAAACGGCAAAACATCCGTCCCGACCAACCTCGGCAGCAAAGCATCTGCTAGAAAGACGAGGACCACCTCGGCGGCAAAGCATCCGCCGGAACGACCGCGATCTCGGCGGCAAACGCACAATCGGAAACGCAAGCTCACGAGATGACACAGCTGAAAGGTCCTAAATGGCTAGAGGGGGGGTGAATAGCCTAATAAAATTTCTACAAAATCACTAGAGCAACTTGTTAGTAAATAACAAAGCGTAAATGCGTTTGCTCTAGCTCTACTTGTCGGCAAGCCTCCTATTGACAATTCTAGTTGCTATAGTCTCTAATTCACACACAATGGCTAAGTCTCTACTTTACCACTAGGTGAACAAGCTAAATTACTCTAGCAACTAAGCAAGTCTACACAAACTACACAAGCACAATATATTTATCAAAGTAATGCAAGTGTGTAGAAGTGATATACCACAATGTCGAGGCTAGTCAAACCAATCACCGGGGATGTTGTCACAATATGAATAAAGAATCCGAATGCCAAGAGACAACAATCACAATGGAGAGACACGAAGATTTAACCCGAAGTTCACTAGAGCACCCTCAAGCTAATCTCCGTTGTGCCGACCTTCTCACGTGTGGGGGCAAGGTGGAGCTCACTCCTAGCCAAGTGCCTTTAGGCTACTTGCACCCAATGCAAATGAGAGGTACCCAAGACACGAGCAATAGATTGCTTGCACTTTGTCTTCCCGACGAGGAGTGCGTGATCCTCTCACAAATCACCGGAGGTGGCCAAGAACATTCACCTTCTCTTGCCAACGCCTCCACCAATCACCAAGCCGGCTAGGAGTGGTGCTCTCTAAGAGCAATAAGAAAACCACCGGCTCACAACGATCCCCAAGTGCCACTAGATGCAAAGATCAAAGCAAAGTGCACTTGAATCACCTCAACTCACTAGAATGATGCTCACAAGCAAGAGGAGTGAGGAGGAGGGAGTGTGCTCAGCTCTAGAGGTGTTAGGAATGATTTCAAATATCCAAGAGAGTGAGCCAAGCCGGCCAAGCATGTATATATATGCCCCATCACGAAAGGCAACCGTTGGGGGCAAAACATGCTCTCCGCAGCCGGCTGACGGACCCGCCCGACCAGACTCACCCGGTGAGTCCGGCCGATGGGTCCAGGGCGTGGGGTCCGTCACACCGCACAAGCCACCGGCCCACACTTGACCCCCATCGCATGCGTCCGGTCCATGGATCCGGTGGGTGCGTCGGTCAAATTCCAAATCGAGACATGAAAAACATGCTCTCTGAACTTCGATCAAAAGCACCGGCCGGACCGTCCCCGCCGGATCCGCTGTCTTCCGGTCCGCCGTTCGTCCACCGGGTCCGGTCGCTCCTCGGCCGAGACCCCCGAAAATATGCTCTCCGCCGGACTCACCCAATCGGTGCGTCCCCGTCGAATCCGAAGTGCTTCCGGCCGGTGAGTCCGTCACCAATCGAGCTGCGAAATTGCGTCATTGTGTTGTCGTTCCTTCGCCTTTGCTCCAAACCGACTTCCGTCACTTGATTCTTGTTGTCGACATGTCGAAGAACACCCCGACACCATGTGCTAGCATTTTGAAAACATTTTCCATCAAGTACGGAGTTAGCTCTCTAGGTTAGAATGCATGCAAATGATTTTGAACCTAGAAGCACATGAGGACCGATATGTACGATAGTTTTCCCCCTCTTTATAGTACGGCTTATCGATCCTATAATCACTCACACCCTCTATGGTGTCTTGAGTGTAAAATCAAAATGGCCCTATGATATACCTTTGCCTTGAGCCCATTTTTGATCCTCGAAACACGCCAAGTTGCGCACTTGATCATCAATTGATCACCTCGACCCATCCATCATGACCACCATGCACCTACCTTGGCTTGACCAATCTCCAACTAAAACAAACACTTAGCATAGAGAGATTAGTCCTAAGGATGTCACTAATTAGCCAAAACCAATCTAGAGATCTTCAACAGCGGCAAAGCATCCACCAAGCAACGAACAACACCTCGACGGCTAAGCGTCTGTCGGAAACGACCGTGACCTCACGCACGCCAAGCATCACCGAAAACAGGGCTCGTAGAAGACGACCAACCTGAAGATACACGGCGGCAAAACATCCGCCCAAACAACGAAACACCTCGGCAGCCAAGCGCCCGCCGGAAACGATCACGACCTCGGCGGCATGCGCACACACCGGAAACGCAGGCTCGTAGAAGACGACCTACCTTGAAGATACACAGCCGCAAAGCATCCGCCCAAACAACGAAGAGTACCCCGGCGGCAAAAGCGTCGCCGGAAACGGCAACGACTACGGCTACAACAACCACTAGCTAGACATACCCGGTGATGGGAAACATGAGGCACAAATTGGATCGGCGAGACGAACAGAGCGACCAAGGAGGAGGAGCGACGTCCGATGAAGGGAGCAGGAGACTCAGAGACGACGCCTTCAAGAAGGGTGCGGCGCCAAAAGCTCGTTGCTTGTCCGCCCGACCACGCTGGCCGAAGCCGCCCGGGGCTCCATGCATCCAAGTCACGCAGAGGGCGAGCGAAACAACGCCATCCATGCCACCACGACGCCAATGACGCGCTCGCCAGAGCCGCCCCGCACCACCATGGAGTGAGATGCATCTCGCAAATGGCCACACCGCCCCAAAACGCCGCTTTCCCGCCACGCCGCCCACCTCGAACCGCTGAACGCCGGCCGTGAGGAGCAGCCACGCCGGCTTGGGGGACGTGTGCCCTCGCTCACGGCCGAAATCAGCGAGCGAGAGGGGGGGGCCAGTGGCCGGGCGACGGAGCCCCGGCCAGGTCGGCGCCCCTTACAGCCCTCGACGCCGGCACGCCGCTCACAAGATGGTGCACCACGGCAACCGCAACGAGGAGGACGGCCATCGGAGCCATTGACGACGCTGTTCCCCGCTGACGCCCCTCGACGCGAACGCCTTTGATGTCGCTAAGCAGCGCCGGAGGCGAAGCTCCCTCGCCTAGGCCGGATCCGCCGGAGAGAGCCCCAAGAGGGGCTGTGTGGCCGAAGAGGGCGGACCCATGACGCCGGGCGTTGAGGCCGGCCGCCCCGCTGCCGCCACAGAGGGGGGGGGGCAAAGCCCTAGATCGGGGCATAGAGGCCCAATCGGGTTGCTCCCACCGATCTCGCATCCGGGCGCTAGAACGGCAGGGGAGGGCGGCGCCCGCCACATGGTCGCCGAGGGGAAGGGCCGGAGGGAGAGGGAGCCGGGGGGGGGAGAGGTGGGCCGCGTGATAGGGAACCTTTGTGGAACCGCCGCCGCCGCCATGGCGCGAGGAAGGGCGGCGACGGTGGCCGAGGGACGCCGGAGGGGAGCCGGTGGCGCAGCGGTCGCCGCCCCGAAGTCGCCCGTGAGGGGCGCCAGAGCCGTTGAGGGGGTCGCGTAGTGTACCCGGTTTCCGAGCAGCATGAGAGTTTTTGGAGATTTAATTTTAGCATTCATTGTTTGGAACTTATGTCATATAATAGTGACTAGTAAAATGCCCGTATGTTGCAACGGGACACATAATCTATTGTATGGTCACTTTTACGACTTGTGGCTCAATATTTATTTTAACTAACACGTCATGTGTCTCAATTCGCATTTTATTATCGATAGATTGCTTCGACTTAGATTTCAGTCTCCATCGAAACCGATCACCCGAAGAAAAGTTTTTTATTCACAAACCTAAATATTAGAATTTTTCTTGAGATTACACAAGATAACGTAGGCGCCAACACGCATTACACACTTACCCCTATGAACACACGTATGCAAACCCTACCCCTATGAGCACGGACTGAGCGGCAGATCTTGAAGTTCACGAAGTCACCACAGCGCCTCGTGTCGACGGGGATGTCACCTACCACTTAATGCATAAGCGCCGAAATCCTGGAATAAATCCAGATAAAGTGTCACACCCGTGATTTAAACCCCGGGTGGGAGCCCCCAACCAATGGACTTTGCCATTGCGCTATGAGAAGAGCATGAAGTCGCACAAAAGGAAATTTAGAAGAGCATCGAGCAATAGGTAGCGCCACACAACACCGAGAGCACCGTGCCATCATCCCATTAACGCCCATCGGAAGGTGCACAAGCCGGCTGCCGACCACAAACTAAATCTTGATAATTTACTGATGTTGGCCATGTTTGGATCCATGAGCTATTTTTAGCCCCTCACCTTTAATCTCAAAAAATAGCCCAAGAGTTGCAAAAAAGCAGGGGAGGGCTATTTTAGAGCTATTTGCAAATAGCCCACCCCAAAAACCATATCCCACAAGGGGTGCTATTTGGGTTATTTTAGTTTTCTTTCTCTCAAGGGGTACTCAAATGATTGAAAGTGCATTAAAGGCTAAATTAACCTTTGGATCCAAACACCTCAAAAACTATTTTTTTAGAGCTATTTCATTTGGATAAACTTTTAGCCCTCATAATAGCCCTTTGGCTATTTCTCCAAACATGCCCATTATTTAGTTTACTTTTTTTCGTATCCTGTGTACAAATCCCGCGTGCACTCAAAATTGATATGTTACTTTATAATCTATAGACATTGGTAAAGTGTGATTCCTAGCTACTTGATAACATTTTTATCTTCCACTCGTGTCTTTTATTTTTGCAGTGATAAGCATAGCTTTCTCGATCAGTATGGCTCTTGCTTGCTTTTGTCTGAAGTACAGACTTATGTCTGATGTAGACTGCCATAAACTTAACTGGCAATATAGAAACTGCTACCCTGCACTTATGGCCCCTTCACGCACGGCACGCCTCACTGGAGTGATCCGACACGATGCTGTAATCGCTGCTGGTCACGTTCCTCGAGTAGCACTGGTCAGTGGCCTCGTACTTGTACGTCTGCCGGATGCCCCACGACGACCCGCCCCCGACGACGCTGCTCCGCTGCGTGTTGCGCAGGGACCGGTACCTGGGCCCCGACGACCAGAGGCCGGCGGCCACCGTCGTCTCCTCCATCCCGTGCGTGATGGTTACCTGGTCCGCTCCCGAGTCCCAGAAAAGCGGGAAGCTACGGCGCGTCTGCGCCGAGTAGTACAGGACGCGACCCGTGGCGGCGACGCTGGCGTGCGCGACGGTCGTCTGGTTCACCGTGTCGCCGGTGTTGGTGTTGTCGAAGGCGAACGTCTGCGTGGCGTTGGTCGTGATGTTCCCGTACGACGACTCCACCCATCCGGCCGCCGAGATCCGCCGGCTCGCCGTCGTGCGGGAGGACGTCGCCGACGCCGCTAGCTCCGGCGCCACGTAGCTCACGAGGCCCGCCGCTGTCGCGGTGCTCCCGGGTCCAGCCAGAGGTGGAGGTTGGCGTCGACGTACCACACGTCCACGGCGTTGGTGACCGCGAACCCGAGCTGGTGCGCCTTGCCGTCCAGCATCTTGCCGAGCAGCGGCGTCAGCTCGACGTCGTACGTCGGGAGGCTGAAGGAGCCGATGCCGGTGATGGGACGCCACAGGAGCGGGTTGATGCCGCCGGTGAAGATGACGGGAAGGGCCACGCGGCGCCGGCGAGGACCCCGTCGACACGGACAGTGACCTCGCGGAACGGGCCGGCGGCGTCGGCGCCGGGCGGGTTCGTCCACCAGAACTCGTCGTCCCCGTGGAACGAGACGAAGACTTCCACGACCGCGCGGTAGGTGTTGGACGGCAACGTCACGCTTGCGGACACGCCGTCGGTGGCGTTCTGTATCTTGTACCAGAGCCCGTCGTTGAGAGGCAGGCCTCTCGACATCGGGACGATGAGGTCGGCGGGAGCCACGGCGGGCGGCGGCGGCCTCGTCGGCGTGTGGCGGAGGTAGAGGTGGAGCGTCACGTTGGCGTAGTACACGCCGGTGAGGGCGCTGTTGACGAGGTTCTCGACGAAGACGGCGAGGGTGGAGTTGCCGGGGGCGGCGAGGAGGGGCGCGTACCTGGTCACGTCCTTGGAGACGGACCAGACGACCCCCCGTTTTCAAGCGGCTCAGCGGTGCTGCCGCGGAGGAGCTCCGCGCCGCCGAGCCAGACGCCGAAGATCCTGTCGTACTGGACTCCCTTGCAGGTGGCGCGCCACTCGAGGACGGCGAGGGAGATCGCCGAGGCGCCTTGTCCTTGTCCGCCAGCCGCGGAGGCGAGGCAGGGCGGCGGGGAGTAGGCGGCGGTGGCTGGCGGCTTGGTGAAGGTGAACGCGAAGGAGGCGGAGAGCAGGAGCGTGGAGCACGGGCCGGAGCTGCCCGGTGGCGGGCGGAGCGGGCGGTCCACCTCGAAGAAGGTGGTCGGCCGCGACGGCGACGCGTCGGCGGGAGACGACGCGGCCAAGTCGGTAGGGGACATGCGTAGATTACGACGTGGTGAGGCGACTGTGGCTGGGACCAGAAACAGGAGAAGGACAAGCATGAGGTGAATGCAGGAGACGGCCATGGTTGAGATCAGTGACAATGCTTCCTTGCTGCGTGTATCTCGATCAGGCAAGCTTGGCTTAAAATTTTGCGGGAAGGTTGATGAAGCAGAGCGTTCTTTACTTATTGCATGCAAAGGACAGACCCGCAGGTCAACGCGTCAACCTGGAGGATGCGTCCATTCGTGGGCGAGTCTTTCAAAGTCTTCCATGGATTCAAATTCGTACACGTCATGTTGCAGGCCCGGCCGGCTTTTACCACAAGCCGCAAGGCCGCCCCACAAGTTGGTGGTTTTGTTGTCCAGCCTTACAATCTTCGTGACCTAAGTGATAAAAAGTCCGCAGCGCCGTTGAACAACAGAGGAAGTCCGCAAAGCCCGCAAGAACCCGTGAGCTTGCAAAAGAGCCGCCTATCGCCTTTGTCCTCCGCCAAGGCGTCCTCCATCGAGGCGTCGGTCGTTTCCTCCTTCGCCCGGGCGTTCTCGCCCTTCGCGCCAAATGGGAACGCCGGTTCCGCCGTGGAAGCCGCCAAGCACCACCGGCTGGAACGGAACACGCCAAGCGACGTCGAGGCGACGAGCGGGTCCGAAGCATGGCATGACGACGTGGCGGCGCTATGCCGCATGGACGAGCCGTGTGAGTCGCTGTTTATGCGCCGGGCCACCGCCGCTTATATCGTCGTTCGCCAGCTCGACTACGCATGTCGCCGCCCGCTTTTTGAAAGCGTGCATTTGCACGTGCCGTATTAATGGAAATCAGATAGTTTTTACACCCACCGAGTCCATTGGCGAGATGCCGTCAGTGGAGTGGCCACACTAGTACACGGCATGCAGGCAGTGCATGTTGTGCCCTTGCAGCCTGCGTTTTTACCGGCCGGGACCTAAAAACCGCCGGGTCCGGAAACGGTAAAACCGTCCGTTACCGGTAAAACCGGACGTTAACGGACGGTTTGAAATTTGAATAACTGAATTCAAACCGCTTGCCGGCTAACGGTAAAAATCCGTAAACCGGCGGTTTGAATTTATACCGCCCGGTTTGAGCGGTTTACTATCAGCGGTTTGAGCGGTTTGAACGTTTTTTCAAAATTCAAAATGTAATTTTTTTATAAAATGCTAAAAAATTCCTAAAAATACTTCATGATTTGTAGAATCCAATGATGTCAAAATTACTTAAATTTGAGTGTGTTTAGTATGTTTTTCGACCTTCATGATTTAATGGGCCTTAATGGGCGGGGCTGTGTATTTTTCTTTTTCTTTTTTCAAACTTAGATTTGAAATTTTTTATACCAAACCAACTCCAATTTGACAAATTTTACACCCTTGGCTTCTATAAATCACGAACTATTTTACAGAATTTTTTCAATGATTTTTTTTTTTTTTTCAAATTTTAAATTTTGAATTTGCCTTCTTTTATACCGCCGGTCCGGGTAACCGGACCGGCCCGTATAAACGGTAACCGCGGTTTACCACGGTAAACCGTCCCGAGTAGAAAAAACGCAGCTTGCAGCGCGTCGGTTGAGGACGCACGTCGCGACGGCACAACCCATATATAAGAGCCAAGTCAGCAACGACGACGTGGTCTCGCACCCAGCGCTGAGGAAGCTAGAATGATGTGCCTCAGTGGCCTTAGTGCACGATGGAGAGGACGGAGAGCAGGGTGAGTGTGCTGGCTTGCAGCTCGGAAGAGGAGAAACCATTGCTATTGCCGCTTTTGCTGTTGACATTTGATGGAGTGGAGAGAAGTTATGTTCGGCTGCACTCTGCAGTGAGGGAAGTTAGGGAAAAAATTGCTTGGGCGACGGGTCCATTCAACTGGCCATACGCCCCTATGCGAGAAATATCTTGTTGTGAGTGCTTGTGAACATTAGCGGTCTTCACATATTTGGCCGCTAATTCCACTAGCCGTTTACGTCTATAGCTTTGTGGTTGGTGAACGTCCGCATAACCTGTAAAATAGCTTGGTGCACAAATTTACGGCTCGTGAATGGTCCACAACCCGCCCTGCGTGCATCTTGACGTACACGGCAGGCTCCGCTCAAGTGGCGTGTCTATTGCCTGCCACGGAAAAAATCGAGCCCCTAGTCCAATGACCTGTTGAACACGCGCGCGTCGCCTCTGAGCAAGTCTTGCGATGGCACACCGTACCTACTAGAGCCAGTTGCTTGGCAATTGGCATGCTAACAGCAAGCCGGCCTGCAAGAAGCTGGGGGCACATACGAGACCTTGTCCCCGTATGCAGCAAGAAGAACGTTGTTCTCATCGCTGGACGAGTGGATGGACGTCAGGTCCTAGGTCAACCAGTATCCATATCTTATCTCTTGGTTCTTACGCCTTTCCATCAGTACTAAATCCGTTTTAAATTGTAGTTCGTTTGACTTTTTCAACCTTAACTTTGACCACTCGTCTTATTCAAAATTTTATACAAAATATCACTTCTTTTGTTGTGCTTTGCTTTATTAACAAATGGTCTTTTAAGAATGACTTAAATTTGACTATCTTTGTGCAAATTTTTGCAATAAGACGAGTGGTCAAACTTAGGGTAAAAAGTCAAACGAACTACAATTTAAAACGGCGAGAGTAGATTTCAAGTGTCTATAGCTTGTTTAGTTAACGAAAAGTGAATCCAAAAAGTGCTACAATATTTGTCATATTAAATTTCTTGATGCATGCATGGAGCACTAAATATAGATAAACAAACTAACTAATTGCACAGTTTGGTTGAAAAATACGAGATAAATCTTTTTAAACCTACTTAGCCTATGATAGGACAATAATTACTAAATACAAACGAAAAGTGCTACAATAGTCAATCCAAAATATTTCACCAACTAAACACCCCCTAGCATGCGTGCTCTTCCGATGAGCAGTACAGTTTGTCGGAAACAATTCTTTTTAGTGACGGGCAATGTTTTTTTTTTTTGTCAATTACAAAAAGGCCCCTACCTAATTTTTTTTTATATTTATAAGAAGGCAAAATAATTATAGAAACCAAAAAGAAAGGGTTACAAAAGCCTTAAGCTCCAAAAGATAAAAAAGATTTAGGACCAGTTGAAATTGTCGAACCAATTTTCAAGTAATGGCTTAACTTTGCTAGAGGCTTTAAGAATGACCAAAAGCCATCTCTTGCTTGAAGATCTTCCAGCGACCCAAAGAGGGATTCTGTGAATCAAAGATGATCAAATTCCTGTGACACCAAATAGACCAGGCAGCAACCATAATTATCTCTCTCTGAAAATTGGGCTGCCTAGCATCAATTATCACATCCAAAGGTGGCTTTGCAAGATCCCACGATATATTAAGCAATCGCCAAACTCATCTGCTGGAAGGATATGAAAAGAAGAGGTGGAGAAGAGTTTCCTCAGTGTTCATATTACACAAGACACGAGCATAGGAGTCCAAAAACTCGATTCTTCCTTCTCAAAATATTCCTTGTATTTAATATGTCCCTTAATAACATCCAGCAGAAAAAATTGTGTTTGCCTCTGGAGCTGGACTTTCCACATCCATTTTAATAAAGGAGAAGCTTGTTGTGTATCCAGAAGCACAATATAGGCTTTTTTAGAAGTGAAGAGCACGGAAAATACAACCGCTACGTCGACACGCCGCGTCAAGAAAAAACCCTAGGGAGGGGAGCCGCCACCGCCGCCTCTCCTCTCGTTTCCACCACCGTTGGTCCCCCCTCTCTCTCCTCCTCCGGCTAGCCGGAGGTCGGAAGGAGTGGGGATCCATCGTTTTTAATAAGTTTTCTCTCATATTGAGTCTAGGTTTAGGAGTTTCCCATGTCAAGTTTCTTGGTGTTGAGATCTATCTCCTCCTACTCCTCCCCGGCGACGGCGAAGAGATAGGTTGGACCTATGTTCTCCATGACGGCTTCGATTAAGATGAGGGCGACATCAACGCCAACAACTTCCTCGGCATGACGGCATGGAGATTTGTGTTTCTGGGCAGCGACATTGAGGCGGAGATTATGTCGTTGCCATGGAATAATTTTCTCTGGTCTCTTCTTCGTTTTGTCGTGGTTAGATCTAGCCACGATGGAGGACTAGGGAGAATAGTTTTCAGATCAGTCTTCTTTATTCTTCGGTGGCAGAAAAAAGAAGGAAGACATTAGAAAGAAGAAGTTCCTCAATTCCACGTACAGGAGTGTTGGCCGTCCGTTAGGCATCTGTTCTCAGGCCGTCACGAGCGTGTTCTCATGCTGTTTGTTGAGAGTTTGCCTGTGCGGACATCTATATGAACTGTCATATAGGTTTGGAGTTGAGATTTGTTGTCATTCAAAGTGTGTGTACAATTTAGACAAAGGATCTGGATATACTTAATGTATTCCAAAGTGCATGTAACAGATCAATGTACTCAGCTATAATCTAATATATACTTCTTCTTTGTCCGAAAAAAAAATCCTCGGTCCCCCAAATATAAAACTATTGATCATTGTCATCTTCATGTCTGTGCCAAGCCTGCAAACTTTCCAACAGAAATGTGAGACTTGCGGAGAAACTGGAAGGAAGAAATTGCTCTCAAGTCCACCGACCAAAAACTTATTGACTGAAATCTTAGCATTATTGGAAAAAGAGGCGAGATGTGGATTTTCTAAATTTTAAACCCCAAGATTCCATCGATCTTACCGTAAAAGTACAGAGTCACCTTTGTTGGCATTGCAGGCTGTCTACCATACAAACGGTTGTTTCAAGGCTAATTAAGAACAACCAGTTGTTTTAAGCATTGAAACAACCGGCACCCATCCAAATCAACAAGCCGGTTGTTTTGAATTAAAAAACAACCGGTAGTCCAAACCATCAGATCCTAATCAGATGGATGAAAAATACTAGCATACACAAATAAAGCACTAAAAACACAGAAAAATGCTTTATATCAGTAGTAACAGAGCAATTAGTACCCTACAGGCCATTTTCATTTTTGTTCAGTAAAATGAACAAAGATCAACACATACACCTACAAAAATAAATGATTGCATATCCCGTTCAGAATCCTGATGATCCCTCGTATTAGTAGCATATTCAATTATGCTAAAAACAGGGCATGACCCTAAGCATCTCCTCAATCTTGCTAGCTTCAACAAGAATGGTAGACAGTTGATGCAGTAGGCAAGGTAGGAGAGGAAAAAGAATACAGTAGAGCTGTAGAGCAGACCGGAGCTACGTCCGAGTGGAGCTAGGAAAACATCCTTCATCCTTCGTCAGTATGGTACATCAGCATAGCTTATTATTTTTTATTTTTGTGACAAAATTTAGATGATATTATTATGCACTCAGCGACGTTTCTCCCTACATATGATTGGGCTTATTCTACCATCGGTAACGAATGATATTTTTTTTATCTGAAACCCATTTCATTGCTGTTGTTGCATTCTGGTGCCATCAGTTCTGATGCACTTTGGATTTGATGCAACTTTACTTTGGGGGAAAAACCCAAATGTTAACGGGAAAAGAACATCTATTAATTCCACAGCCCATTACTTCATGTCTGGGCCTCTCTTCGGCCCGCCATCTGGCCCATACTTATTCGCTTCCAAGCATAAATTGCGTCTCCGCTTCCTTCCCCGGCGAGATGAACATCCCCTGTTCCATACCGACGAACGGCGGCGGGCCCCATTTCTAGAGACCTATTTGTTCTTTTTTTTTTTTTTTTTTTTTTTTGAGAAACAAGAGACCTATTTGTTCAAAGCCAACGTGCCGTAATGTTCGCACGAAATATTCTACGATATTTTCTGTGATGTTTGCATAATATATACGTGATGTTCTGTGCCCAACGACGTACTTGCTTAGGCGTTAGGCGCCATGTCACTGAACAGCAGATCCGCGTAAGGCATGAAGTGGCACACCGGCGCGCCGCCGGGCTGGAGGTTGAGCGTCTTGAACGCTGGATGATCCGGGCTCCAGTTGGAGGTGTCGAGGTGGCAGACGGCTACCATGTCGACCAACGCTGATGCGGTGCTCCCATGCTGCTGCTGGAGACCTCGGAGCGTGAGCACGTACGCTTCGATGGACGCCTCCTTCTCCATGTGGCACCGGTAGACGGCGTACGGGAACGGGTCGTCATGGCAAGTCACATGGCGTTTGCCGTCGACCAGAGCCACCACAGTGACCTCGTACTCCTGCCGTGGCAGGCCGTCGCGCGTTGTCAGCGCCGACACCGCCACCGACATCCTTTTGTCCCCAACATACGCGCGGCGACCTGCACGGTGCCCTCTAGGGACGTGGCGCAGGCTGTGGACTCGCCGGTGAGCGGCGGCGACTGGCACGTAGTGGTTACGGTATCGCGCACTATGGAGTCCTCGGCGGAGCCCGGCGCGATGGCGAACATGAACAGCACGTCGGCGACGTTTTCAAACGGGGCTTTCTTGGCGTCGTCGCGCGGAAGGATGGCCGGGAGGTCGACGGGTGGGAAGTAGGCCGTCATGACGCTCCCTACGCGGACCTTGTCCTGTTGGAAGAAGACGCCCGTCGCCACCATGGACGCGTTTGATGTTGGTAGCGTGCGGCAATGCATGGAGTAGCTCAAGCAGCTGGGCAGTTGCAGTTGTAGCGGAAGCTGCCGTTTCTTGAGTGGCGTGTTATCCGTGCCTGCGTGTACGATCAGAAGGTCAGAGGTTCAAGTTAGCCGTCAGATTGCGTGATAACTTGATAAGTGTCGTCATTGCATCAAGACGAGATGGATATAGATGTCAAAGAAGGCCGGATCTTTGTTAGAGTACACAAGGGATCCGGCCTTGAGGATCTGGCACCTGTGGTGGGAGACGAGCTGGTGGAGTGGTGGCTGCGGACGCGGCTCAAGCTTGAGAGATCCTACCGTCCGTGCTTCGACAGCCTCATCATTCTTGTCACTTGGATCGTCTGGAAGCAGCGGAACAGCAGGACGTTTACCGGGGAGCACGCTTACAGCAGGAGTTGTGCAAGCGCGTGCTGGCGGAGGCTGACGAGTACATCCTAGCGGGTTTCACTAAGTTAGAGTCGATCGTCGTTTTCTGGACGCAAAACACGTTATTTATGTAATCCACCCATGTCGTATCCAGTAGGTAGGTTTTGGCCAAAGCAGACTGCCGTAGCTTTGTTTGCTGGACTTCTTGTTTCAAACTCATTTTCTTCTTCATGAAAAATGGGTGAACGCCCGATCTTAGAAAAAAAAAAAAGATCCGGCGTAGCTTGTTATACTTATGAGTCGGCGCCGTCTCTCACGCCCCGGTTCATCCCACAACAAGCTAATGCTTGTTTCGAATTAATTCTAACCCAATTTTTTAAAATAAAAAAAGAAGAAAAAAAACTAGTGTTCTGGTTCTGGATTCATCTAGGTCTAAGGCCTTGGTACGTTGTGGTCAGCACATCAGTTGGCACTCTAACAATTTTTTAAATTACAAAACTAGTATTGCACCCTTAAATTAACAATCTTAAAATGAGGCTTGGTTGTTGGATATAAATTTCACTAAAAAAACTAGACTACTCAACAGGTTGTTAGCACTACGGGCGATACGTACACATCCAAGAGAGAGGGAGTTTGGCAGTCTGTGCAAAACTTTGGAGCACAGCAGTACAGGGTACAGAGCACAGATACCTTTCTGGACGAGTTCGGCGATGGTTGGCGGCATGGGCGTACCCGGGAGGGTCTCCTCCCAGAACTGCACTGCCGGCGGAGTGCTAGCGGCGGCACGGGCGGCCACCAAGACGATCAGAAGAAGCGCTGACGGATGCATATGGCTTGACGCGTCGATGGACCTTGGGAGCGTGTGAGTAGTGCTCTGATTGGATTGGGAAGAAGGTCGGTCCCCAAGGTCCCAATATATAGCCGGCTCTTCGATCTCGGTAGTGTTCAGTGAGTTTTAGTGCACGCACTGTGTGTCCTCGGGAACAAATTAAAGCGTACATGTCGATTTCGCTCTGCTGCAGTTCCATCTGCATGTGGCCAAGCGGCAGTTGTCGTACGTTGACTATCCGTGGAAATTTGCCCGTCCTTCATGCATCCAAGATCAATTATCTAATAATACGGGCGAGAAACTAGTTTGTACGCTGATGATGATTTAAACTAGTTGATGTGCATGCTGTCGCCGGCCGGCATGTTCAGACGCGGACGGTAGGATATCTCTTCCACGATTCTGGTACCAAAGAGGGCTAGGGGCGTGGCAGCCACATCACAGCCACATCGCCCGTCCGATCGGGCGGTTGGACAGCCCAAATAGGCCCCTTTTTTCAAGATTTTTGGAATGTCTTATAATTTGGTATGGAGTAGAACACTAGACGGTTTGACTGCTTGTTAGAAGTGAAAGCAAACCAAACTCAAGCATCGAACCGTGTTGTGGCTGATTCAATAAAAAAAATTTGTTGTATAGGGAGTTTAGGACAGATCATTGATGGTGTGGTGTTGCCTTCGAAACCAGCTGGCTATGAGGGCTGAACTGACAAATCAAATATATTGTTCCATGAAATATGCAGTGGACGAGATTAAGAAGTGATGTTAGATCCTTGTAAATCCGACAATTTTTCATTACCCTTGAGCCATCCTAAAATAAAAGTGACTTTTAGTTTGTACCAAATCAAATCATTCTAAATTTGATCAAATTCATAATAAAGACAATTTCAAATTCCAAAGAGTTTTATTACATCACAATGAAATGTGTTCATAATTTACCTCTTTGATGATGTTAATACTCTTTTTTTATATAAGAAAAGTAAAAAATCAACCGAGCCGCCAGACGATTATTATTATTACTGCTAGGTACTCCTTCCGTCTCACTGACTTTGTCACCCTGGTTTCCGTGCCATCTTATTCAATGTTTTCGCCTTATTCAATTTTTTTGCACAAATATAATTTATTTTTTACGACTTATTTTATCAATGAAGATACTTGAATATTGATTATTTTATTTTATGATTTACATAAATATTTTGAATAAGACGGATGGTCAAAGATGAAGTTCAAAAGTCAAAACGTTAAAGTCCATGGGACAGAGGGAGTAATTGACTACAAATGAGACAACCAAAATGAAATGTGACTTGGTTCGGCTCTGACTTGCTGACTTTGTTTGACTCAAACTGAAATGTTTTCTCCGCACCACAAATCTCTAATGCGTCTCCAACGATCATCACCAACTTTCTTATATATGTTTCCAAGTAATCATGCATTTATTCTTGTTGCATATATATATAAACTAGAATCACAGGAACAAAATCATATTCGAGCATGTATAGTGAGAATCTAGTAAACGAATTTTCCAATAGGTTCCATATTTCAAATATGACTTGGTAGGTGAACGATGTTGACATACACGCTCGAAACATGGACAAAAGGCCAATGGATCTAAAAAATATACAGATAAATTGTTGAAAAAATGTCAAATTTTATAATTTAGGGAAAAGACGCCAAGTTTGTTTGACGGCCCCAGCACGCTACTATGCTGAATGTGAATGGTAGAAACGAACGACCAAGTATGCACAAATTAAAGGAAGAGAACCAACTCAGCACGGTGTTGTGGCAGGAACTTGATGTTCTGCAATCAACAGGACGAGAAAATAACGCCCACCTGTGATGTCAGATAATCATAACAACCAAGAGTAGCTGAGCCCAATAATAACCAACAAGTACTCCATATTCATCATCAACGTAATATCAGCTAACAATTACCAAAAGATGCTGCCCAAAACCACGATACTTAATCGCCGTATTCACCTGATGAGTAGTTTTTGTAGGCAATCTCCACAAAAGCATCAGGCTCGCCACTCTCCTTCAGATCTCAGTCTGCCAGCCCTTGAACACAACACACAGTTTGCCCAAGCACACAGGCTACACAGTTTACACCGAGCGCTTTTGGATTCTGGTCAACAACAAGAGCCAAGGACCCAAGGTCCATCATGCGCCTGTGGAACGAGGGCCATGGAAAATAGCTGCAAGCATCAGCGGAAGTTTAGCGAAAAGGATGAATGCCAGAAAGTAAACAACCGGGGCCAACGCGACGAATTAGAAGCAGAATAGTGTACAATGTCACCCTCACCTATCACCCCAATGCATTTGTTATTTTCTTTTTTTTTGACTTTGTGGCCCTGCGGTTGTTGTCCAAACCATGTCCACAACTTGACCATGACCCAGATGATTGCTCCAAATAGTATGCACCTTATGGAATCATGTTCTCTCGTGCAAATTGAATCTTGCCTCAGAAATTCTGAAAGTCTTTCCCTCTTTCAAAAGTACGTGCCCTTTTTCTGTTCAACAAAAAAAGGTGCATCAACCAGTGATTCTAACTTCTTTTTATTTTTGTTTTTTTTTTAAAAAACTTCTTTTTTTTTTCTATCTCAGATTTTGTTGGCGATGAGGTTAATACAATACAATGGATTGGTTAAGAAAAGGTATTAGGACAAGTAGATCAGATCCTGAGATCTGGTAAATCAAGGTAGGCTGTGGCTGCATTAGATGTCATGTCACATAAGGTGAATCATGGCAGGCTGTAATAAGTCAACAAGGATTGGTTCGAGGATGACGTACTGGAAACAGGAAAAATATTTTGTACAGCCACGAAGCTTGGTCAGTTGGACTTCCTAATGGACCATAGAAGGTCGCCCACCAATGAGATGTCAAAGTGTGAACAAGCGACCTGCTCAATCTTTTGCATAAAATGCAACCATAATGAGGACTTTGCTGTAGCCTCTAATCCTTGGCCTCCATTTTTCTTTCTGGTGGACGTTACTATAACAGAGAGATTGAAACAGCAGCCTCCTACTTCTTCTACCTTATGTTCTTCCCTGTTTTAGACCATTGGTAACTTTGTCTCGATTGGGCAGAAGTTAAACATCTGGTTTCCTTGCTAGTTTCAATAGGTAGCCATGCAGTCATTCCATTTGTCATACAATTACAGCAGTAGATTACACATACCTACCCTTGTTCTTGCTCTTGTGCTGCTGATCTCTTTGGCCACTCCTATCAGTTCCTGCATGGAGCAGGAGAAGAAATCTCTCCTCCAATTCCTTGCGCGGGCTGTCACGGGATTCTGGCCTCACCAAGTCATGGCGGGGAAGAAGGCACCGATTGCCGCAAATGGGAAGGGGTCACCTGCAATGGAAACAAGACGGTCACCGAGGTCTCTCTACCATCTAGAGGCCTTGAAGGGACCATCACGCCTCTTGGCAACCTCACCGGCTTGCAAAGATCTTAACTTGTCCTACAATTCATTTGTCCGGTGACCTGCCCCGACTTGGTGTCATCCAAAGAAAGATCATTGTCCTCGATATCGCCTTTAACCAAATCGGTGGAGACTTGCAGGGATCTACCGTCGTCAGACCTCCGGCCAACCTCTAAAGGTACTTAACATCTCAAGCAACTTGTTTACTGGGCAGTTTACAATCACAACATGGAAGGGGATGGAGAATCTAGTGGCTCTCAATGTTAGCAACAACAGCTTAACTGGGCAGATTCCAGGTCATTTCTGTAACATATCACCATCCTTTTCTGTCCTTGATCTCTGTTACAACGAACTCGGTGGCAGTATCCCCTCAGGACTCAGTAATTGCTCCAATCTCAAAGTGTTCAAGGCTAGCCACAACCAACTTAGCGGGAGTCTCCCCGATGAACTCTTCAAAGCTACCTTGTTGGAGCATCTCTTTTTTTCGAAGAACGGTTTACATGGAATACTTAAGGGCACACAGATAGGCAAACTCACTAATCTGGTCATCCTTGATCTTGGAGAAAACAATTTCAGCGGAAAGGTACCCGATTCCATTGGTCATCACAAGAGATTGCAGGAACTTCATTTTGGGCTATAACAACATGTTTGGGGAGCTGCCATCCACCCCGAAAGCAATCGCACAAATCTCACAAGCATCGACCTCAAGAACAACAATTTCAGTGGAGAACTCAACAAGGTCAATTTCTCCAACTTACCCAATCTAAAAATCATAGATCTTAACAAACAACTTTAGTGGAGAACTCACCAAAGTCAATTTCTCCAACTTACCCAATCTAAAAATCTTAGATCTTAACAAAAACAACTTCGGTGGCAAAATTCCGTAAACCATATATTCGCGTGCGAAAAAACCCGATCGCGCTACTACCGGGTTACAATAAGTTCCATGGGCAATTATCGGAAGGACTAGGCAATCTGAAATCACTCTCGTTCCTTTCACTTACTGGCAACAGTTTTACGAATTTGACAAATACACTTCAGATACTAAAGAGCTCCAAAAACCTCACTGCCCTTCTTATTGGGGAAAACTTCATGAACGAGACCATGCCGATGATGAAAGCATTAGTGGTTTTGAGAATCTTCGTGTTCTTTCCTTAAGTGCATGCTCATTGTTGGGGAAAATACCTTACAAGTTATCGAAGCTAACAAATTTGCGGATGTTATTTTTAAGTGACAATCAACTAACCGGGCCGATTCCCCGATTGGATCGGCAGCCTAAACTTCCTGTTCTATCTAGAAATATCAAATAACAAATTGACTGGGAATTCCTACAAAGCATTAACAGAGATGTCAATGCTAAATTCAGATAAGACTGATCCAAGTGTCTTTGAAGTTCCAATTTATGTAGGTACATCACTTCAATACCGCAAGGTGAATGCTTTTCCAAAATTGCTCGATCTAGGAAACAATAACTTCACAGGTGTGATCCCTCCGTAGATTGGTCTCTTAAAAGAGCTCCTTGCACTAAATTTGAGCTTCAACAAATTATATGGAGATATACCCCGATCGATCTGCAACCTCACAAACTTGATGGCGCCGACTTGTCGAGCAACCATCTAACCGGGTGCAATCCTCGCAGCGGCTGAACAATCTACACTTCCTTATGAATTCAATGTTTCTTTCAATGACCTAGAAGGGCCTTGTGCCAACCTCAGGCCAGTTTAGTACATTTACAAACTCCAGCTTTGAGGGCAACCCAAAGCTCTGTGGTCCAATGCTTATTAAACAATGCAGTTCAAAGAATGGAAGGTCCCATGTCCATTGTCGATGAAAACCAAGGTGGTATTATCAAGGTCATCTTCGCAGTCACCTTCAGTTTTTCTTTGGAGTAGGAGTACTATATGATCAGATTGTATTATCCAGTACTTTGGCTAACCTAAATCAATAGAAATGGGCTAAAAATAAAGTGCATGGGGTTGCGCACAAGCAATTGACATAAGTGAGCAAATGCTCAGATTTGTAATAGTTATTGCCAATTTACCATGGCCAAACTGCGACCTTCAGGTTATCACTTGCGTAAGATCAAATAAATGGCCCCAAGTAAAAGCTCTGGTATTCGGTGTTCAATTAGTATTGTTTAATCCAAGAACTCTAAAGTTGAAGCAATTGGAGGATGGAGAAATTGGTGTCGATGTAATAAGAAGCTGCAAAGATGTGAGAACCATTTATTGGTTGCTTGTCAATGTTAAAATAGTTGAATTCTCCATTACACGCTTAAAGAAACTAGCATCGATTCTCTTTGTAAGGCAGACTCTATAGCTCGTAGTCCAAACTATATGATCATAATTTGTAAGAACATCACAGAAAACAGATATCATGTTAGCATTTGAAATTGTACAAGCGGCGAGAGCAAAATGAAATGTGAAACCGAGTCTTCCATTTGAGTCTATAATTTCAATAAACTTTAAGCAATGACGGCGCTGACAATACGGCTACTTTGTGTCCGTGGTGATTGGAGTCTATTACCTTAGGAGCAGAGCGGAGCTGAGGCTGCCGGCGCGCCACGCCGGGCGCGTTTCCCGATCCTCGCACTCGGCCCACGGCCACCGCACGCTGGAGCGCATGCCCATGGGTTCCCCGTGCCGCCGCCCGCCATTGTTCGCTTTGGGAGGTGGTTGGTTCCTTAGAAGCGTTGAAGCCTTCGGGCGATGGGAGACGACCAACTGGGGCTGGGCTGTGGCCAGTCAGTCATCCAGATCTAGCATGTTTGGGCTTCAATCTTCTTACCATGGATCACGATTTCTAAGGTTATTTGTCATATTGTCATATATCACCGTGTCATGATCATTCCATATACTCAAGTCAAGGTTATCTCTTCTCAAAAAAAAAAAAAAAAAAAAAAAAAA
This sequence comes from Hyparrhenia diplandra, assembly GCA_015847255.1. Taxonomy (NCBI): domain Eukaryota; kingdom Viridiplantae; phylum Streptophyta; class Magnoliopsida; order Poales; family Poaceae; genus Hyparrhenia; species Hyparrhenia diplandra. The sequence goes on along the minus strand of JADLZK010009669.1, from coordinate 307,338 downwards.
AAAGTCGAAGGTTATCTGTTCTAGACCTTTTATGTAAAAAATGACATTCTAGGCAGGACGATTATTATTACTACTAGGTAACTGAACTACAAATGAGACGACCAAAATGAAATGTGACTTGGTTTGGCTCTAACTTGCTGACTTGGTTTGACTCAAACTGAAAAGTGTTCTCGGAGCCACACATCTCTAATGCGACTCCAACGATCATCACCAACTTTCTAATGTTTCCTAGTATAATCATGCAATTATTATTTGAAACATGACTTGTTGCATATATAAAACTAGAATCACAAGATCGTATTCGAGCATGTATAGTGAGAATCTAGTAAACGGCTTCCAATAGGTTCCATATTTCAAATATGACTTGGTAGGTGAACCATGTGACATATATACATGCTCGAAACATGGACAAAAGGCCAATGGATCAAGAATATATAAATAAATTGTTGAAAAAAATGTCGAATTTTATAATTATTGTGGAAAAGACGGCAAGTTTGTTTGATGGCTCCACCACGCTACTATGCTAAATGCGAGTGGTAGAAACGAACGACCAAAGTATGCACAAATTAACAGAAAGAGAACCAACTCGGCGCGGTGTTGTGGCAGGCATTTGACGTTCTGCCATCAACAGGACGAGAAAATTACACCGACCTGTGATGTGATGTCAAATAGTCATAACAACCAAGACAAGCCGAGACAATAATAACCAAATAATAATCTATCATCATCAACAACATAATCTCAGGTCAACCGTCAAGGCACATTCGCGTATTTGGGGAAAGGCTTCGAATAGGGCCCCCACGTCGCTCCAACGCGGTTGGCGACACAAACCCTAGCACCCGCCCGCCACCTTCTCTCCCTCTCCTCCATCGCGCAAGTTGCCGCCGAGGGCGGCGGCGGGCACTCCTTTTCGTGGTGGTGGCATGGTTGGGCGGGAGTGATGGCATGGAGTGCGGCGGGGGTCGCCAGATTCGGTGGCGCTTAGGCTTCCCGGCGCCGGCATGTTGTTTAGTCGTGGCATGCCCGGGCGTGTTGTTCAGCCCGGCGGGGCATGCCGTGAAAGAGCACCATGTCCGCTATCTTCTTCGGTTTCGCTTCGTAGATCCCAAAGCATGGCGCGGTGCACACACTTTGGCCGCGGGCTTGCTGGCGGCGGGTCTGCGTACCTGGGTGTCGATGCACGCCTCCGTCCATCGCAAGCTTTTCCATAAGGCTCTGCGTAGTATGACGGCGGCTGGCAGTCGCATTTCGGTGCGTGCCTCCTTGACTCCGCATGGTGTGTGGCGGCGGCGGGCCGAAAGCCCCCGTCTAGGACAAAGCCGATGCACACCTCCCACTGTCACGGGCGAGCCCGGGAGCAACTCCGTGAAGTGCGGCGACAGCTGACTTTCACTCTTTAGTGCGCGCCTCCCACCGCGGCGGCTTGGGCGAGTCCGAACGACTCCGTTGTAGTGTGGCGGCGACCGCAACCCCCCCCTCCCGTCAAGGCATCGATGCTCGGTGTTGCATTCCTACCTCCATCTCGAGCGGGTCAATAGGAGCGCTAGCAAGGCAAAAGTTCTAGGCGAAAAGCTCAGCTGGCAATGACGGAATCTCCTTCTTGAAGACGTTATTGAAGAACCTCTTGTTGTCGTCTCCATGATCAGTCCGCTCAACACCTCGGCATAAGGCTCAACATCTCCTTCCGCCTATGCTCTTTAGGCCGCCCCGACGCGAAAATCGGCCCATGTGTTGTGCCTAGGCCGTCGGCCAGACCCCATGGCCTGGCCCCTCTTCGTTTCATGCCCTATCAGGCCGTGACGGGCCAACCCGTTGCTCATATATATCTAGATGTTTTAAAAAGTAGATCTTACGGTTGCACATGTTTCAATGGTTGTACATTTATGTTTTAAAGAGTAAAATGCTCGTAGGTCCATAACTTTGGCCCCTATCCCAAATAGGTTTAAAAAATAAAACCGGATATCGGGTCCGGTAACTTTCACAAGTGTTCCATGGTTGTCCAAAGCGGTATTCCAAGCCGGTTTTAAATGTTTGGACACGCCGATCATCCACCGTGGGATTTTATCAAAAACCTTTATGTTGCAAAAATTAATCTAGGGTCACCTGATCCGTTGCTCGCCGCCCACACCAAAAAGTAAACGGAAGAGAGCTTTTTGATAAATGGCGCTGGAGAGTCCACGGTGGGACTAAACAATCTTAAAGGCACTGAATTATTGTAGAGAACACTTATTCTGTACCCGTGATATCCTGTAATTGACATTTGGGATGTTTTAATACCAATTTTTAAATGTTTCATCTGTTTTTAAGTTTATGTTGCAAAAAAATTAATCTAGGGTCACCTGATCCGTTGCTTCTATTGCACCAAAAGTAAACGGGAAGAGACTATTGTTTAATGAGAGACTAAGCAATCTTAAAGGCACTGAATTATTGTAGAGAGTTATTCTGTATGTAATTGACATGTTTTAATGCCAATTCCTATTTACTTCCACTGAAAAATAGTATATGGTAGAAATTATGCTGCGTTTTTTTAAGCTCTGCCTTGCATTTACGTAGGAATGGAAGTTATCAAAAAAAAAAAAGGTAGAAAAAAAACACGTATGGGCCTCTCATGGGCCCCGCCTTCTGGCCCATACTTATTCACTTCCAAGCGCAAATTGCGTTTCCGCTTCCTTCTCCGGCGAGATGAACTAACTCCCGCTGTTCCGCACCGACGAACGGCGGCGGCCCCGTCTCTGGAGACCTGCGTAGCCGCACGCAGGACCAACAGAGGGCCTATAAGGGTTAGGTGACCTTCTCTATTGCTCTCTTCTCCTCCTTATAGTGTTTCGTGCTAATGTTTTCGGTTCGTTCGGGCACCCGGTTTCTTCAGAGATCCGTGTAGATTCGGTTTAACAGAGAATTCGATTATGAGGTTGCAACATCTGGCGGACGAGGGAGTAGGGAGTCGTGAGTCCCCGGAATGGGGCCTTCACATTGGGAGACATTAACGAGCCTGCCATTTCAGTGTTGGTGACCTCAAGTTTGCTTTCATTTATTTCCTGGCCCCACTGTTCCGATCTCTGATTTAATATTTATTATTTTGTATATATTTCATTTTGCATCTATGTTCAGTCGTAATTTTGCCCTTGCTGCTGTAGCGCTCATATAACTGACTAACTCCAAATTTATGAGAACAAATTACCTTGAACTAGAGAATAAATTGAATAGGACTGAACATTTGCCTGTGGTCTGTTTCTCGAGATTAATCATACACATTCGCTCACAGAGAGGGAAAACAGAGATGGATTACAGAATACAGAAATTTAACTTGTTTCTAATACTCATCATTGGTAATAGTTCATGAGATGGGACAAGGGTGAGGAATTGCACAAGCATGGTTGCCAGTTTAAGCTGATATAAAAGAAGTAATATTTTTTTTTTTGAGTATCTATAAAAGAAGTAATATGATCAGCCAACAGAAGTAGTCCTTGTGAAAGCTACACATCTACTCTATGCACTGAAATATAACTTATCATTTACATTTGTATGTTACTTTATGTTTGACTGAATTTTATATCCTTAGGTCGACGTCTATGCTGTTCAGGCAAGAGACTACTTCCTGTATTGTTGGCCTCATGGATGGATTACGTTTGATACACTGGCAAGCAACTTCAAGCACCTTCAGCATTTGTTCCTCATACCCTGTGCCCCGTAGTGCTGGATCCAGGACTTCAATCTGCTTTCCTTCCAATCTCATCTCCCATACCCACTGGACAATTTCTTTGCACACAAACGAGATTGGAACGGGCCGCTGGCCTGTGAGCAGTTCAAGCAGGACTACTCCAAAACTGTACATATCACCTCTCAGGGTAGCCACCCACCCTTGCCCATACTCAGGGGGTATGTAACCGAGAGTGCCAACTAACTCAGTCGTGACATGTGTTTTGTTGGGAAGGATCAATCTAGATAGCCCGAAATCTGCAACATAGGCTTTGAATTCTTTGTCCAGTAGGATGTTGCTGGATTTGATGTCACGGTGAACAATGTGTGGCTTGCACACATTGTGGATGTATGACAGACCCTGGCTTGCTCCTTGTGCAATCTTTAGCCTCCTCGGCCAGTCAAGAAATGAAGTCGCATCATCATCCCTGTTGTGGAGCCAATCATCCAGGCTGCCATTCTCCATGTAGGAATATATGAGGAACCTCAAATCTCCCTGGATGGAATAGCCCCAGAGTGGCACAAGATTGTCGTGCTGCGCCATGGAGAGGGCATCAACTTCTGCACAGAATTCCCTGTCCATCAGACACATTTCACTGCTGAGTTTCTTTATGGCGACCTTGGAGCCGTCAGACAGTGTAGCTTTGTAGACTAGCCCATAACCTCCACAGCCTATGATATTCTCCTTGCCAAAGTTATTTGTAGCCTTCACCAGGTCAGTGAATGTGAGCTTATTTGGTTCTCCCTTGCCTTGTGAAACCATCACCAAGGATTGCTCTGAATTGAGGTTGGACGACATTCCTCGTATGACATTCTCATTGTTGCTCCTGTTTTTGTTCATGAAATTTGTACTCTTGAAGAAGAAAAAGAAGCAAGCTAGCAAGAACAGGATGGCGATCCCTCCAAAAGTTATGCCAAATGCAAGCACAAATATGGCTTTTTTGTTTTGTCGCTTCTTGGACCTCAATGTTGTTTTACCTGAACTGCAGTGATTTGCAAGCATTGGACCACACAATTTTGGGTTTCCATAAAAGCTAGAGTTTGTAAATGTGCCAAACTGACCTGAAGTTGGAATAGAGCCTTCTAGGTCATTATTGGAAACATTGAATTGAGAAAGGAAGTGCAGATCCTTCAGAGCATCTGGAATGGTACCATTGAGATTATTGTTTGATAAGTCGAGCACCTGCAGGTTTGTGAGGTTGCTGATTGATTGGGGGATCTCTCCATATACTTCGTTGGAGCTCAAATTGAGTGAAAGGAGTGCTTTTAATTGACCAATCTCTTCTGGGATGGTGCCAGTGAAGTTGTTCTTGCCTAGATTTAGCTCTTTAGGGAAGGCATTGGGCATGCGGTATTGAAGTGACATATCCTTGTAAACAGGCAGTTCAAAACCTTTGGTGCAACCTTGTCTGTTTTTAGCATCTGCAGCTCCATTAATGTTGTTGGAATTTCTCCTGTAAGGGTGTTGTTTGATAAATCTACATAGAAGAGGGAGTCAAGGTTGCTGATCCAGTCAGGTATTGGTCCGGTTAGTTTATTGTTATATAAAAATAGTATCTCCAAGTTTGTGAGCTTTGCTAACCATTGGGGGTATCTTTCCAGACAATGAACAATCATTCATGGAAAGGACCTGAAGGTTCTCAAAACCATCAATTATTTCATCCTCTGGCATGGCCTCATTCTTGAAGTTATAGCCAATTAGCAAGGTGGTTAGGTTCTTGCAACTGCTAAGGATTGGAAGTGCAGTTGTAATATTTGTAAGGTTGATGTCAACAAGTGATAGGAATGAGAGAAAGTTGAGACTGCTAATTCTTTTCGACAACTGGCCATGGAAGTTATTTTTAGATAGCCGCAGCAGTGCAGTTAGATTGCTACATGAATATAAACTTTCTGGGATAATTCCAGTAAAGTTGTTCCACACAAGATCCAAAGTTTTTAGATTGGGCAAGTTGGAGAAATTGACCTTGGTGAGTTCTCCATTGAAATTGTTGTTCTTGAGGTCGATGGTTATAAGATTTCTGCAGTTGCTAAGAGTTGATGGAAGGTCCCCAGACATGCGATTGTAGCCCAAATGAATCTCCTCCAGTCTCTTGAGCTCACCTATAGAATTTGGGATATTGCCACCAAATCCATTCCCTCCAAGATCAAGGGTGACGAGATTAATAAGCTTGCTGATACTGCTGAGTGATCCTTCCAACTGATTGTTTGCAAAACAGAGGTGCTCCAACAAGGTAATATTGAAGAGCTCATCTGGAAGAGTCCCACTGAAGTTGTTATGCCCAGCATTAAGAGATGTCATCATGAAACAATTGCCAAGGTCTGGAGGGATACTTCCGCTGAACTGATTGTAGCTGAGGTCAAGCATAGCAAAGGATGGTGCGCTGACACAGAGCACAGTTGGTACAAGACCAATAAAACTGTTGTTGCTAGCGTTGAGTGCAACCAGATTCGTCATGACCTCCCATGTACTGGATGGAAACTGCCCTGTAAACAAGTTACTTGAGATGTTCAGTACCTGCAGAGGCCTTGCAGAGGTTGCAGATGGCTGATCTTGCAGGTCTCCACTGAGCTGGTTGAAACTGACGTCAAGCACGGTGATGCTGTTGGACAACACCAATTCCTGTGGTAGGCCACCAGACAACAAATTGTAGGATAGATTGAGGTGCAACAAGCCCGTGAGGTTACCAAGGAATGGTGAGATGAATCCCTCAAGTCTCCTAGAAGCCAAGAAGACATCTGTGACCATCTTGTCTGGACCACATGTAATGCCTTCCCATTTGCAGCAGTCTGTGCCATTCTTCCATGACGCGGTAAGGTTGCTGTCCTGTGAGAGCCCCGCAAGGAACTGGAGGAGGGAGTTGCTCTCCTGCTCGGTGCAAGAGCTTGTTGGAGAGGCCAAGAAGAGGAGCAGAACAATATTAACGGCAAGGGAAATCATGAGAAATCTGCTGCTGTATTTGTTGCGTGGGAATTGGATTGGCAGCATGCTTTCTCGCCCCCAAGATATGAACATGGGAGAAAGAGGCATAAGCTGTGCTCTGAGAAGCCATAGGTCCATTTTTGCGTCTGATGGAGGAAGAGCATGAGGGTTGAGGAACAAACAGGACAGCTGCTGTTCACTTTTTGTTGGATCCTCTCAGCCAGGTCGTTGCCAAGTCACCGAAAGAAAATAATATACTAGTCAAGGATTTAGTGGCTACAGAGTTTTCTGAGTTCACACCATATGGGTGTCGTGTCTGAGTTGCCATGCGTGAGACAGGAATACGGAAAATGGAACAGTCATCCATGATTAGTTCAGGAACAGACATGATTTCGGGGCAACAACAAATTCCTCCAGTCTGCAAATGCAAGGTATGAGTCCACGAGCATCATGCAAAGCATGCATTCAAAACAGGGTGCTCATACCTTTTGGGTTGCTTGTCATTCTCTTCTCCTGATGAAATTCTACCGTGTTCTTGGGGTGACAGATTCAAAGCAGGCATCCATGTCATGATCACCGTGGCTGCAGCAGGACAAGTAGACACACGAAGATTGCAGATTTACGGTGGAATTGTCGCTGAGTGCTCTCGCTTCTTGACCGGGGCATGTACTTTCTAGTTATTGTCATCATCCAAGAGTAGCTGTGGCTGATGTGTGCCTCTGAAAATTCATCAATTCTCCCTTCTGCTGCAACCAGTGGCTTGTGGTGGCTTTGGATGACGACCTGTTGCTAGGTGTAGAAGTGAGTCAATGAACCCAGCCGGTGTTTTAGACTGGGACAACAGATCCGAGCAGAAAATATTGCATGGACTTGTTTTTTGGCGGCTATGTTTTTTGTTTTTGTATATTGTAGACGGTTTTGTTTGGGAGCTGGTGGTGTGCAATTGATGTTTGTACTCTTCTATCTACTCCCTCCGTTCCAAATCAGTTCACTTTTTTTCTAGATACATTGATTTTGTTATGCACCTGGCACAGTTATACACTATGCCTGCAGATACATAACAAAACAAATCTGATCTGTAGTTCCAGTGGCTGGTTTTTGTGACTTGGCTGTCGTAGTTCGGTGCCAGTGGCTGATATTTTCCTGCAAAATTCTGTTGTTGAATATGAGTATTTGGCACTTTGCAACTAGTGCTGCTGAACCAATCAGAAAGTGACTTCTGCAAAATTAAACTACGACCCGACCCTCTAACGATAATCCCCTACTAGGAATATTCTCAAAGGCATCGAGTCATATGAAAAGAATTTTGTCCTCTGAAAATAGGAAATCGTCTATAAAATAATTGTGGAGTTTTCTATGCAATGAATTTTCAAAAAAAAAAATCAAAGGAATTTGTGAAACTGGGAAAAATAAAAAAGAAAGAAACTGACAGCGGCAATCCTGTTGAAGTCAACTTGGGCTACATTGTGGGCCGTCGGGTGCCAGGCCGAGACCTATGAGCCCATGATTTATTGGGTTCCCTCTTCTCAGTTCTCACTCGAGCTCCCTCCCATGAGGCCACAAGCCCACAACACCTGGCTGGAGCCGGCGACGACGAACGGCCGCGGCAGCGGCAGCGCCACGGTTTCTCCGCCGAGCATCCGGCCGCAGCCGCGGCAACGGTTAGTCTAGCCTCCGCATCTCCCGCCTCACCCTGGCTGGCTACTTGACCCGGCACGCATGTGTGTCCGTAGCATCGTATACTGAATTTCCTTCGCCCATTCTGCGGTGTGTCGTGTTGCGGTGCTAGAGCCCGTCTCTCGTCCCCATTTTCCAGTCGCGGATTGGTTGTGCACCAGTGAAGGACTAGAAACAACGGGCGGCGTTGCCGCGCGGTCTCCTAGAATGGAACCAGTTGTGTACAAGCTTGATTAATTGTTGATTAATCTTTTTACCAGGGAGGGTGTTTATCATTTTGAGCCAGTTTGATTATGCGTTTGTGTTGCGATGAACTGTTGGTTGATCTTTTTTTAGGCAATGGTGTAAACTTTGGAGATTTGGGTATTGTATATTTTAGGGATGATAGTAGGTGCGACCATGATGTATATACGAAAAATATATTGTAACTTTTCTTTTCACATATCATGTGTCTGTGTAGAGTGCGTACCATTTTGAGTTAGTTTGGTCATCTGTTTATGTTGCCACGCCTGTTTGTTGCTTCTTTTTTTTTATGAAGGAATGGAGTATAATTGAGGATTTGGATGTTGATTGTTTGTGGTTATCCGAGGTGGCTATTACTATGTTTATTGATTTTATATGAGCTCCAAATGGTAGAGCTCTAACTACACGTGGAGGCAAATGGTAGATCGTAAGTGATGTTGAATTGTTTTAGTTATTGTACAAATAGTTTTTTTGTTGGCACCGCAGTTGTACGCTATGGGATTTGTAGACTATAAAATTGCTCAAACGTTTTATTTTATGGGTGGTATGGGTAAGGCACCATAGAAATTTCGTACCATTTTTAATAAAGAAACTAACTCTATTAATTATTTACAGATGAAGAAGGGGTGAAAAGTCTTTAGGTAGGTTGTAGAATGGGTTTTATTTTAGAATTTTTTTTTGAAGAATTACGAGATTGGGAGTTAGGATGGATGAGATATAAACTTCCTAAATTTATGTAAAACGCGAATGAGAGGAATGTGAATATTATTCTGGATTTTTAGATGGTGAAGAAGGGTTTTATTTTAGTTTTTTTGGGAGGAATTACGAGATTTAGAGCTAGGATGGATAAGATATAAACTTGTTAAATTTATTGGCGAAATGTAAATGAGAGCAATTTAGAAATTCTATTGGATTTTTTTTTTTTGATGATCAAGAAGAGGCGGAAAATATTTAGGTAAGTTTTGGTTCTAGTTTATTTACGAATTTTCTGGAAATTTTCTACAAAGGAGAAGGGCTTACTTTCATCTTCTGGGTATATTTTTCATGTGCGCATAGCAAAGATTCGTGAATAGTGGCTTGCTTTGATCTTCTGGGTACGTTTCTCGTGTGCGCGTAGCAAAGATGCGTGAACAGTGATGAACAGTGTTTAAACAGTAGCTACGAAAATGATTTTTCACATGATTCGAGCCGTCCGATCAAGATCCAACGGCCAGAGATTTGCAGGCGACGTGGCCATCTCCACACGCCAGAGCTTGGCTCTGGTTTAGAAGGTAGAAGATTAGGCTGCCCAAATCCAAACCCTCTGTCGGCATTGGGGTTTAAGCCTAGAACCAAGCAGAGATGTGGTCGTCGCTGCAAAAATTCAATTCTGCATTCTGCTGCAACTAGTTGTTTGCGGTGGGCTTTGGACGACGACCTGCTGCTAGGTGTAGAAGTGAGTCATTGAACCAAGCCGGTGTTTCAGACCGGGACAACAGCTCTGAACTGAAATTTTTGCATGGATTTGTCTTTTGGCGGCTATGTTTTGGAGTATACATTTTCTTCTATATTTTTTTGACGCACTTTTTTTTTTTTTTTTTTTTTTTTTTTTTGGCTGTCGTAGTTTGGTACTTTGGTGCCAGTGGCTGATATTCTTCTAAAAAATTCTGTTGTTGATCTATGCGTCATTTCTTAATTTGGCAACTAGTGTTGCTGAACCTATCAGAAAGTGACTTCTGCAAAATTAATCTTTGACCCTAAATAATGATAATCCCCTACTAATAAGTAGTAACCGACTGGGTCTACCATACATCACTGCAGACGGAGACCTCAAAGTTCACGCTGTCAGCGAAAATGGTATAAAACTGTAGATAATTTTCTGTTTAGACAATTTTTTTTTTGTCTTTGATGGCAAATTTATGGTTATGACGATGAAACCGATAAATGGAGAGCGTGAGGCGACGATCGGTGGCAAATAATTAGAAATCCCCATCATTGTCATCCATTGCCTCTTTCCCAATCATTCTTGTTTGTTTCAGCTCGATCTCAACAAGGAGAAGAAATCAAGCATGCTTGGCTGCTAATGGAGCAGCGGTAGTATCGTGGCCGACGTGGGGGCTGTGCAGCGCCTTCTTCCTTCTCCAACGACGGCAACAGTGGTACGGTCCACCATGGAGAAACGTGTCACGGCAATGAACCAGGTTCTTCCTGCAGCTTATTGGCCATCCTTTTCTTTCTTCTGCATATATGCGTTGTCTCCGGCTTGCTTGAAGGAAGAAAAACCTAGATACCGGAGTGGAGTTTTTGTTCCCCTGAAATATATCGGCATCTAGCTACAGTGTTCTAAAGGCAAATAACCAACGCTTCGTTCATTCCAAACTCTCCCTACAGGTTTCATCCTTTCATCTTGAGGTAGCCTAGCTATTCAATCACCATACGTGTTTCAATTAAATGTGCTTCCAGATCAAAGCTTGCAGGATTATTGGCATGCTTCCTTGGTTACATATATTTATCGTCTGTTAGTTGTAACCAACTCATAAGCTGGTCTGATTCATTATTATCCATGGTGGTGGCGGCAGAGGACTGCAAGAGCTTGAATGGTCACGCAGGCTGCTGATTGAAGAGAGGACAAGCAGATCGGGTTGACCAAGCTACATTACGGTAATAGTCCCATCTTTTTGTTCGTGCAAGATTTATTTGCTTACGTCTCCATCAAGTTGCTTACGACCCAAGGGTCTTTGTAGCTCTACAGCAGCAAGAATAGCAAGGACAGAGAGCTACGAAACAAGCTAAGTATGAAACCAGAGGATGTGACATTTCAGCTGTTAAGACAAATTACAGATGATTTCTCAGATGAAAGGATACTTGGTAGAGGAGCATTTGGGGTGGTTTATAAGGTAAAAACTTATCATGCAGGATTTTAAGGTGAAAATAGTATTAAGTTTGTTCAACCACTAAGCAGCATCTTGGTCGAACTTCTTGACAATACTTAATGAGCAAAACACAAAACCTGGAGTTTACATTTTTCAGTCTTTTCTTTAACAGGGAGCACTGATAACATCCTTTTTCTTTAACAGGGAGTTACTGAAACCAAAGAGGTTGTTGCTGTGAAGAGGCTTACTCTTTCTTATGACGATCCAGATCTTCCTATCCGGCAATTCCGAAATGAGTTTGATAAACTCGTTATGCTTAAGCATCAAAATGTTGTACAGATTTTTGGCTATTGCTTTGAAACAGAAAAAACATCTCAGTACCGCAACGGAATGAAAATAACTGGTGAAAAGATACATATTGCACTCTGCCTTGAGTATTTGCACAATGGGAGCCTTCAAAAGCATCTTTCTGGTATGCAGCTGCACCATCTTTGGTATGTCATGGAAGGAAATTGTCATGTATATATGTATTTTGATTACTGATTCATTTGTTTAATCTTTAATGTGTCAGATGATTTTTGTGAGGTTGACTGGCATACATGATACAAAAATTATTAAAGGGATTTGTGATGGTGTAAAATATATTCATGAGGAACTGGAACAACCTATTTACCACTTGGACCTAAAGCCTGGTAACATACTATTAGATGAGAACATGGTGCCAAAGATTGCAGATTTTGGTTTGTCCAAGATCATCAATGAAGAACTAACACGGACCACACAAAGCCCCCTAGGAACTCGGTAAGTTGAATACCTCATGTGGACATATCCCTTTTGTTATCCTTGAAAATTAAATGTGCAGATCATAAGTTACTTCTATTTGATGCAACGTTTAGTGGGTACCAGCCACCAGAGTACATCAGGAAAGGTGAAATTTCCAAAAAGTTTGACATATTCAGCTTGGGTGTCGTAATGATAAAGATAGTGTCAGGACCTGAGGGCCCCTCGATACATGAAGACATGCGTAACGACGACAAGTTTATTGATTTTGTGAGACACGACCTTTCTCTTTAAGAAGATCATATTTTATTAGTCTACTAACATTGTGTCACATTTACATGTGGATAGTATCAGCCACGATTAACAGTTTGCCTTCTTAGGTAAAAACAAACTGGAGGAATAGGTTGCAGGAAACATGGAGTCGTTCCTCACTTGAATTATATTGCCTCAAGTAGAGACATGTACTCAGATAGCATTGACCTGCATGGAAGAAGATAGCGAGAAAAGGCCCAGTATTGTGCAGATCATCCATAAGTTGAATAAGACAGAAATTGGCATTGGCAAGGTAATCAAAATGTACTTAGTTTTGAGTGAAAGTTCTTCTGTAAAGCCGTAGAGTGGAACTTTTATGTCAGTAAACCACCACCACCAACAACAACATAGCCTTTTTCCCAAGCTAGTTGCGGTAGGCTAGAGATGAAACCCATAGGAAACAAGTATAAAAGAAACACAAAAAAAAGGGCACAAGACAAAAGATAGAGTTAGGGTTAAACAGGAAAAGAAACAAAGGTCATGGTTCGGGCACGTTGATTGCTAGTCTCCAAGCGCTCCTATCAATAGCTAATTCCTTAGAGATGTTCCACTCCTTAAGGTCTCTCTTAAATCATTTCTTCTCCCTTCATTTCATAATAGATTTACCACTTTGTCAGCTGTCAGGAGCTATTGCTTAGCAATATTGATACCTCCACAATATAAGAGCACGACATTAAATTGCAATTTTCTTTCTTTAAACATCATATTAATTGTCACTACCACAAAAGGGATTTATAGAGCAGGCATTTTTTAACTTATAGAAACAAGGCCGACTACCTTTTTGCCAAATGATCTCTTTTAATGGGCTATTTGTAGGCTTTGTAGGAAGTCGACCGAATGGCCTTTTAAGACACCCACCTCTATAGTTAGCTTTTACAGAACTTTTGTAAATCAATTAACAAAGGTGGACGTCTATAATTTGCTCCCACACTGACCTTCGTAAATATTTTTTTAGAAACAAAAACGAGACTGAAAAATAGTAAAACATCTTTTTAATCCCTGGACAAACCTCCCTATCGTGGCCACATGCCACAAGTCGTGCAATTTTTGAGATGTTACGTGCGCAGGCGCCTCTTAGGATCCAAGCCAGACCTTGTGCAGTTTTTATAGTGTGTTGACAACTGAATTAAAATCTTGCAGCTTCCTGAAAAACGAGGATGTAATGAAACTACTTCTGGGTTGACAATGAACAATGAGTTGAAAAATACAAGAAAGAAATCAAGGCAGATGACAGATCAACACCAAAATTTCAACTTGATGACATGCTCTGAGTACGATGAGCTGGAATTTGCTGATGTACGCTAAAACATCATGGAAGGTAGGAGATCAACTCATTGTAGGGAGAAATGATAAGAAAAAATGAATTAGTGGATTCTTTACTTAAGGGCATGACGCCAAAGATCATCACCATCCTTCCTATATATGGTATTGGTGGCATTGGCAAGACAACCTTTGCAGAATTGATTTACAATGATACAAAATTTAAATATTACTCTCGAGTGTGGGTTCATGTGTCCCCAAGATTTGACTTGAATAAGATCGGTAACTCTATAATTTCACAGCTATCTGAAACGGGGAGCCAAGCTAATGATAGAGAGACAATAAGTAGTTGCCTCACAGAACTACTTTCTGGTAAGAAGATTCTAATTGTTTTAGATGACCTGTGGGAGGATAATCAGTTTCAACTAGAGGATTTGAAGGCTATGCTGAATCTTGGTGATAGCACGAACATAATTGTTTTGGTAACTACACGCAGTGAACGTGTAGCAGGGGATAATATGTACTAACATTGAACCATACAAGATTGAACCATTGACTCATGACATGTGCTGGGAAATAATAAGGCAAAGAAGTGGCTTTGACGCTAGAGACAACAAAGAATCTGAGCTAGAGGATCTAGGAAAGGAGATTGCCCTGAAGTGTAGAGGTGTGCCTTTAGCGGCTCAATCTCTTGGGTTCACGTTGCAAAACATGAAATTTGATCAGTGGTCACAAGTGAAAGATAATGATATCTGGAATGAATCTGTCTCACAGGATGCCTCTTTGCCAAATCATGTTCTAGCATCCTTGAAGTTAAGTTATAGCTTTATGCATCCACATTTGAAGCCTTGCTTTACCTATTGTGCTATTTTTCCAAAAGGTCACAAGATAGACAAAGATGAGTTAATTCACCAATGGATTTCTTTGGGTTTCATCAAACCAACGAAAATACACTCCACTATCCAGCTATGTGAGAAGTATATTGAGCAACTCAAAGGATTTTCTTTCATTCAGCATTCAGTGTCACCCACGGTTCTTCGGTCAAAAGTGTCACCCACGGTAAGTTATTTCCCCTTTAATAGTTTGTAAGAGGCTTATGTAATGCACCCTTTTTCTAATCATGCTAAGAATATTGTCTAAGATATTATTTGTCTAACGCGACAAGCGCTAGTACGCGGTTATTATGCTCCTGAAATGAATAACGTCCTCAAATGAAAAACAAAAACACTTAAAACTGCATAACTGTAGATCTCATCGAGGGTGTGATATAAAACAACTTGGCCGTTTGTTTTGTAGTATCGGCTATGTTGTTGTAGTATCGGCTTTTGCATTCGAGTTTGTAGCTGTAGTTGCTGTTTGTTGTTGTTGTTGTTGTTGGGTTCTACCCAAAGGCCACTTAAGTAGTGGTTGTGGTAGGATCTATCGCTATTTTGTCATCAGTGAGTGACATGATACAACCCATCATATGGGTGTTACATGTGTGTTTTCATGCAGTGAATACACACTTCAAGTATAATTGACAGACCTGACAGTGGCATGTATCTTTTATGCAGAATTTTGAAACGTATAATGGAGAAGCCACATTATTTACCATGCACGATCTGGTGCATGACTTGGCAACTTTACTCCTTGGCAATCAAATTTTGGATCAGAGCAAACAAGGCAATGCTATGGGAAGCAGCTGCCAATATGCGCTGCTCATTGATTGTAGCAAGCCGCTGGAGTTATGTTTGACTTCTCGTGAAAGGTTAATAGCACTGCGTTTTCTTGACTGTTGCAGTACCGAACTAAGCGGTGCTGCATTTGCACCTGCTAGTTCCTTGCAAGTATTGGATTTAAGCGACTGCGCCATACAGAAGTTGCCAGATTCCATTGGTCAACTGAAGCAGTTAAGATATCTTAATGCTCCTGAGATTAAGGATCATATGGTTCCAGAAAGTATCACAAAGCTTTCGAATCTAATGTATCTTAATTTTCATGGATCTTCTACCATCTTAGCACTACCAGAGTCCATTGGACAAATGGAAGGTCTGATTTATCTTGATTTGTCAGGTTGTTCGGGGATTAAAAAGCTGCCAGAGTCATTTGGAAATCTTAAGCTTTTGGAGCATGTGGATTTTACGAATTGTTATGATATTACAGGAGTGTCACAATGCCTGGGAAGACTGACGAAGCTGCAATATTTGAACTTATCATACTGTAAAAATATTGGAGACCTACCGATTGCATTGGGCAGCCTCACAGAATTGAAATACTTGAACTTATATTACAGCTCATACCTTAACCTACTTGCTGAGGCTGAGTTTTTGGGCTCCCTAACGGAACTCAAATATCTGAATTTATCTTCACGTAAACTGTGCATCAGAAGGTTTCCTGAAGCTTTGGGTTGCCTCACTAAACTCAACTACTTAGACTTATCAGGTTTTGAAGAGGTGGCAGAATTACCAAGATCATTTAAGAATCTTCGTAGTTTGGTGCATCTTGATTTATCAGGCTGTTTCCACCTAGGACATGTGGCAGAAGCTTTTAGTGGCTTTACCAAGCTAAAATATCTGGATCTGGCATGGTGCTCTGATTCCCTTCATGGATGCAATCGAGACGAGAGCCTCAGAAACGTATTGGACAATCTCACTGAACTCCGCTATTTAAATTTATCTGGTTTCCTGGAGACTGTACCTCGCAACAGACCAGTAGATGCAAGAGTACTGGAGCGCATCTGTACCCTTCCCAATCTGGAGTGCCTGCATTTGTCATTTAATGATAATCTTTATAGCATACCTGAAGCTATTGCTAACCTTGGGAAGCTACATACCCTAGAACTTCCATACTGCATCAACCTACGGACACTACCAGCATGTTTATCTCAAATGGAAAGTCTAAAGTTTGTAAATACATCGGGTTGCACGTATTTGGATAGGTCTATGCTACCTGTTCCAACCGTGGTACCACATTTTAGGGTCCATGCTGGTGATGGTGAATCTAGTAGCAATCTTTTCCTGCTGAAGGGTGAAAATCCACATTTCTTGGAGATAACAGGGCTTGGAAATGTGAAATCTGCACAAGAGGCTCAGGGAATAAAATTAGTGGAGAAGAGAAGGATTGAAACGTTAGAGTTGTTATGGACTAAAGATGATAAGAGATTTATGGAGGACGATGAAGTTTTGAAAGAACTATTGCCGCCAAAAACTGTTAGACATTTCAAGCTATCTGGTTATAGAAGCATAAACTTCCCGTCCTGGTTGATGAGCATTGCCACTTATTTACCTAATCTGACCACTATTACCTTGTGGGCCTTACCCAATTGCATCAACCTACCACCACTTGGTCAGCTACCAGAGCTCACGTGGCTGACAATTGGACAGCCTCAGGAAGATCGAAGGGGACTCGTACAGGGGCATAAGAGCATTTCCTAGACTTAAGCTCTTATATGTACGGTATATGGAATGCCTGGAAGATTGGAATATGCTATACTCCAGTAGCGAGGATAGCTTGAATGAGCACATGCTCCCCAGCCTCGAAGCTTTACTTATAGACCACTGTCCCAGGTTGAGGTTGAAACCGTGGTTGGCTGGAGCTGGAGGCAATGGCTACCGCTTGACCATAAGCGGTAGTGATCAAGTATTACTATCGTCATGGGAAGGCAGAGGTCAGGTCGGTGCTTCCTCTGCCAAGTGCACCGGTCTTTGTGTGGAACGCTGTGCGGCTCCTCTATATCAGTGGAGTTTGCTTTGCTACCTGCCTTACGTCACACATTTACGGATTGCGTGCTGCCAGGATCTCACATGCAGCTCGCCACATGTGCTTGGAGGTCACCTCTCCCTCCAGAAATTAGTTGTGTCATGGTGTGAAACGATTACATCACTGCCAGACAGTTTGGGAGACCTTACCTCCCTCAGATATCTTCGCATACACAAATGCAGGAGCATCAAGGCTCTGCCAGATAGCATACATCAACTCACCAATCTGAAACGTCTAAAAATCTCTTACTGCCCTGACCTGGAGCTCTGGTGTCAGTTAGAGGAAAACAAGATGAAGCTACTAGTACGTGCCCGCCTGCCAATCCATCTGTTATAGTATTTCTTTAATTGGACTGACTACTATACTTTTTTGACATCTTATAGTGTTGCAAGGATTTCACTTGCAATGAATGTGCTTTACTTTTTTTAGGAATAGTGAATGCGCTTTTACTTTACAAACTCGAGTATTTTTTTGCCTTTTTTTTTAAAAAAAAATGGTTTCCCCAGGATTTTTGCATCATGGTGTAGGAAATAAAATCTAAAATTTCCTAGTTTATGGAAGTTCTTTTATCTGTCCATTTTGGATCCATTAGCAATAGAAGATAGATGTCTAACAATCAAACACGTGTGCAACCTTCAATCATTTCACATCAAAATTGTGAAAGAAAACACCTAAGATGACAATTTTGTACAAGTAATACAGTAGATCCTGTAAAAAGGCATGGTTGCCTATATGCTTATTTTTCATTACAACTATTGGGTTTTCAGGAACTGATGGGAGACGAAGAGCTAGAAAGTGACGATGATCAGGATTCAGAGTATTCAGAGACTGGGCTAGAGTCCGGTCAGGACTCCCTGAGTGATCATGAGTCCGAGAATGATCAGGATTCAGAGACAGATCAAGAGGAAGAGTAGTTCGAGCGGCCGGAGGAAATATATACCCTGTTCGCTTATGCTGAAATTTGACTTATGCTAATGCTTATGCTGAAATGTTGTGAGAGGAAAGTAGCTCTAAAATCCATGGTTCAAAACCGTGTCTAATATATCTGCTGCACGTTGTGATTCAAAGAAAAAAAGATTTTGTTGCAGTAACCTATTGATAGAATACAAATAGTCAAATACAATGGAGTTCGGGATGATCCCAGGAGTAATTAAGAGATTTTAAGCCATGCTTCGTGTTGTACGATAATTGGTATCTTAAGCTATTATTATTTACTGGTCAGTGGTCACTCTCAAGGATGAGAGCAAACGGCGGAGGTTCGTGTAACAGCAGTCTTTTCTGTGACTTGAGGTTAACATCGACTTGTGTCATAGCGATGGTGTCGGCAGCCAGCTTTAGTTGGCAGCGGTGCATTGCATGTTGTCTGTCTTTCTGGCCACTGAGTTTTAGCTATTGTTGGTAAATTTTTTTCCCTTTTTCTATCAAATTCTCATATATTTCAGGTGCCTGAATTTTATGATAACTTCATGCAACACTCTTTTGTACTACCAATTACTACAAGTAAAATTGTTGCTTGCTACTTTGGTTGTGTTCAGTACCCTGAAATTTAGCACTGAATTTGGTAATGTAGCACTTCTCGTTTGCTTGTGGTAATTGTTGTCCTACCTAACTAGGCTCAAAAGATTAGCCTCGTAAAGTACATCCGAACTGTGTAATTAGTTATTTCATTTGCCTACATTTAATCCATGCATGGGGCAAAAGATTGATGTGACATAGTTTGGAGTTTCAAATTCAGGGTATTGAACACAACTTTTTTTTAGAATTAAACAGTACAACGCAGACACTCACAATACGCACGCACACTCATCCCTATGAATACACGCACGCAAAAACCTACCCCCCCGAGCACCTCCGAAGGATCGACCGCACCCGCAGATCCGGAGATTCCCGAAGTCACCATTGGTGTGTCTCGTCGTCGACGGAACGCCGCTACCACCGAATGCATAGCGTCGGTAAATCCCGGAAAAATCCTAGAAAAAGGTGCGAGCATTTCATTTTTTTTGTATTTGTTTGACCATAGAAATAATTGTAAATTGTCATATTCTTGTGCCAACATCCTCAGATTTTCACCCAAAGCCCAGGAAGAACAACGGCGTGCTACGGGGCTGCAGCATATATAGTAAAAAAATTTTGGTTCATTCTTCATTTTTTCAGAGATTTAACCCATATGCATGTAGATCGAGATGCTTCGCATACTTATTTTTTTCTTGAATACGCAAAAAGACTTGCACATCTTTGTATTTAAGGAGAAAAAAATTTTGGTTTTACACCCAGCGGAAGCCGGTGACGGGAGGTTAGGATTTTACAATAGAGCATCGCCTCCCTAGAACAGTTTAAGCTAAGTTGATTACTCACGAAATAAACAACTAAGGTCGTGCACTCCGGACAGAGTATGCATGTAGTCAAGCGCGTCCTCCTCGCCGCTTCTTGGGGCCGAAGCGGCAGGTCGACGTGCGGGAACAGCCGTCTCGCAGCCTTCCTCCTCGTGCGAAGGTTCAAAGTTGCCGATGAAGATACCCTCGTATGCTTGTTTGCCCTCCTCCATCGGCTTGTCTTTGATGAACCCCATGCGTTGCATTGCAAGGATCTCTCAGCGTGGCCACCGGGACCTTGGAGAGGTGGCTCTTGGGGCGATAAATTAGCGGCAGCTTGACCGAAGAGGATTTGCCTTGTATTGAAGCAGTGGAGAGATGCTTTCTTGAAGACCCGTCCCAGCGAAGCGCTTTAATCCGCCCGGCCGTCCGAGGAGGGCTGGTCGCCGACGTTGGTGCCTTCTGCGTCCGCCTGAAGTGGTGCGAGAGGGCGTGCTGCCCGCTCTGTCCCTCTCCCCCCGCCCGACGGGCAAGCCACGATGGATGGGGGTCTTCATCGCGGGCGTCACCGCCGCCTCGAACCCCGGCGGCCGCCTCGAGTGTCCATGACGCCCCCAGCGTTTGTCGCCCCACGAACTCCGTCACCGGCGTTGCCGAGATGAAGCGGCGGCTGGCGTGGCAGTCCTCCCCGCCCTCCGTGCAACACCGTCGGGAACGACACTCGGCGTTGGCTCACAATCGAGCAGGTGCGGTTCCCCAAACGTAGAACCACCACCGTTGCCCAAATCTCGTGGCCTCGGCATCCGCACGCAAGTCCAAGTCTCCACTCCTGCGCGTAGCCATCGCATCGCCGGGCGCCAGCGCCCCGCGAGTTGTAACTCAACGTCCAACAGCGTACCATGTAGCTGCGGTAGCGGTCCCCGAAAGCACGGAGGCCCAGGCAAGGTTCCGCTCCGACGACGCCGCCGGGCCTTTGGCGGCACCGGGTCCGGCTACGCTCAAGCGCCTGCCGCCTAGAACCATCCGTAGTGTAGTCCGTAGATCGGCCTCGCAGCTATGGGTCCATTGGTTGCTTGGGCCGCCAAGCCATCTTCCCCGGCCGGCCGACGCGACTCTCTTACGCCGTGGACGGGTGCACCTACCGCGCCGCGACCTGCCCTCGGATGGCCCAGGGCCGCCCCGGCCTTGCTCAGGGGTCCGCGCGAACCCCCTTGGCGGCGTTGCTCAAAATTTGGGAGGCGCCGTCGTCCGGGAAGTCGCGTACACTCGAATGCGCATCCATGGCCCGGACCGCCCCCCCCATCGCCGTCGGGGACACCCCGATCGCCCGGGGGTTGCGGTCCACGGCCCGCGAGAGAGCGCAACTCGATGGGGGAAGTCCGAACCTTGGCGGTCATGATGATGGACAGGTTCTGAAATCCACGCCCGTAGCGGACGCCGGCGCCAACCACGCGACTTCGCTTCGGCGGGCGTCACGTCGTCGGCGATAGTGGTGGAAAGTGGTTTACCGCCAGGGCCCCCCAGTGTGATGCTGTCGAACAAGCCGGGCGTCATCGGAGGCTACCCGAGGCCGCTTGCGATCACGCCGAGGTGGTTTTCACCCACGACACTTGATGCAACGCCGCAGGTCGCTGCAAGGGCGGCGTGGTGTCCCGTTGTAAGGCAATTGAGGAAACGGTCCAAAGTGGCCCTTGGCAGTCCACACGGGCCCGAGGTGCGGGCGCCCGCGCCGAAAGTGTCACCGAGCCTCATGCCCGACAAATACGACGGGCTCCACGGGCGGGTGGAGCGGTAAGACCCTCTCGCCGGCCGCCGGGCGTCCGGGCGATGAAGCATGGTGGCGGGGCCCAAGGCACCGGTGAGCAGAGATCATCGTGGTCGCGATCGGCGGTGCTTCCCGCTGCCACACCGGCGTGCACGCCTAACGCTGTCGCCTTTCCTCCGGTGGTACGCGCCGTCGCGTGCTCGAGGGCGTCAAGGCCGGCGGGCGTAGCACCTGGTCGCCAGCGGCGCCCGGATCGGAGGGATTCCACGCTCCTAGAGCCGGGGCCTCAACCATTGGCTGTGGCCGCGACAGGCGGTGAGACCCTCAGAGCCATCGACGACGGCGGTGGTCACACCCGCCCCGGTGAGATGGCACGCCTACGATCTCGAGGTAGGTTGGAGAAGGTTCGCAGCCCACCTCATCATCCGACACTACTACTAAATGGATTTTAGGTGACGCTTTTTTTTTTTTTTGGTGGCGATTTTAAAACCGTCACCCAGCTAGGTCACGCTAATCACCGATTAACCGTGGCGGTTTCTAAAAACCGCCACCGAAAATAAAAAAATAAAAGAAAAGAAAAAGGGAAACCCTAATGGGCCCCGCCGCCAAGCCCGCCATGGGCCGCCATGCGCCATGGGCCACCGCCGCCGCCGTCGAATCCACCCCCGCCGCCGCCGGATCCGCCATCTCGCACCGCCATCGCCCTGGATCCGTTGGCGCGGTGGTGGAGGTGGCCGACCCCGCAGATGGAGGTTGCGGTGGAGGTGTGGCCGCGCCGATGGAGGTGGAGGCCGCGCCTGCCGGTGGTGGTGGCCCGGCCCCGCGCGCCGCGCCCGTCGGGGAGGGAGGGGTTGGGGCGGCGGTTGAACTTGGAGGGAGCAGTGGGAGCGGCGCCATCGGGGACGATGTAGAAGTCTCGGGAGCCGTGGGGAAAAAAGAGAAAGTGAGGAAGGAGTGGGTGAGTTGGTGAGTTAGGGTTTGGTAATGTATATATACTGGGACCTTGGTATTGGGCCGAGATGGATTTGTTGGCCCGGATTTTGCAAGGTTTTTCGGGCCTTATTTACCGTGGACGTTTTTTTTAAAACCGCCACGGTTAATTGATTTACCGTGGCGGTTATTAAAACCGTCATTGTTAATAAAAAATAACCGTCACGGTTAATAAAGGTATTAACCGTGGCGGTTTTCCAAATGACCGCCACGGAAAATCATTTGCAAATGTTGTGCAAATTCAATTTTGTAGTAGTGTGAGTCATCGTCCTCGACGACGATGTCCTCCCAGCGTGCCATCTTGGATCGGCCGACGGAGGGGATGAACGGGTCGGGGTCGGGGGAGAGGGGCTTCGCATACTTTTTGGAACTTTTTGCAAACCAGAGATGCTTATGCAGCTAATTAATTTTGTTGATGCATCAAGCATGCATGGCATGTCTTTCGTTAGTTTTGCGGCTCTAACTCGCCCGGCATGTCCTCGCAAGTTAGCTCCTTGAGCTCCCCACCCCCTGCTGACTTTACATCACGCTCCGCCACACTGGATGGTGGGCAAGCAGGTTATGTCAAACTTCGCCAGCTCGGTTTGTTTATCTTTAACTTAGTTTATTGATGGAACAGCAGATGGACTTAATACTTCATTACTTCAACGGTTGAAGCTGAGCATTCGAGGGAGAAAAGTCCTTAGACCTGATCTTTTGTGGGAGAAAATACAGCTAAGGCCTTGTTGCCGGCCGTTATGTTCTGCACGTCGCGCGTTGGACTCACCGCCTGATTCCACCTGCCAGCCTCCTCCCCATTCCTCCTCCCCTCCCTCCCCGCGGCGATTGTCCACGACGTGAGCACCTGGTCCATTATTCGCGATCTTCCCCCGTGCTCCAAGGCTCATGCACTCATCTCTCCCCTCCTGGATTCTTCCCTACGAGTTGCAAAGGACGGTCCCAATCCTAGGCTGCTATCTAGGACTTTTGCATTTGGAGGTAATATTTGGGACTGTTTAAGTGTTTATACTAGCTACCCTTACATATCTCAAGTGCGTGCTACAACTTGTGATATGTTGCTTCTTGTTATATGCAATTGTGATGTAGATGAATTAGAGATAGTTTGTAGTAAAATCAGCCTTTTTTTGTAAAAGGAAGAAATAATAGGTTTGATAATTCTGAAATTTCGTGTTTATCGCCACAAGCCGCTACTGTAAACCCTGATGCTTTCTGAGTGTTTTAGCCTATTTCTTGAGAAAATGATTTTGGACCTAAGCAGTAATTTATGTCTGGCGTGTACATGCTCTGATTTTTTTAAAAGGAAAAATGTCCATCCTCCAAAGTCTGATTGGCTCGACTCTAAAAAATAGTTGTTGGCTTAGATAGAGTTGGGCTGTTGTTAGTTTCTTTCAGCACCTTTCTTGGATTTCTAGACCAAAGTATTGAATTATTCGGCATGGAAAAACATATACTCTCTTCATTCCTAATTATAAGTTGTTTGGACTTTTCTAGGAATATATAGGATTTGCAATGCATCTAGAAAAAAGAACAACTTACAATTTGAAACGAGGGAGTAAACCACTTCCAATTTGAAATGGGGGAGTATTTTAGATACAAGCCAAAGTTTTGTGCAAGGTATTTAAGAGCAGTAGCAGTATTAGAGTACTGCACCTCACATTTTGCCCTTAATTAAGTATTGCTAGACGACTGATTTATTCTTTTGGAGAATTTTTTTTAAACTCTTTTGGAGATGTTGGAGAAGAGTCAAATTTTGAGCTTAGTCCACTATACTATTGCGAGGTTGAGCAGTTTCATGTTGAGGCACTTGTACATATGCGAAAGAAGGTGGTGACTTAGTAGAAGAGATGCAATTCAATGCATGTATACTTTAAAAATATATATATTTCTCAGGGTGAATACAACAAACCTAACAATTTGTCTTTGTGATTGGTTCGCTTATATCTTGACACAACTCATTTCTTCTTTCATACAACTATCTTGGTTTGGTGAAGTTTTTGATACACAAACACCAATCTGACTCACTGAAGGTACCCTGCATGCTGGGAAAGACAAATAGATGTTGGCTATCATATGAAAATGCTTTGCAGTCAGGATTTTGCTTGAAAGAAAATGAATGGTGAGTCTAGTAGATTTGATAAGATGGAGAGCATGTTAGAAGGTGCAAGTTCAGAACCACACAATGTACCACTAAACTATTTGAGAAACATCACTAACGATTTCTCGATGAGCGACTACTTGGTGAAGGTGGTTTTGGCACAGTATATAAAGTAAGATTGAATCACATATTTTGAACTTTCCAAACATTGAAACATATGTCACAGATTATGCACAAACTCATGCATGTACTTATAAGAGAGTTGAAACAGGGTGTGCTACAAAATGGGGAAACAATTGTTGTGAAGAAAGTTAATAATTCGTTAAAACCAGAAGTTAAGGATAAGCAATTTGAGAATGAAGCCAATCATCTCATGAGGCTTAAGCACCCAAATGTAGTGCTACTTATAGGCTGGTGTTCTGAAACAGAGAATGTATATATGGAGTACAAAGGAAAATACATCTACGCTGAGAAGTCAGAAAAGGCTACTTTGCTTGGAGTACATGCCTAAAGGAAACCTTTGTGGGTATCTTTCAGGTATAATAGTTCGATAAAGGAATGTACTGTTCTTTTTTCATTTGCTACCATAAATAATGTGGTTAGAGCATGCCCATTTTTCATTTCATATAGCATTTTCAAAATTCTTCTTTGCAAATGCGATGAATTTTCTGGACTTGGTTGGGACACACGCTTCAAAATAATTAAGGGTATTTGTTACGGTTTACGTTATCTCCATGAGGAATGGCAACCAAATGCCCCTATTGTTCACATGGATCTGAAACCTGCAAACATATTGCTCGATAACAATATGGTGCCGAAAATTGCAGACTTTGGCTTGTCAAGACTTTTCAGCGAGGAGAAAACTTGGACTTTCACAACAAGTCGCGATGGAACATTGTATGTCAAATGTCTCTTGATAGTTCATTCTTTCGGAGGTAGATAAAATGAGTTGTCTTTACAGTTGTCCCATTGCTTCAAGGTTGACGCACTCATGTTGAAATGCAAAATTACATGTCCCCGTAATACATAAACAAAGGTTTAGTATCAACAAAGTCGGACATATTCGATGATCGGTGTAATAATGATAGAGATAGTGACAGACGCAGGGACTACCCGGATGATACTGGAACTGAAATGCCTTCCAAGAAATTTATTGAGATGGTTAGCAAATTATACTTCAACTTTCAAGGCGTAGATGCTTTCTTAAAAGAGACATGGTTTTACACTTTTTCCTCCTCGATTTGTGTGATTTTGCGTACTGCAGAAATGGAGTCGAGAGAAACGAGGTATCACTAGAAACAAGTTGATTACCAACAAATAAGAAGATGCATTCGATTGGTCCGGATCAGTGAAAAACCGACCGGACCAAAAGGCCAACAATAAGTCAAATTATCGAGAAACTCCATGGACCGGAGAGTACTGATTCCAAAGAATATAAAACCGGTAAGGTCATCGGCAAAAGATGGTTTCATCACACAATCTTTTCTTTCTATACAGGGATGAACCCTTGATTGCACCAAGGTAGTGATAAATAAAATACTTTGTGATACATTTGTTTTGGTCTTGTTTAAATACTGAGGTGAATTTTCATCCGAGATTTGAAGGATAATGTTTAGTGTTAGAATTTATATATATGAATAAGTTCCCCTAAAATTCATATGAAGAAATTCGATAAATCTCAAAGGCCCAATATTTGTGTTCCCTAATGGGCTTTATTGTTTTAGCCCATGAGCAAAGGTGGGAGGTGCAATATCAATTAGTACCATATTACTAGTTGATATGGAGATAGGGAGTTTTCCTCCCTATATATTTGTACCAAGCCTCTTGGGAATAGACACAACATAATAACTACAATTGGGAGTTTCAATTAGAAAATCCTAAAGTAGTAAAATAGTATTTTCCTCTTCTTCTTCGCTTTCCGCTATCGCCAATCTCCAAATACCGATCGCTTGCGTGCACCGGCGGACAGGGCGAGCAGGTCTCCTAAACCGTTGTCTTTGCGATCCTCGCACCGGAGAAGGCGAATAAGGTTTTTGGGAAGCGCTCTTTCGCCGATTTGCTCCCAAATCTTCTACGACTACTTCATCAACGTGATCGCCGATTTGTTTCTTCACCACCAAGTACTTCTACATCGGCGGTATACATCCGTGATTTAATTCTATTGTTTTATCATGCTCAATCTATCCAATCTCAATGGTGTGCTAGTTGTGCTTACACCTATTACTATGATCATGCTATGCTTGCTATGCTATATGATGTTGAATCATACTATGATCTCGTGATATGAGTTTCTATCATGCTAGTTTGTTAAACATGCTTATTATTCTAGTCTTTCAATTTATCATGATTTATATTATGGAATTAATCTGAAATTGCCTAATATTCCAACAATCCAAAAACCTTATTATAGGCTTTTTCTTGATTTAACTATGGCTGTTTTTTCACATGAGGTGCTTTGAGACTAGAAAAGTTTTCTAGTGCACATTTTAAGAGATGGCGAGTTAAGGTCATGCTCGGCTAGAGGCTAAAATATTCTGATTACTTGTTGGATCACCTCGGGGAAATATCTCTAGAGATAAGAGAAGATTCCGGGAGACAACATTATCTTTAGAAGAACAATCCTAAATAGTCTTGCTAGTCATCTAGAAGATGCAAACTTGCATTTCCAAGATGAGAAGGCATTGTGGGATCAACTGAATGCAACCATTGGTACATCCGAGTTGTACATTATGGAGAGCTTTATGACTACAAGATGGTTGCTAACCGCCTATAGTCAAGCAAGCGCATGAGGTTCAACACATGGCAAGAGAACTTGAACTCCTTAAGTATGTCATACCCAATGAGTTTGTAGCCGGATGCAATATTGCTAAGTTGCCTTCTTCATGGAAGAGCTTCGGCACAATTCTTAAACACAAGAGACGTAAAATATCGGTTGTAAACCCGATAGCATCTCTTGATGTTGAAAAAAAAGATTCGGGTGAAGAATACTATTGGTAAGGGGAACAAGAGCCATTCTAGCACTAATTTTGTGCGTAAAAACCCACATGGCAAGAACAAAGGGAATAAATCTTCCAATGCCAAATTAACAACTACCTTTGAGAAGAAGAAAAATAATGATGAGGTGCTTTGCTTCACTTGTGGACAGCTTTAGTCACTTTTCCAATGGGAATAATAAGAATGTCAACCTCGTGACTATTAGCAATGCCGATGAAGAGTACAAATGTTCCTATTGTACTATCGGTAATTCAATCACCAAGTTGGTGGGTTGATACAAAGTGCTAATATTCATGTGTGTGCCGACATCTCTTTGTTTTCTTCTTATATAAAGAGCTACAAGGTTCTTCTCGTCCTAATGGGGAATGGGTCACATGCTTACGTTCGTGGCGTTGGCATGGTAGATCTCAAGTTTACTTCAGGGGAAAATTGTGCACCAAGAATATGCGATGTCTCAACTATTCGCAAGAACCTTGTTAGTGTTTCCCTTCTTTTAAGAGATGGGTTTAAGGTAGTGATGGAGTCCAATAAAGTAGTTATGTCTAAGCATGGACCCAGTTTATTGGTAAAGGTTATGACTGTGGTGGCTTGTTCCGCCTAAGTTTGGCCGATTTTTGTAATAAGTCGGTGAATCATATTTGTGGCACAATTGATGATAATTCAAGTGTTTGGCATTCTCGTTTATGTCATGTGAATTTTGGTTTGATGTCACATTTATCTAGCTTGCGGTTAATTCCGTTTTCACCATTGCCAAAGGTTCTAAGTGCCATAGTTGTGTGCAATCTAAGCAACCTCGAAAGCCTCACAAGGCAAATGAGGAGGAGACACTAGGCACCTCTAGAGCTCATACATTCGATCTATGTGAGATGAATGGTGTGTTGACTAAAGGTGGAAAGAGATATTTCATGACGTTAATTGATGATGCTTCTAGATATTGCTATGTTTACTTGTTGAAAACTAAAGATGAGGCATTAGACTACTTTAAAATCTTTAAGGCTGAAGTTGAAAATCAACTAGAAAGAAAGATTAAACGTCTAAGGTCGATCGTGGTGGTGAATATTTTCCTATAACATTTGATGAGTTTTGTGCGAACATGGTATTATTCATGAGAGGACACCTCCCTATTCGCCCGAATCCAATGGGGTTGCCGAGAGAAAAAAATCGCACGCCGACCGACTTGGTTAACGCCATGTTAGACACCGGGGTTTATCTAAGGCATGGTGGGGGAAGCTATATTGATCGCGAGTCATGTCCCGAATAGAATTCCAAACAAAAATAAAGAGACAACACCATACGAGGTATGGGTTGGAAGGAAACCATCACTTTCATACTTGCGCACGTGGGGATGCTTGGCGAAAAAGTCAATGTTCCAATTAATAAGAAGCGTAAGCTTGGACCAAAGACGGTAGATTGTGTCTTTCTTGGATATGCTCACAACAAAGCATTGCCTATCGATTTTTTTAGTAGTAAAATCTAAAGTTTCGATATGCATGTTGATACTATCTTTGAATCTCGTGATGCTATATTTTTTGAGAATATATTTCCCGTAAAAAGATATGCGTAGCAATGCTAAGTTTTTCTACTTGAATTAGCTCCCGATATTACTATACCTATCGAGTCTCCTATTGAGTCGTTTGAACAACCGATTGAGGAGGATGACAATGAAGTTCCCGAGGAGGAACAAGAGACAAAGGATTGCAAAATCTTTTGGTGATGATTTCATTGTGTACCTTGTGGATGATACTCCCACCTCTATTTCGAGAGAGGCATATGCATCTCCTGGATGCGAGATGATTGGAAAGAAGTCGTTCGTAGTGAGATGGACTCGATTCTTTCTAATGGAACTTGGGAGCTCTCTGAACTACCTTTAGGTTATAAACCAATTGGTTGTAAGTGGGTGTTCAAGAAGAAGCTTAGACCTGATGGTACTATTGACAAGTACAAGGCTCGGCTTGTGGCTAAGGGCTACACTCAAAAGAAAGGAGAAGATTTCTTTGATACTTATTCACCCGTTGCTAGAATGACCACTATTCGAACACTACTATCCTTGGCTGCCTCATATGGTCCGATCATTCATCAAATGGATGTGAAGACAACTTTTCTTAATGGAGAGTTGGATGAGGAGATCTATATGGATTAGCCCGATGGGTTTGTAGTAAAAGGTGAAGAGCGTAAGGTGTGTAAATTATTGAAGTCTTTGTATGGCTTGAAGCAAGCACCTAAACAATGGCATGAGAAGTTTGACACTACGTTAACTAGTGCCTGTTATGTTGTCAATGAAGTCGATAGGTGTGTGTATTATCGACATGGTGGGGGCGAATCATTTATATTATGCTTATATGTTGATGATATTCTAATCTTTGGAACAAACATGAATGTCATAAATGAGGTCAAGTCTTTCTTGTCAAAGAATTTTGATATAAAAGATCTAGGAGAGGCTGATGTAATTCTAAACATTAAGCTTATTAAGGAAGAGAGTGGGATTACTTTATCACAATCTCACTATGTTGAGAAGGTCCCGAGCCGTTTTGGCTTTATGGATAGAAAGCCTTCTCCAACACCTTATGATCCTAGTGTGACATTGCGAAAGAATAAGAAGCATACTAGAGATCAACTCAAGTACTCTCAGATTGTTGGTTCACTCATGTATCTAGCGAATGCAACTGCACCAGAGATATCTCTTTTGCTATGAGCAAGTTGAGTAGGTATATGTCCAACCCGGGTGATGATCATTGGTATGTACTAGAAAGGGTCTTGTGCTATCTTAAAGGTACAATGAGCTATGGAATTCACTATTCAGGCACCCAACCGTGCTAGAGGGATATAGTGATGCGAACCGGATTTCCCGATATTGCTCAAATCTACGCCACAATTGGATTTGTATTTACTCTTGGAGGTGGCGCAGTTGTCATGGAGGTCTTGTAAACGGACTATTTTGACTAAGTCAACCATGGAAGCGAACTTACTACTTTAGAAACAAAGATCTGCGCAGAGGCGAGTGGCTGCGTGAGCTCTTGTCCGACTTGCCGGTGGTTGAAAAACCAAAGCATCGGCTATCCTTATGAACTGTGATAATCAAACAAAGATCACTAAAGTGAATAGTGCAAAGGATAATTCAAAGTCAACAAGACACGTTAAAAGACGTTTGAAGACCGCCGAAAAATTGAGAAACTCCGGAGTAATAACGTATCCTACATACGTACGGATAAAAACCTTGCGAGATCCCTTTACTAAAGGGCTATCACGTAATGTGATAGAAATTGCATCTAGGGAGATGGGTATGAGACCCATATGAGTTTTTAGTAGTAGTAACCCAACCTTTTTGATCGGAGATCCCGTGACTAAGGACACAGGAAGAACAAGCTATTGGTAAACCGAGGAGAGTAAACTAATAAACCCTCTCTATATGAAGATGCAATACTCTCAAGAGCAAAGAGGCTCTGTATGGTAGGTTGGCGAGAATGCCTTAATATGTCCTATTGACTTTATAAGTAAAGATGCTTTGTCCTACAAATCAATCTTGAAAGGGCATACCTATATGAGTTCGACCGTTAAACGTCGCGCCTATGAGATTTGGGTGATCTCTAGTAAGCTCATGAAGAGACTAAGGAGTATGACGTATATGCTCCACCCACGGAGAAAGGCTACTTGGCACCAAGTACTAGTTTGACTTTGAGCAAAACTTATTCACACAAAACTTGCAATTCAAGGCGTAGTCCATTGTTCAAGTTGTGAATGAGTAGAACTTAAAGCTCTAGGCGGATGTTCAACTTAATACCTCTTTGAAACACTAGTATATAAAACAAAGAGTGAGATAAGGAAAATATCTATATTGGGCGGTTGAGATCCGGTGGGGATTGTTAGAATTTATATATATGAATAAGTTCCCCTAAAATTCATATGAAGAAATTACGATAAATCTCAAAGGCCCAATATTTGTGTTCCCTAATGGGCTTTATTGTTTTAGCCCATGAGCAAAGGTGGGAGGTGCAATATCAATTAGTACCATATTACTAGTTGATATGGAGATAGGGAGTTTTCCTCCCTATATATTTGTACCAAGCCTCTTGGGAATAGACACAACATAATAACTACAATTGGGAGTTTCAATTAGAAAATCCTAAAGTAGTAAAATAGTATTTTCCTCTTCTTCTTCTTGCTGCTTGCCGCTTATCGCCAATCTCCAGCCCGATCGCTTGCGTGCACCAAATGACCGGGCGAGCAGGTCTCCGAACCGTCGTCTTTGCGATCCTGCACCGAGAAGGCGAATAAGGTTTTTGGAAGCGCTTTTTGCGCTCCCCCCAAATCTTCTACGACTACTTCATCAACGTGATCGCCCATTTGTTTCTTCACCACCAAGTACTTCTACATCGGCGGTATACATCCGTGATTTAATTCTATTGTTTTATCATGCTCAATCTATCCAATCTCAATGGTGTGCTAGTTGTGCTTACACCTATTACTATGATCATGCTATGCTTGCTATGCTATATGATGTTGAATCATACTATGATCTGTGATATGAGTTTCTATCATGCTAGTTTGTTAAACATGCTTATTCTAGTCTTTCAATTTATCATGATTTATATTATGGAATTAATCGGAAATTGCCTAATATTCCAACATTTAGTAATCTTCCTTTTCAATGTGTGCGCGTCCAATACTTTGCTAGCTTAGTACTAGAAAGCTTGGTAGTTCTAATTTGTAATTTCAACTTACTAGGTACATCGGACTCAATCCGGAAAAAGAGAGAATTTGTGGGGAAACAAGCTGGATGGAAAGGCAAGCAAAGAAACACACCACCCCTGGCTGCTCTATAATGGAGACCTTCACTGTGGCCCTGCACCAGTGGCGAAGAAGATTGCTTTACGGAAGATTCGGGTTATCTTTACCACTGTGTTCTTTGTTGTCCTGTTGAAAAAACGAGGTATGTGTTCATGAGTTTTTCCTTCTAGCTAGAGACAGGTCCCCTATAATAAAATTGAGCATATTTTTCTAATTTATTTACAGCTGCGGCTGGGCTGTTTGATTCTGCAGCAAGCCCAGTTCATGCCTTAGAGAAAAACTGCAGCTGCGGCGGTTGGACCTGGATGATAAGCTGTGCCCGGACACGGACCTAGACAATAAGCTGTACCTGAACCTGTCCTTGCACGAGTTTCATAAATACAATCTGTAGCCGATCTCCTAATTAAACCACGGTGTTTTTACAGGAAAGTGGAAAGTGCAGGTTATCAAGGCACTCCACAGACCGGAAAGTGCAGATTCCAGCAATATAAAAGGGGTAAAGGTCCCCAGCAAACATGGTTTCATCATATAATCTTCTCGATACCGGGATGAACCCTTTTCTATACACGGTGGATTTTCATGAAAGTTTTGAAATAAAGATGATGATGTTTAGTAGTCTTCAGCAGTTCAATGCGGGCGCGTCCAATACTGCTAGCTTAGTACTGGAAGGCTTGCTAGTTCTAATTTGTATTTTCAACTTACTCAGGTACATGGACCTCAATCTGGAAAGAGAGAAATTGTGGGGAAACAAGCTGGATGGAAAGGCTAGCAAAGAAACACACCCCTGGTTTCTCTATGTATGAGACCTTCAGTGTGGCCCTGCACTCTCTAGGCTACCACTGCGTTGGGGGTGTTGAGCCCGTGGATTCTTTGTTCCTTTTGTCTTGCTCTTGTCTTGCTGCTGTGTTAGGGATGATAACTGTAAAGAACTAACGCTATTACTAACGCTATTTCTATATAAAAAGGAGCTTCGAAGAAAAACAAAGCTGATTGATGATATAAGAGTATAGGACTATTAGTCATCACAATGAGATATATAAAACTTTTTTTTTGTTTCAGTTTTGTTCAAGCAACAATCTTATAATGGTGGAGTAGAATCTTGCTAATACATTAAGGTTTGCACCAAGTGCAAGAAGAACTTAGTGCTAAACTGCTATATTATACTTTATGAAAATTATTGTGTTTGATGTGATAGTTTCATGGTTTTAGTTTTGCACTGGTATAATTGAAATTTTCACTTCAAAACAGTCATAATTTTAATGGAAGTTGTAATTCATCCTTTATGAGTTATCTTTTGATTTCCATGTGTGTGTCGCACGTGCGTGTTAAAAACGTGAAAATAATAGGATAAGAATGACAATCAAGTTAGAGAATGGAAAATAAAAACAGCATATATTATCTCGCACGTGCATGTTAACTAGCGCACTAAAAAATCCAAAGGAATTGTTATACTCCACTGATTGAATGAAAAAGGAATAGAAAGAAACTGACAGAGGCAACTCCCTGTTCGGTTGTTATTATGGTACTCCCTCTATCATATTAGAAGACGTTTTTTGGACAAAAAGTTTTGGTCAAACATTGGAAATATAAATCATGAATAACTTTTAAGTTATTGAGTTCAAAAAGTGTGAAAATTATATCAATAGATTTGTCTTGAAAACTACTTTCATAAAAAAATATACATTATAACTTTTCAATAAATATTTTTATATAAAGAAAAAGGTAAAGTTATGCTTTGGAGACCGTGTTGTTATACTGTGATAAAGAGGGAGTATACAACCTAGGCTACATCCTGTTCTAGGCCACAGGGGTGCTAGCCTAGCCCATAATCTAGGTTTAGCTTAGTAGATTAGGTTGCTTTTTGTAGTTGGTGCCTGTCGGCGGCAGTGAGTTTATCTTGTTGCCAATGTTCGCTGGCGGTAGTCCGTCTTCCCGTGTTGTTGCAGCTCTAGCATGCATGCGATGGCGGAGAGGTGGTGAGGTTGATGCCATGAGCTTTGGCGTGGGCTCCGCCGACATATCCGACGGCATCCCCGACATCACGAGCGGCGGCAACATCAGGTTCCTCCTTTACTTCCTCCTGGTCTGTGTGGGAGGTGGGAGGCTAGCGGTTGTTGAAGAGATTGTGGTGCATGACTGCATGGTGATGATATATTATGTAAAGGATTGTATACCGACGATGTTTTCTTTGATATCTATTCGAGTCGCTTCCTTGTGCCAACTGTGCCACGATGTTAGCAGTTACTAACGCCAGATCCCTTGCTCTCCGGCGATGTGTTGGTTATTGGCCATCTTGCTCGGCTTGTTCGTTCAATGATCATATGTCATGTTGGGTGTCCCCATTGTGCTGCTCATGGTGTCATTAATTTTTTTTTCTTATGTCTTTCATGGAAGGTGATCGGCTTCACGAGTTGCAGCTTCAATCATCGTCGACAACAGGGACGACCAAGAGAAACTTGCAAGGACTTGGATGTAATTTGTTTTACTTTTATGGTTTTCTATGTAAACTATATATCAAAAGCATATGTGAAATATAATCCCTTTTTCTCAAAAAAAAAAAAAAAAAGAGCCCACAACTCTTGGTCGGAGCCGGCGATGGCTAACGGTGACGCCTCGGTTCTCCGTCAAGCATCCGGTCACACAGTCGCCGCAAGGGTTAGTTTGGCCTGCGCACCTCTCCCACCCCGATAATTGGCTCCTTAAACCGGGGTTACTCTAGCCTCCGCACAAGTGTCAAAAGTAGTTTACATTTGATCAAATTTTTAACTAATACTATTCATATTTATGATTTCAAAGTAATTTATTAAAAATATATTTTGTAATGAATAAATCTATAGACATTGTGCTAGACTTATGTTTTCCTGGACGGGGAGTAGCTTCCATATGCTTTGCCAACTACACTCTTCTCGTTGAGCTGAAGTATGCGTCCATTCGGCACCGTTGAGCTGATGAAGTATGACGAGCTCTCTCCCCACACTTACGTTGATCCTCTAGCGCACATGGTATGCTGCCTTGACCGAGAAAATGTACTATTTAGTATCATAATGCCATTCAAGCGAGTCCTCCGTAGTCCATATTAGTTTGCACCGGAATAGCCAAAATATTATGAACATCCTTCTCCTAAAAAAACTTCCTGGATTAGATCTATGTCCCAGTCATCCGTTAGAAGATGAATCACATTCGTTAGAATTATTTGATCACGTAGATAGAGTGATCGGACTTCACGTTATCCGATCCTCGTTGGCACCCATGGATCGCTCTATATGTTGATTTGTGTACCTTAGGCACGCTAATGGGTGGATACCCACCCCAACCCATATTTTAAAACCCTAACTACCACCCGCCCCGCCCCAACCCGTTTGTGTCGTCAACCCAACCCGCCCCAACCCGTTTCACGACGGAAGATGATATATGAATTATGCGCCCGATCTATGACCATAGAGCCTAAACCCATCTCAACCCGTTTGTGTCGTCCAACCCAACCCGCCCCAACCCGTTTCACGACGGAAGATGATATATGAATTATGCGCCGATCTATGACCATAGAGCCCAAACCCGTCCCAACCCGTTTGTGTCGTCAACCCAACCCGCCCCAACCCGTTTCACAGTGTCACCCGTTTCCACCCGCCCCAAAAGTACCCGTATTAAAACCCGCCCCAAAATACCCGTTCAACCCCGCCCCATTAGCAGACCTACATCTGCTACACACCGTATTATGAGCCCCTTACTCAAAGCTTTGAATTTTGATGTCCCCCGCACAATACTTCTCCATGCAAAGGATATACCCGTTCCTTCTTGCACATTTAGCAACTGCTCATTTGCAAAATATTTAGCCTTCAAAATTCAAAACGCATTACTACCACTGCGCCACCACCACTAGGTACCATCTCCGTCGCGTTATATCCGGGGCCTTCTCCCCATGCGATGGGGATTTCTATGTACAATGCCATTGGAAGCCAGGCCAAAACCCCTCCTTGAATGTTTGCGCCGCTTCCCCTCTAAGCTTCCACCATTGGGTTCTCGTAGTCTTGGCACGTTTGCCCCGGATGGCATGCACCCGAAAACGAAAGTCCGCAACCACAAGCCTATGTTGAGGGCCAACGCACCCCCCAGGTATCACCTTATAATCTAAGCAAGCACGTCTATCCTCCCTCCTAGCAAGGATAAAGTTGATATGGCTCAAGTGTTGTCCACTATGGAAGGTCACTAAGTGTGATTCCCTCTTCCTAAAGAGGGTATTCGCTACCAGCAAGTCGTAGGCCAACGTAAAATTCAAAACTTCCTCCCCCTCTTCATTCCTACTACCATACCCGAATCCCCCGTGCACTCCCTCAAACTCTACATTAGTCGCACCCACATGGCCATTCAGGTCTCCTCCTATGAAGAGTTTCTCACTGATAGGCACAGAACTAACCATGCTATCTAGGTCCTCCCAAAACTGACTCTTGGCGCTCTCACTAAGACCTACCTGAGGGGCATAGACACTGATCACATTCAGAGCCAAATCTCCAACAACCAGTCGGACTAAGATAATCCGATCACCTTGCCTCTTAACGTCTACGACTCCATCCTTAAGGCTTCTATCTATCAAGATACCTACACCATTCCTACCCGATGTTGTCCTTATGTACCAAAGCTTGAAGCCAGTACCCTCCACCTCTTTCGCCTTTTGGCCCCTCCATTTGGTCTCCTGAACGCATAGAATATTTACACGCCTCCTAGTTGCTGCATCGGCTAGCTCTCTTAACTTACCCGTTAGGGACCCTACGTTCCAACTACCTAGACGAATCCTAGTTGGCTCGGCTAGCTTCCTTACCCTTCACACCTGTCGAGGGAAGTGCGAAGACCCTTGTTCATTTATCACTACACCGAAGGCGCGCGGATGTAGCACGCCACTAAGGTTGCGACGACCCAACCCTCTTCCCGTGTGTTTGGATGGGGGTTGTGTGGGTTGGGTTGGCTCCAACCCCCGTTTTGGGGGCGGCTCCAACCACGACTTTGTTTGGTTCTTTGGGTTGGGTTCGACCCGGTTTCTTGTTTGGTTGGAGGAGTGTGAAAGGGTTGGAGCCAACCCATTTCTTGTTTGGATGGATGGATTGGGACCAAATCTGGTTGTGCTCACCTTTGCAATCAATTGGTGAGATTACCTCTCTCAATGTAACACATACACATGGTAATTTCAGCAACACATGTGCACATAATCCAAACACAGCAAATATTTCAAATGCTTGCACCAAGCATCAATGAACAGCACACACAATAATTTAACAGCCACATAAAAGTCTTGGCTACATTAAAATTAAGTCTTAGGCCACATCAAGTCTTGGCTACATTACATACAGTAGCATTTCCTATGCTTGCATAATGCATCAAGTTCAAGCCTTTTACAATATATATCAAGTTCAAGGCCTCCACATAGCACTATACAAGCTTACTTAGACCACAAATCAAAAGAACCATCCCATGTGGTACTTACAAAAGAACCATCCCATGTGGTACTTACAAAAGAACCATCCCATAACTACAACTTACCCTTACTGCTGCCCCGTGTAGTTGTCAGCAATGTGCTTTGCAACCCAATTGAGCTTATGCTCAAAAGACAAGGAGTTGAAAGCTCTAGCTATGTGAGGATTTGCAACCAAGTAAGAGTGGTAGAAGGATAAGTATCAATCTATAAGCATCGATCTGCCATTAACACACCTGAAGGATGGGGGGGCTGGGCAACAGGGAAGCTCTGGCGGTGCGGCGGGCCGGAGCGAGTTTCCGGCGACGGGGAGAGGATAAGGCTGGTCACGGGTGAGTGGAAAGAGAGAAGGGTGAAGGGAAGCCCGTGCATGTGCTCGACCGGACGAGTCGGCTCCATCCGCCACTTTTTCGGGGTTGGGATCGACTTGCATCTAGGCGGCATATTCTCTCCGGTCGAACCCAACCCTCCCTAAACCCCCAACCAAACATCTAAAAAACGGGTCCAACCCAGCCAAGTCCAACCCACCCCACCAATCAAACACACGGTTCCTTTACCTAGCTTAGGACTGGCTATGTTGAGAAGACTTAAAGTCTTCCGGTCAACATAAAAATGGAGTTCGGGGTACAGTCAAGTCAACAGTCGTACAAAATTAGCCGGCCCGGAGACTGACGACGACGCCCGCTTTGCGTGTTGCAGACGCCGCTTTGCGTGTTTGCAGCGCGCCAAGCTTGTGAAAAAGGCACGACGGTGCAAGCAAATTTCCACGAAAGCTCGAGCTAGTGCAGTCGTGCAGAGCGGACCACCCTGTGCTGCAGTAGTCATCTACTCTCTATCTCCGCCTTAAAAGTATATTCGTTCCTATTTTTAGAGACAAATCAATCTTAATTTTGACCAAATGATAAAAGATATAACACGCAATAGTCCATTCAATAGACATACACAGTCGGAAGTTGATTCATTTTAGAGCAGCAGTAAGTATTATTAGATGGATAATAAAATATACCTTTATAATTATAATAAATACATTTACAGATAGAAAGGTTAATTTTGGTAAAAAAATGACCCCGGCACAGGCCTGCCCCGGCATCGAGATGCGTTTTCTGTCCCGGGGCCCGGGGAAAGGCTGTTTGAAAGCAGCACTAGGTGCCATGTCTGCCCGTGATGAGTCCGTGACCGTGACCCACGAAGAAGGCTGGGTCGTCCAGCGGCGGCGAGCACCTCTCGTCTGTGTCGCAGTAGCCTCTAATAAAAATAGAACCACGCTCACTGGTATTGTTTTCTCACACTCACTTGCACAAGTCCAGTAGATCACCGCGCACCATCGCATCGCACCGCCTTCGCGGCTTCGCCTGCCTCACTTCACCGCCGCCTCCGCCTGTGCGTCTACTTGATCGTCCGCTCGATCCATCTGTCTACAGCCCGGCGGCCGTCCCATCACTGCAAGGATCCCCTTGGCCTAAGCACTGCTACTCTCTTGTCAGGTTTCATCCTTTGATCTTGAGCTAGCCTAGCTATTCAATCACCAGGATTATTGGCGTGCTGCCTTCCAAATCACATAATTGTATGTACCTCACAAGCTGGTCTGATTCATTATTAGCAGGAGGAGGACTGTAGGAGCTTTGAATGGTCAAGCAAGCTGCTAACGGGACAAAGGACAGGCAGATCCAGTACACCAAGCTACATTACGGTGATAAGATTGTAGATAGAATCCATCGGTTCGTTCATCTTGACACAACTTATTGCTTCTTTCATACAGCCATCTTGGTTTGGGGAAGTGTTTGATACAGAAACAGCAATCTGACTCACTGAAGGTACCCTGCTTATGACCCAAGGGTCTTTGTAACTGTGCAACAGCAAGAATAGCACAGACAGCTAGCAACGAAATAAGCTAAGTATGAAACCAGAGGATGTGACATTTCAGCTGTTAAGACAAATTACAGATGATTTCTCCAATGAAAGGATACTTGGTGAAGGAGCCTTTGGGGTGGTCTATAAGGTAAAAACTTATCATGCAGGTTTTTAAGATGAAAATAGTATTAAGAAGTTCGTTCAACCAGTAAGCAGCATCTTGGTCGAACTTCTTGACGATACTTAATGAGCAAAACCAGGAGTTTACATTTTTCAGTCTTTTCTTTAACAAGAAGTACTGATAACATCCTTTTCTTAACAGGGAGTTACTGAAACCAAAGAGGTTGTTGCTGTTAAGAGGCTTAGTCTTTCTCATGAGGATCCAGAAGTTCGTATCCGGCAATTCCGGCAATTCCGAAATGAGTTTGATAAACTCGTTATGCTTAAGCATCATAATGTTGTACATATTTTTGGCTATTGCTTTGAAATAGAAAAAAACCTGACGACTTCGACGGAATGAAAGTATTTGTTGAGAACACACATATTGCACTCTGCCTTGAGTATTTGCCCAATGGGGAGCCTTAAAAAGCATCTTTCTGGTATGCAGCTGCACCATCTTTTGGTATGTCATGGAAGGAAATTGTCATGTATATATGTGTTTTGATTACTGATTCATTTGTTTAATGTGGCAGATGAATTTTCTGGGCTTGACTGGAATACACGATTCAAAATTATTAAAGGGATTTGTGATGGTGTAAAATATATTCATGAGGAATTGGAACAACCTATTTACCACTTGGACCTAAAACCTGATAACATACTATTAGATGAGAACATGGTGCCAAAGATTGCTGATTTTGGCTTGTCCAAGGTCTTTCATGAAGAACTAACACGGACCACACGAAGCCCACTAGGAACTCCGTAAGTTGAATACCTCATGTGTACATATCCCTTTTGTTATCCTCCAAAATGTGCAGATTATAAATTAGTTCTATTTGATGCAATGTTTAGTGGGTACCAGCCACCAGAGTACATCAAGAAAGGTGAAATTTCTGAAAAGTTTGACATATTCAGCTTGGGTGTTGTCAAGGATCCTCATGAGGTGTTAAGAAAAAGGTGAATTGCCGGATACATGAAGACATGCTTAACGACATGCTATCAACCACGACAAGTTCGTGTCAGGACCTAAGGGCCCCTCAATACATGAAGACATGCTTAACGACGACAAGTTTATTGATTTTGTGAGACACGACCTTTCTCTTTAAGAAGATCATATTTTATTAGTCTACTAACGTTGTGTCACATTTACATGTGGATAGTATCAACCACGATTAATAGTTTGCCTTCTCAGGTAAAAACAAACTGGAGGAATAGGTTGCAGGAAACATGGAGTCATTCCTCACTTAAATTATATTGCCTCCAAGTAGAGACATGTACTCAGATAGCATTGACCTGCATGGAAGAAGATAGCCAGAAAAGGCCCAGTATTGTGCAGATCACCCATAAGTTGAATATGACAGAAATTAGCATTGGCAAGGTAATCAAAATGTAATTAGTTCTGAGTGAAAGTTCTTCTATAAACCCGTAGAGTGGAACTTTTTATGTCGGTAAACCATTTCAATAAATCTGCAATCATGTTCTGCCTTCATTTCATAATAGATTTACCACTTTGTTAGCTGTCAGGAGCTGTTGCTTAGCAATATTGATACCTCCACGATATAAGAGCACGGCATTAATTTGCATTTTTTTTTCTTCCTTTAAACATCATATTAATTGTCACTACTACAAAAGGGATTCATAGAGCAGGCATTTTTAATGTATAGAATTAAACAAGGCGACTACCTTTTTGCCAAATGATCTCTTTTAATGGACTATTTGTAGGCTTTGTAGGAAGTCGGCCGAACGGCCTTTGTAAGACACCCACCTCAATAGTTAGCCTTTACAGAACTTTTTTGGAAATCAATTAACAAAGGTGGACGTCTATAATTTGCACCCACACCGGCCTTTGTAAATATATATATTTTTTTTAGAAAATTAAAAATAGTAAAACATCTTTTTAATCCCTGGACAAACCTCCCTAGCTATCGTGGCCACGTGCCACAAGTCGTGCAGTTTTTAGATGAAACACGTGCAGGATCCTCTTAGGATCCAAGCCAGACCTTGTGCAGTTTTTCTAGTGTGTTGACAACTGGGTTAAAATCTTGCAGCTTCCTGAAAAACGAGGATGTGGGTTGACAATGAACAATGAGATGGAAAATCCGAGAAAGAAATCAAGGCAGATGACAGATCGACACCAAAATTTTAACTCGATGACAAGTTCTAAGTACAATGAGCTGGAATTTGCTGATGTACGCAAAACATCATGGAATGTAGGAGAACGACTCATTGTAGGGAGAAAGGATAAGAAAAATGAATTAGTGGATTCTTTACTTAAGGGCGTGACGCCAAAGATCATCACCATCCTTCCTATATATGGTATTGGAGGCATTGGCAAAACAACCTTTGCAGAATTGATTTACAATGATACAAAATTTAAATATTACTCTCGAGTGTGGGTTCATGTGTCCCCAAGATTCGACTTGAATAAGATTCGTAACTCTATAATTTCACAGCTATCTGAAACAGGGAGCCAGGCTAATGAGAGAGAAAAATTAAGTAGTTGCCTCACAGAACTACTTTCTGGTAAGAAGATTCTAATTGTTTTAGATGACCTGTGGGAGGATAATCAGTTTCAACTAGAGGATTTGAAGGCTATGTTGAATCCTGGTGATAGCATGAACATAATTGTTTTGGTAACTACACGCAGTGAACGTGTAGCTAGGATAATATGTACTAACATTGAACCATACAAGATTGAACCATTGACGGATGACATGTGCTGGGAAATAATAAGGCAAAGAAGTGGGTTTGACGCTAGAGACAACAAAGAATCTGAGCTAGAGGATCTAGGAAAGGAGATTGCCCGAAAGTGTAGAGGTGTGGCTTTAGCAGCTCAATCTCTTGGGTTCACGTTGCAAAACATGAATTTTGATCAGTGGTCACAAGTGAAAGACAATGATATCTGGAATGAATCTATCTCACAGGATGCCTCTTTGCCAAATCATGTTCTTGCATCCTTGAAGTTAAGTTATAGCTTTATGCATCCACACTTGAAGCCATGCTTTACCTATTGTGCTATCTTTCCAAAAGGTCACAAGATAGACAAAGATAAGTTAATTCACCAATGGATTTCTTTGGGTTTCATTGAGCAAACAAAAATGCACTCCCCTATCCAGCTATGTGAGAACTATATTGAACAACTCAAAGGATTCTCTTTCATTCAACATCCAGTGTCACTCAAGGTGAGTTATTCATGCCTTTTGGAACAACTAATTTTTCCCCTTTAATAGTTTATAAAAGGCTTAATTGATGCACCGTTTTGTAATCATGCTAAGAAAATTGGCTATAGGTTGATTTTAGCAACAAAAACTTGGCTATAGGTTGATTTAAGCAACAAACACTCATAACATATCATTACTTCAAAGTGAACAAACAAGTTAGAGGTAACGATAAGACAGCTCAACGAGTAAACGGACCCGCATGTCCCCACCTAACCAGTATGGCCTATAGTACGCTTGACATCTGCATGGACTTGACCGGCCGGACCTGATGTGCAAAGGATGTCGGGGTTGCAGTTTCCACAACAGTGACCCAATTGTAAATAGTACCTATGGCTCTTTTTTTTTTTTTTTTGAATTTTTACCTTTGGCTATTTAGACACCATACACATGTAACCCCCCACCCACGTGCTATATATATAAAAGGAAGGGTCGGAGCCCCCAGGGGCACAGCTACACTCACACACGCCACTCCCTACTCAGTATCGAATCCAAGATAGAATCTTAGGAATGGCGGACTTATCACTGGATACAATACACCAGGTCAATTCCTTCTTGTAATCAAACCTTAGAGGTGTGAGATTAAAATCTTTCTCTATAAAACAATTGATTATTTCATAATTGATAGGCCATGTACTGATTAAGCTAATTATCCCTTTTCACCCCCCATCGGCTTGGCATGCAGCTGTCATCATGCAGTGGTGTAGGCAATGTCCACATTATAGTGGGCAAGCAGTATGCCACAAAGAATGGTGTATCTAGCCACGTAATCTTCCTCCATGTTGTAGTTGCTTAGGCAGCAACAACTAAAAATTGAATTGGAGGCAACAACAACCGAAAGAGAAGAACGAGGGGAATTCCACCAAAGGGAAAGCACGGTGCTTGCCAAATCTAGCCATATAGGTGGATCCGCCCCTAGCCCAACTGAAACATCGAACATGAAACTCTCATGGATGTAGGCCAGGCACCTCCGCATGAAATAAACTCGTGTGCCCTGTGTGTTATTCCATTGACACCCCCGCATGACACCAAGTTAATTGTAGTATGAAACATCGTTACACCGACACTGTTTGGCAAAAAAATTACAATGACATAAAAGCGTCACTAAAATAGACACAGATTATTGAATTGTTGTCTATGCTGGCACCACAGTGGACATTTTGACGCTGCAATATAATTTGTAACAAACTTTTCATCATAATTTGAGGCCAATTATTGGCCTAATTATTTTCGGCCATGCCCATTTAGAGTCTCAATCCTATTTAGTTCCAACCCATGTTTTAGGCACAATTTATATTTTATACATTTATTTTGCAAAAAATGATT
The DNA here is from genome assembly GCA_015847255.1 of Hyparrhenia diplandra. Classification (NCBI taxonomy): domain Eukaryota; kingdom Viridiplantae; phylum Streptophyta; class Magnoliopsida; order Poales; family Poaceae; genus Hyparrhenia; species Hyparrhenia diplandra. Next base: position 262,898 of record JADLZK010009669.1, on the reverse strand, counting down.
GTCCCAATAAAATAAGTTCATTGCAAAAAAATACTACTGTTGAAGTGGTGGGATTTAAATTATTTTGCCAATTGAATTGACGGAATCACCATTACCCCTATTTCCATTGGCGGTTTTTTTTTCTGCACAACTCATCTTGAAAAAAAAAAATGATAACGTTTGCATGAGCTTGGACAAAAATAAAACTTATATGAAAATCATAGATCTAGATGAGATCTTCAACTACGTAGATCAAGACATGGTCATTTAATGTGTTTTCGGTGCTGAAAAAAGTGATATAATGTGCAGATATATATTTATAGATCTATGCATTATATCAATTATTTCAACATGGAGATGGTTTCAAACGAAAATATTGTAAACTAGAAAGTTGTAGATATCTTGTAGAACGATCGTTTTATAATTGTTATCTCCATACAAGGTCATATAAAAAATTGTAACTTTTTGAAGATGTGCTACGTAAGGCTATGAATAAATTGACTCGATTTATCCACCAGCTACAGTAGTATATATTTTAGAAAAATTCATAACTTTTTCATAGACCTATAAAATTTGCATGCAAAATTTAGATCTCGAAGAGATCTACATGTTCAGTAGTTTACAATATTTTTTTTTTTTTTGAAGCCATCTTTGTTCCAAAATAAACGATATAATGTTCAAATCTACAAATACAAATCGAACACTATTTCTACCTTGTCATCACCAAAACTGCTTCAAATGAAAAACCTCATGGTACGAAGTTATACATCTCTCCAGGCTCTAATTTTATATAGAATAAAATTTATCTTTATCCTGCTCATATGTATGATTTCTTTAAATGAGATGCTTGTGCGGAAAAAAATTTCTGCAAATTCAATTGGCGGAATTTAATACCCACCACACCAATTGCCGTTTTTAGTATAGTTTTGCAAATTTTTATTGGAACAATTATTTTTACAAAAATTAGAAAATATAAAAATAAAAAGTTCTATTCAATTCGTCTCAGATCACTTTTGAAACCAAATATAATTGGGTTTAGCCCACGAACCAATTTGTTTGCACACAGGGCAGTTTTGAAACCCAGTATGCCCATGCCCATGATGAAACAACTTAAGTTTTAATACCACAGGGGAGGGGAAACGGAGGAGAGGAAGGAGCAGAGGATCCTGTATATGGATACTTACCCAAAGGCCACTTAAGTAGCAGGTCTATGGATACTTACCCAAAGGCCACTTAAGTAGCGGGTTGTGGTAGGATCCATCGCTATTTTGTCATAAGTGAGTGACATGCTATGGACCGTCAATTATATGGGCGTTGCATATGTTTTTTCATGCAGTGTATACACACTTCCAAGTATAATTGACAAACCTGACACTAACTTGTATCTTTTTATACAGAATTTTGAAACGTATCATGATGAAGCCACATTATTTACCATGCACGATCTGGTGCATGACTTGGCAACTTTACTCCTTGGTGATCAAATTGTGGATCAGAGCAAACAAGGCAATGCTGTTGGAAGCAGCTGCCAATATGCGCTTCTCACTGATTGTAGCAAGACACTGGAGTTATGCTTGACCTCTCGTGAAAGGCTAATAGCACTTCGTTTTCTCGATTGTTGCAAAACGGAACTAAGTGGTGCTGCATTTGCACCTGCTAGTTCCTTGCGAGTATTGGATTTAAGTGAATGCTACATTCAGAATTTGCCAGATTCCATTGGTCAACTGAAGCAGTTGAGATATCTTAATGCTCCTGAGATCAGGGATCAAATGGTTCCAGAATGTATCACAAATCTCTCGAATCTAATGTATCTCAGTTTTCATGGATCTTCTACCATCTTAGCGCTACCAGAGTCCATTGGACAACTGAAAAGTCTGGTTTATCTTGATTTATCAGGTTGTTTAGGCATTGAAAAGCTGCCAGAATCATTTGGAAATCTTATAAATTTGGAGCATGTGGATTTTACAAATTGTAGTTATGTTACAGGAGTGTCACAATGCTTGGGAAGGCTCATGAAACTGCAATATTTGAACTTATCATACTGTAAAAATATTGGAGACCTACCAAATGAATTGGGAAGCCTCACAGAATTGCAATACTTGAACTTATCATGCAGCTCATACCTTAACCGACTTGCTAAGGCTAAGTTTTTTTGGGCTCCCTAACCAAACTCAGATATCTGAACTTATCTTCAGATTCACTGCGGCGCATCAGAAGGTTTCCTGAAGCTTTGGGTTGCCTTACGAAACTCAACTACTTAAACTTATCAGGCTTTAAAGAGGTGGCAGAATTACCAAGATCATTTAAGAATCTTCAGAGCTTGGTGCATCTTGACTTGTCATATTGTCTTGATCTAAGACATGTGGTAGAAGCTTTTAGTGGCTTTACCAAGCTACAATATCTGAATCTATTCCAGTGCTCCGATAATGGATGCAACCGAGACGAGAGCCTCAGAAAAGTATTGGTCAAGCTCACTGAACTCCGCCATTTAAATTTATCCTGTTTCCTGGAGACTGTATCTCGCAACGGACCAGTACATGCAGGAGTACTGGAGTGCATCTGTAACCTTACCAATCTGGAGTACCTGAATTTGTCTTGTAATAATAATCTTTATGGCATACCTGAAGCTATTGCTAACCTTGGGAAGCTACATACACTAGAACTCCCGTTCTGCTGCAACCTACGGAAGCTACCGTCATGTTTATCTCAAATGGACTGTCTGAAGTTTGTAAATACACTTGAATGCTGGACTTTGGATAGGTCCACGCGAACTCTTCCAATCTTGTTACCACATTTTACAGTCCATGCTGGTGATGGTGAATCTAGCAGCAATCTTTTCCTGCTGGAGGGTGAAAATCCGGATTTCTTGGAGATAAAAGGGCTTGGAAATGTGAAATCTGCACAGGAGGCTCAGGGGATAAAATTAGTGGAGAAGAGAAATATTAAAAGGTTAACGTTGGAATGGACTAGAGATGATAAGAAATTTATGGAGGACGATGAAGTTTTGAAAAAACTATTGCCGCCAGACACTGTTGAAAAGTTCCAGCTGAAAGGTTATAGAAGCATAAACTTTCCGTCCTGGGTGATGAGCATTGCCACTTATTTACCTAATCTGACCAGTATTACCTTGTGGAACTTACCCAATTGCATCGACCTACCACCATTTGGTCAACTACCAAAGCTCGTGTTGCTGCGAATTGGAGAAATGGACAGCATCACGAAGATCGGCGGGGACTTGTTCGGGGGCATAAGAGCATTTCCTCAACTTCAGTTCTTATTTATACAGAATATGGAATACCTGGAAGACTGGGAGGATAGCTTGAATAAGCAAATGCTCCCCAGCCTCGACATGTTACATATAGACCACTGTCCCAGATTGAGGTTGAAACCGTGGTTGGCTGGAGCTGGAGGCAATGACTACCGCTTGTCCATAAGCCATAGTGATGAAGTATTACTATTGTCATGGGAGGGCAGAGGCCAGGTCGGTGCTTCCTCTGCCAAGTGCACCGAGCTTTGTCTGGAAGGCTGTGCAGCTCCTCTGTATCAGTGGAGCTTGCTTTGCCACCCTCCCTTGCCTCACACTTTTACGGATTAAGCACTGCGAGGATCTCACATGCAGCTCAGCAGATATCCTTGGAGGTCTTCCCTCCCTCCAGGAATTAGTTGTGTCCTGTTGTGAAATGATTACATCACTACCGGACTGTTTGGGAGACCTTACCTCACTCAAAAAACTTAGCATACACAACTGCAGAAGCATCAAGGCTCTGCCAGATAGCATACAGCAACTCACCAATCTGGAATGTCTAGAAATCTTGAGCTGTCCCGACCTGGGGCTGTGGTGTCGATCAGAGGAGAACAAGATGAAGCTTGCTCACATAGAAAAACTAGTATGTGCCCTTGCCAATGTATCCGTTATAATATTACTTTATTTAAGCTGACTACACTTTTTTGGCTGCATATCTTAGATGGTTTCTCTTGCAATAAATGTGATTTATTTCAAAAACTCGAGTATGTTCTGTTCCTTTTTCTTTTAAAAAATGGTTTTATTTCAAAAACTCGGGTATGTTCTGTTCCTTTTTCTTTTAAAAAATGGTTTCCCAGGGTTATTTGCATCATGCATGAGGTAGGAAAGAAAATTACGTTTACAACATAGTAGGTAGGTTGATTTATACAAAGGGAATTAGTATACATGAGGTTGTTGTGTTCCTTTACTAATTTATGGAACTATGGAAGTTCATTTATTATCAGCCATTTCTAGATCCATTAGTAATAGGAAGGATAGATAGGATAGATGTCTAACAATCATATGCGTGTGCAACCTTCAACCATTCACATCAAAATTGTGAAAGAAAACACCTGAGACAGCAATTATGTACAAGTTGTACAGTAGGACCTGTAAAAATGCAGAGTTGCTTATATGGTTATTTCGTTCCAACTATTGGGCTTTCAGGAACTGATGGCTGATGAAGAGCTAGAAAGTGACCTTCATGGGATCGGACAGCCATCTAGAGTCCGACCAGGACTCCCTGAGTGATCAGGGGTCAGAGAATGGTCAGGATTCCGAGACAGATCAAGAGAAAGAGTAGTTTGACAGTGATCCGGCCGGAGGAATTTGGTTCCTTTGTTGAGCCACCGAAGTCCGGAGCGGGCTTGAATCGAGATCGCCAGTGAGCTGGCGGGCGCACTGGCACAACGGTTAGCTGGCCCCTCGTGATAGGCTGGCGAGGCGAGGATCTGGCGGCGGCTCCCAGCCTGCGAGTGTGGCTGGCGCGGGTAGCTGCCATCGACGAGCTGGCGAGGCAGCGGGCTCCAGGCGCCGCGGGGGCTCCAGGTGCGGCGAGACTGAGCTCGCGACGGGGCTGGCCGTGCCCGCGCTGGGGAGCAGCCGCGTTGTTGCGACCTCGCCAGCTGCGCTGGGGAACAGCCATGACGCCCTGCTGCGCGCGTGTCCCCACTGTTCGATGGAATGTCGCAACAGCCTGAGCACAGTCCAGACCTCTACGAGAAGCTGTGGTAGAGTCTGCTACTTCAACCTCTTGCGTGCTGGCAAGCTGCCTGAGCAGTCAACATGGAGGCCAAGAACATGTTCATACCAATGTTTGGCTGCGGCAATCCACCATGGCAAAGAAGGTAGTTCCATACACCCTGTCCTACTATAACTATTGACTGACCCAATATGGTGTTTTGATTGAGGTTTTATTACCAAATTGAACTCATTCACTATTACTCTTCTATTATGTAACACATCCGATAAAATATATATATGTTCCTCAAACCATGCTAAGTTACTTGTAGCAACACCAATTTTCAGCTTCACAGTGTTTTCCTGCTAATTCAGCCTATCTTTACAAAGATCCTTGACTACACTAACTTAACTTGATATCTACCACAGAGAAAACCAAATTTGGTGCTATCGAGCTTCCAAAGTCTGTAACTCCATGCTGAAACCAAATAGTAATACTTACGAATGCACAAAGAAGGGCTGCCCAAATTTGATTAGAATGAACTTCTAATCAAATAGTCGGTATCATCTTTATTGACAACCTAGTGTTTCTAATTTTGCATTTTCAAAGCATGCTCAGTCTTCAGTTAAGCAGACCCATGTGTTCTCTGTTGGAAATTTGTGAACATTACCAATATATTTTTTTTACACTGAACTATATCTATTTGTACAATGAGTAATATCTACATAGTATGTCTGTCTGTGTCCTTGATGTGACCCCCAAAAAGAAAACAGACTAACACAAATTCAGAGAATAGAACCACTATTTTCACTTGAAGCATTGGACACCTCAGATACCTCATGATGTTGTCGCTTTGACCATTGAGAGGATACTATGACCACAGGGAAATTAGCTAAGCAAGTGAACCTTATTGTATTCATACTTGTGGAGCAAATTTGGCATCTTTCTTAGAGATCTTCAACATACCCTAATTAAAGTCTTGGCCATTGATTTATGCTGCACATTCGTTTGGTGTGCCATTATTGTCTTTGTGCACCCATCGGTAGTTCCCAAGTTTGGTCCTATCAGTCAAACTGAAAAGGGCCATCTCAGTTGGACCCTCTTCATTGCAAATCAATTCAAAAGAAAATGAAGGTTGATTAGGACTATAACATGTCCTTTGTATCGAGTTAATCATTTGATTATTTTTCATTACCTTTCAGTCTAAATTACTTGGTATCAATTTTATTTTCAGAATCTTGGTGTGGCACAACGACACTGAACTGGAATAGAAGATCAAAAGATGATGAAGATATAATTGAGATGGCTACTTTCAAATTGTGCTTATTTACTTAGAATGAAGAAGTCTTAAACGAAATCAAATATTGTTTGATCCTCTATCAGGTCTCAATATATATATATATGCATCAATCCATTGCCACCAGAGCCCAAAAAGCAAACGCAACAAGAAGCTTCCTATCACTACAACTGACAGCCATGGAGCTGAACCTCACTGACTTGGAGCATGACGCTCTTTAGCTGTGCAGTTTAGACCTAGTGTGGTTGTCCTATGCTTGATCCACTTCACGGTCACCAAATAGTTTCTTTTGTAACCACAACAACTATATGAGCTTCGTCGGTGTATGGTTCGGTAACCACAAATACCGTCCCGGCCTTAATTTGTAAAACTCTACTTCTTCTGCTTAATGAATACTGTAACGTCCGTGTCTGGTTCGGTAACCACAATTACCATGACGCTCTTCTGATTTTTCCGGTTTTCGATGGCGAAGAGCTATTACTGGAGTTTTTGAAAGGCACACCTGCACGTGGCTTGAAGTTAACATCGACTTGGTGTGGTAGCAGCGGTGTGGGCGGCCATTTTATTTATTTATTTATTTGAATTTTTTGAAACTTTGGCGGCCAGCTTTAGTTGGCAGCGGTGTGTTGTGTGTTGTTGTGGCTTGTGTTGCATGTTGTTGTTTGTCTTTCTGGCCACTGAGTTTTAGCTATCGTTGGCAATTTTTTCTTCTTTTTCTATATGTAGCCTCCCAAGTTTTTACTTGTAATTTCTTCTATGCCAATGGAGAAATCCATTTTTAGTGCCGATTTGTTCAAAAATAATTTATTTTGTTTTTAGGACTCCACTTAAGGGGCCTGGAAGCTCACACTTGTTTTATGTTTATGGTGTCTCTCATAGTCCTTCTTTGGGACAAAGATCGTCGAGCAGAAGATGTTACATGGATTTGTTCTTTGGCGGCTATGTTTTTGTACACTATAGATAATGTTGTTAGTAGTTGATGTTGTACTTTTCAATCTATATTAGAGCATCTCTAAGAGACATGCTATCTTTATTGTCTAGGCCATATTTACAATATTTTATCAAAAAATGAGGTCCAGCAGGTATGCTATTTCGTTTTTGTAAAATAGCAAGTTTTGTATCTCAGGAATCTCGCTAGGCATATAAAGCCAGCCGACCCCGCTTGCTATCTGCTAAAATTGGTGGCTATGTTCATTGCCCACGCATGCAGAGCCTCGCATGCAAAGCCGCCAACAAGTTGCGGCCAGGAATAGATATGTGCTAATTGATGACATGGCAATTTTTCAGAAATAGAAGATGCGAAATAGCATGTCTGTTGGATAACACTTCCTTTTTGTGGACTTCTATATTTTACAAAATGGCCAAAATGTCAAATATACCTATTTATTTTACCACATCTCTTGGAGATGCTCTTACTTGGCTGCCCCAATTTTTGTTTTTAGGGAGTTGGCTATCGTGTTTTCTTAGGCAATTGACTGTCTTAATTCGGTGCTAGTAGCTGATATTCATATTCTGTAAATTTTCCCTATTGTTTATTTAGGAGTCATTTATTTAATTGGCATTTTACTGAACCGATCAGAAAGTGACTTCTGCAAAATTAATTAAACTACGACCCTAAATAATGGTCTAGTTTTTTTTTTTTTTGAAAGTCATCAAGTCCTATGAAAAGAATTTTGTGCCTTTGAACTGCGGGAGCGGACTATATCAAATTATTATGGAGTTTTCTATGAAATGAGTTTTCAAAAAAAAATAACCAAAAGGAATTTTTTTATCAAATCAAAGGAAATTGTTACTCAACTGAAAAAGGAAAAGAAAAGAAACTGAAAGCGGAAATTCTGTTTTTTTAGGCGAAAGCGGAAATTCTGTTGACCTGGCCTGTTTCTTTTTTAGGGATCTATGTTGACCTGTTAGGTAACCTGGGCCTCCGGGGTGATAGGCCTTTGGGCCCATGATTGATTTAGGCTCCCTGCAGTAGAACGGCTTCCATGAGGCCACAAGCCCACAAGGCCACGCACGACTCCTGGCCGGAGCAGGCGACGGCGAACGGCGACGCCTCGGTTCTCCGCCGAGCATCCGGCCGCAGCCGCTGCAAGGGGTTAGCCTGGCCTCCGCACCTCCCCCGGTTGACTCTTAAACCGTCTCTTCTTCCTGCATCCGAGTCGAGCCCTCCTCGGCGGCGGCGCAATCTTCTTGCGGGCGACGGAGGAGCCGGGCTTACCAGCGGACGAGCAGCTAACAGATCCAATTCCATATGGATGTCGCCACGGTCCCTCTTCTTCAGCCAGGGTTTGTGGGGAGATCGAGCAGCAACCAATCGAGACTGAGGCAGGCGGATCCGATCCTGCCCGCGGCAAAAGCGGCCGCCTTCTCCTCCGGGTTGCGACGAGGAATCATCCAGCGACGATGACGATGAATGGTTGGTTAGCGATAGCGGCGGCGAGGACTGCGACTATGACGGTATAACTCTAAGAATTGCGCCTCTTTGTTTTGCTTCATTTTTATCATGTAAAATTTGGTTGTGCCGAAATTGGTTGTCGTGTCTGCTTACATCTCCAAACTCCAGCAAGTGAACGTTTTTCCCCTTCTAGGTCATGTCTGGGTAGTGGGCATGTAACGGCCCTCATCCAAACTTGCTTGTGATTGACGCCGACACATAGAACAATGCTCCTTATTGATTTCCATAGAGAAGTCTGCTTAAAGAAACCATTGTATTATGTAGGAAATAGTACGGAATTCCAGTTTTCAACAGTACATTCTAAAAGAGGAACAACTAGATGCTACTTCCTCCATAGAGAAGTCTGCTTAAAAAAACCATTGGCTTTTTAAAATGCATAGATATTATTATGCATCCAGACATATGGAATATCTAAAAAGCATAACAAAGTCTATGAATCTAAAAAATAAAAACAATCTATAATTTGGGACTGAGGAAGTATATATGTTCTACGAGACATTGAGTATGTGATGGCAATTTATGTTTTGAATGCGTAGGTACTTTTGTTACATGTCATTTAAGTAGAGCAGTGTATTTTTTTTTAGCTTCCATATGTAAACTAAAATCTCACTAGATTTTCTTGCTACCCACTGCAGGATTCACAGCGCTTTGTTTGGGTGGGAGAGAGAGATTAGTTTGCTTACTTTTTTTTTATGACCGACTGTGTTAGTATGATCCAACTCTTTGTCGAGAGTAGCAGTAAATCTGCAATGGAGGATTACCAACCAACAATTAGCAATCACTAATGTAATAAAATATTCTGGCACAGTCGGGCATTGCATTGTCTACATACTTTTGTCTATATATAACTGCAAATTTGGTAGTGATCTGATCATACATGACATGAATACCGTTTCGTTTTGTTTATTATTGCTAAACTAGCAAATTTGCCCGTCGTGATGCAACGGGAGAAAAATCTATCACATATCAATGGAAAACAATGAGAGAAATAATACATATCTAGGAGTATTTATGTTTTATCATCAATATAAAAACCCAAGTCTATAATTTTATTTATTTATTACTTTGAGAAATCATAAAACGCAGGCCGGGTGGAGGGTCGTCATGCATTTGCTCCGAGGGACCCATCATGGTCTTCCTTGGCATCTCACAATGCAACCACTTTTGAGTTGAGTTGTTAGGATTTTGATCCGCATAATAACAAAATGGATGAAAGCTGTTTATCTTAGATTCTTAGTCTATAGTTTCGAATAAGTAACTTCGTCCATGCTATATGCATCATAAAAAAAAATCGAGCGATTTTGCAGGCCAAAATCAATTGGACACTACTGAAAGCATACCCATAGGCAGCTAGCTAGTGGTGATGATTAGAGGCACAACTTTGATAAGACGGAAGGCTAAAAACGCTGGTGTTGGTGAACTTGTCGCTGACGCCGACCTGCTCCGCCGACAATGCCGTCGGCAGCTGCCACTCGAACGCATGCACCAGAGACGCCAGGACCAGCAGCACGACCCGCTCCACCATGGGCACGCAGGGGCACAGCCTGCGGCGGAGCGAACGGGACAAACTCCAGCTGCTTCCCCGCGGAAGTCGAGCTCCCTCTCCCCTGCCCAGGAACTGCTCCGCACGAAACTTGTGGGGCCTCTCCCACGCATGATCGCCCACGAGTTGAAGATCACCGTGGAGCCCTTGGGCATCGCGTAGCCGCCAATCTCCACCCCGCCCTCCACGGCCTTGTGCGGCAGCAGCACGGGCGCTGCAGGGTGCAGCCGATCGCCTCCCTCACCACGGCCTGGAGGTACGGCAGCCCCGCTGCGTCGGTTCAGGATGATGGAGAATCGTATTTGTAAATCTCTTGCTTGCTTTCTAGGGTCGTGTATTCAATATATATATGTATGTGGACTTGAATCGGTACCTTGAATCAGACTCCAACTCTGTTTTGGATTTAGAGCTATACAAGGCTGTGATTCCTATTGCCAATCAGTATGAGTCGTATGTGTGGTCGGTCTCCAACTCTTTTTGGCGTGTATTGCCGATTAGTATGCATACGGGGAGACAGAAGAGGCAGGCAGGGTGGACGAAAAAAAGGGGAGGCACGCGGAAATTTCTTCGCTTTATTAGTAGGTATAGATAAATAGGGGAAGGTTAGATATCCAAAGCACTCACCCTTGAGACTGCTGGCTTCATAAATGTGTTCCTGCAGAAGTGAAGTTAAATATTTCAGTTCACATAATCACATTCCACTATATAACAAATACACTATCTAACACCATGTGTTACAGGATTATCTCATTAAGTCAAGTAACTTGTCTGCTACATAAAACCAGATAGCTGATTTCATTGATCTTTTTTTTAGGAGCTGATACACTTGTTGATTTCGAAGGCTGGTTGTAGCTATGATGAGCAGAATCATATTTTGTTTAGATATCCAAACATTAAACTTCTAGGGCCTCCACCAATTAGACTCTTCCCTGCATTCAGAAATGGAACACATGTATTTGGAGAAGATTATAATCTTCATGATAAATCTGAAAGTAAGTGCCCCTTGAAGTTTTCTCATTCGTTCATACTCTAATTACTATACAATACATTATGCTGTCATCAACTACTTCCTGTAATTCTTTTTTTCTTTTTTTATTCAGCTAGCAGCATCAGTGTTAGGGATTGCTCAACTAAATGCCGATGCTCCTCAATGTTTCTGGTTCAGTTCATTGATATTAATATTGCTGGATACCATCATGCTCGACCTGGACCTGCTAAGATCTTTGGTTTTGTTGCGGCCGCGAGATAAAAATTGAGCCCTTTGCGCAATTATGTCTATAGGCGTCCGATAAGCAATTGTGAATCTGTACTTGTGAAGCGAAACACGGTAATTTTTTTTATGTAACGTGATGGTTTTATTATTTGTTATGCTTATGCACTTTGAAAGGTCGCAAAAATTATTTTGGTCCATGCTCCTATTTACCATTGTAAAGATACCATTACATGCATCATGTCAGAGCTGCATGTCTTTTGCAATGACCATTTTCAGGCTTTAAACTTGCAAGTGTTTGATGTAAATCTCAGTCTCTGCTACAATAAAAGAACAGCATGCATTTTAAATAACAGCATATGCAAAGAGAAAGGGGATAATTTGGTTTGTAAACTCACAATTTTTGTACACACTCCTTGTATCATTGTGAAATTAGCCATGCATTAAACATTGAGACGTCCACATATAGCCATCATTTCTTGGCAAGTGTTGCATATATGCTGCAAAAATTAACAATCTGCATGGTAATTCATAGGCAAAGGAACTATCTACATGGAAATGGATTCTCTATTTTAGTATATTTGGTGCTCATAGAATCCCTACTGATCAACTATTTAAATATTATTGTGCTGCAGGGCGTGGCACATCTGTCCCTGACCAGCCCAGCTCGAGTCATTTCAATGGTATCCCGCGCATTGATCGAGTTTGAGCTCTATGTCCGGAGTGAAGATCGACCTGAAGATGAGCCCAAAGATGATTGCCTCATCGAGGGATGCACGGAGTTCACCAACTTGGTTTCCTCAGTTTCATGCATTGAACACCGGGCGCCTGTCGCGGCAACAACTGTGCACTGGATGTCAAGTTTGCGGTGTTATTCAATGCAGTGGAAGCCCGCATTGACGTTGAGGTCCTCCGCCTGGGTGCCATTGCCAGTGGTATCAACCTGAAGGTATATGCCAAGACTAGTGGCTTCAGGGAGGTGATCCGACTCTTTGAAGACTCTGCTCGAAGCCGGGTGCTGTGATGACCTTTGTTGTCGCAGTGGAGATGCACAACTACCTCGATCTCTACATCGAAGGGTCTCCCAGAAGCAATCCTGTCCTTGGGCAGGAGGAGCAAAGTGACGCCAGCGCTTGGTGGAAGTGCAGCTTTGGCTCTAGCTATCACTATATGGAAGAAGAAGTGGCAGAGCTGGGGATTTTGGAGAAGTTGGAGTGAAGGTCAACTGGAAATCCTATAGACAGATGCAATCCTGAAGATAGTAGCAGGGGAAGGGGAATCATTTGCTAATTAACTTCCCCTGTTGCGGATTAAACATGTTATTTCTGGAGGCCTGGTGTGCAAAGCTACTCGCCAATTATTTCTGGAGGCCTGGAGGCCTGTTGCAAGAGTACTGGAGCGCATTTGTACCCTTCCCAATTTGGAGTACCTGAATTTGTCATGTAATGATAATCTTTATGACATACCTGAAGCTATTGCTAACCTTGGGAAGCTACATGCACTAGAATTCCCATACTGCATCAACCTATGCTTGCTACCGGCATTTTTATCTCAAATGGAAAGTTTGAAGTTTGTAAATACATTGGATTGCCTGTATTTGGATAGGTTCATGCTACCTCTTCCAGTCTTGTTAGCACATTTTAGTGTCCATGCTGGTGATGGTGAATCTAGCAGCAATCTTTCCCTGCTGGAGGATGAAAATCCAAAAGTCTTGGAGATAACAGGGCTTGGAAATGTGAAATCTGCAGAAGAGGCAGAGAGAATAAAATTAATGGAGAAGAGAAGGATTGAAAGGTTAGTTGGTATGGACTAGAGATGATAAGAGATTTGTGGAGCCATGTTTTACAGTCGTCCGATTAATCGCGATTAATCGCGATACGATTAATCGTCCTAGTCGGTCCCATGGCGACTAGTTTCGGTAGTGTCGACTTGTCGACTAGTCGCGATTAATCGGCCTAGTCGGTCCCAAGGAGACTAGGTTCGACCGGACGACTGGAAAACATGGTTGTGGAGGAGGATGAAGTTTTGAAAGAACTATTACTGCCAAAAACCGTTAAACAGTTCAAGCTATATGGTTATAGAAGCATAAACTTTCCATACTGGGTGATGGATATTGACACTTATTTACCTAATAACATGACCACTATTACCCAATTGTATGAACCTACCACCACTTGGTCAGCTACCAGAGCTCAAGATGCTGAGAATAGAAAAAATGGATAGCATCAGGAAGATCGGCAGGGACTTGTACGGGGGGGCACAGCATTTCCTCAACTTGAAAGATCAACTCTACAGTATATGGAAAACATGGTTGTGGAGGAGGATGAAGTTTTGAAAGAACTATTACTGCCAAAAACCGTTAAACAGTTCAAGCTATATGGTTATAGAAGCATAAACTTTCCATACTGGGTGATGGATATTGACACTTATTTACCTAATAACATGACCACTATTACCCAATTGTATGAACCTACCACCACTTGGTCAGCTACCAGAGCTCAAGATGCTGAGAATAGAAAAAATGGATAGCATCAGGAAGATCGGCAGGGACTTGTACGGGGGCACAGCATTTCCTCAACTTGAAAGATCAACTCTACAGTATATGGAATGCCTGGAAGAATGGAACATGCTATACTCTAGTAGTGAGGATAGCTTGAATGACCACATGCTCCCCTGCCTCTGAATTTTACATATAGAACAGTGTCCCAGGTTGAGGTTGAAGCCGCGTTTACCTGGAGCTGAAGGTAATGACTACTTGTTGTCCATAAGCAGTAGTGATGAAGTAATACTATCGTCATGGGAGGGCAGAGGTCACGTCGATGCTTACTCTGCCAAGTGCACTGAGCTTTGCGTGGATTGTTGTGTGGCTCCTCTGGATCAGTGGAGCTTGCTTTGCCACCTCACTTGCCTCACACATTTACGGATTGAGCGCTGCGAGGATCTCACATGCAGCTCGCCACATATCGTTGTAGGTCTCACCTCCCTCCAGGTATTAGTTGTGTCCTGTTGTGGAATGATTACATCACTACCGGACTGTTTGGGAGACCTTACCTCCCTCGAGGAACTTGGCATACACAACTGCAGAAGCATCAAGGCTCTGCCAGATAGCATACAACAACTCACCAATCTGCAATCTCTATTAATTTCGTGCTGCACCGACCTGGAGCTGTGGTGTCAATCAGAGGAGAACAAGTTGAAGCTTGCTCACATAAAAAAACTAGTATGTGCCCTTGCCAATGTACCTGTTATAATATTCTTTATTTGCACCGGCCGCTGACTACAGTTTTCGATGTCTTATAATGTTTCATTATGGATTTCTCTTGTGATGAATGTGCTTTACTTTAAAAACTCTTGAATGTTTTATCCTATTTTTTCTTTTAAAAAATGGTTTCCCAGGGTTATTTGCATCATGCATGGGGTAGGAAAAGAAAATCTAAAATTGATTATATTTACAACATAGTAGGTAGGTTGATTTATACAAAGGAAAAACAAAAGTACACATGGGACTGTTGTGCTCCTTTACTAGTTTATGGAAGTTAATTTATCAGTCAATTTTTCGATTCATTAGTAATAAGATAGATGTATAACAATCATACGTGTATGCAATCTTCCAACCATCACATCAAAATGTGAAAGAAGACATCTGAGAGCAATATTATATTGTACAAGTTCTACAGTAGAACCATAAAAAGGCACGGTTGCTTATATGCTTATTTCATTCTAACTATTGGTATTTTTCAGGAACTGATGGGTGATGAAGGGTTAGAATATGACCGCGATCTGGAATCAGAGAATGAGAGGAAATATAGTCTAAAAAACCATGGCTCAAAATCGTGTCTAATATACCTGCTTTGTGCTACTGTTTGCGGTTCCAAAAAAAAAAAAGGATTTTGTTGTAACCTATTGATCGAGAGCAAATACGATGGATTACAAGGTGGATCTCAGGAGTAATTAAGAGATTTTAAGCCATGCTTTGTGCTACTGTTTGCACGATAACTATCCGTCTTGAAGTATTACTGATCACTGTATTCGTCTTTACTGTTCACTCGGGGTGACAACAAACTGTAGCTGAGTCTGGTGCTGCAGAAGCACTACGATGGAGCTTCGTGTAACAGCAGTCTTTTCTTTGTGATACTGGAGTTTTTGAAAGCCACACCTGCACATGCCAAGGTTAACATCGACTTAGTGTTTCAGCTATGGTGTTAGTTGTTTGTGTTGCATGTTGTTTGTTTTTCGGGCCACTATGTTTTAGCTATTGTTGACATTTTTTTTCTTCCTTTTCCTATAGGTAGACTCCCAAGTTTTCTTCCTGTAATTTTAGTGCCATTTATTCAAAAAGATATTCTATTTTGTTTCTAAGACCCCACTTAAGGGTCCTAGAAGCTCACACTTGTTTTATGTTTATGTTTGTCTCAGGGTCTGTCAGTTCACAACAGCTTCGAGCAGAAGATGTTACATGCATTTGTATTTTTGTCGGCCGTTTTTTTTTATGTAATAGATAATTTTTTTGGAAATAAGTTGGCGTAGTAATTGATGTTGTAACTTTCACCCCCTACATTTTTGGGAGTTGGCTGTCGTGGTTTTCTTAGGGAATTTTACTGTCTTAATTCGGGGCTAGTAGCTAATATTCATATTCTGGAAAATTTCCCTATTATAAATCATTTATTTTATTAGCATTCGCAAACTAGTATTACTGAACCAATTAGAGAGTGTCTTCTGTAAAATTAAACTTACGACCCTAGATAATGATAATCCCCTACTGGAGTTTTATTTTGAAAGGCATCAAGTGAAAGAATTTTATGCCTTCGATGAACTACACAGGAACAGACTTTCAAATTATTATGGAGTTTCCTAGTTTTTTTTTTTTTTAAAGAAAGGAATTGCTATATACTCCACTAAAGAAAAGAAAGAAACTGACAACGGAAATTCTGTTAACCTTTTTTTTTTTGAGCAAAAAATATTATTCGACCTGTGGGCAACGTCTTTGTTTTGGGCTGCCGGGGTGCTAGGTCCATGAGCCCATGATCTATTGGCTTCCCTGCAGAAGGGCTTCCATGAGGCCACAAGCCCACAGCTCCTGGCCGGAGCCGGCGACGGCGAACGGCGGCGCCTCGGTTTCTCTGCCGAGCATCCGGCCGCAGCCACCGCAAGGGTTAGTCTGGCCTCCGCACCTCCCCTGTTCCGGTTGGCTCCCTAAAGCAGCATCTATGCGTAGCTTCGTATACTGAATTTATTTCTCCCATTCCCATTCCGCGGTGCATCTTGTTGCCGTGCTCGAGCCCGTCTCTCGTCACCATTTTCCAGTCGCGGATTGGTTCTCCGTGGATCAGTGAAGGATTAGCCTTCCGCCGAAACGGAAACCCCCAGTGGGCATTGGTTTTAAGCCTAAAACCAATCAGAGATATGGTGGTCACTGCAGAAATGCAGACATAAGTAAGAGGGCAGTGTGACCAACTTGGTGGATAGCTCACATATTAGTACCTCTGTTGATCTCCTTTTGCTTTTCTTAAAATGATGTTTACTACTTGTTTTCCTTTACTTTGTTATCTGTGTACGATATTTACATGATTAAACAGGTGATATAGCAGTCTTTCCCCTTTTAGCAGAATATGATGCATATGGGAGCACCCCCCTCTTGATATTGAGTTAACACTAGTATAGTAGTCAGTAATACATAAATAATTTTGCCCTTGCACTATTGCAATCGGCTCCTGATTTCTCACTCTTCTATCCAATTTTCTATGGTGTGATTTTCCCAAATAGGAGTAACAATGCTGAAGATAAACCTGAAATGTCTCATGGATTTTTTTTTTTCTTTGTTTCCCATGCTACAAAAATAATTTGGGAAAATGAAAATCAACGAATTACAAAAAAATACCTAAAATGACATTATGTCAGAAGCTGTACAAAAATAATTATGAGGTTGTCAGGAATAGTAGTTTGTCGGAAGACACATGTATGCAGCTTACATTGGGCTACAAGTGTATCATGCTTAACTGCATTATATGCTAACTGAATTTTGCATCCTCAGGTTGGGGTCTATATTGTCAAGGCAGGAGACTACTTCCAGTATGGCTGGCCTCATGCACGCATTATGGTCGATGCACTTGCAGGCGATTTCAAGAACCTTCAGCATCTGCTTGTCATGCCCCATGCCTCGTAGATGTGGATCCAGGACCTCAATCTGCTTGCCTTCTGATTTCATCTCCTGCACCCACTTCACAAGTTCTTTTGATAAAGACAAGCCCGTAACAGGTCGCCTTCCTGTGAGCAGCTCAAGCAGAACGACTCCAAAACTGTACATATCACCTCTCAATGTTGCAACCCATCCTTGCCCATACTCAGGTGGGATGTAGCCTAGAGTGCCAACTAACTCAGTTGTGACATGAGTTTTGTTTGCAAGGACTAATCTTGAGAGCCCAAAATCAGCAACATAAGCCTTGAATTCTTTGTCAAGTAGGATATTACTGGACTTTATGTCACGGTGGACAATGTGAGGCTTGCAGACATCATGGATATAAGAAAGGCCTCGGCTTGCCCCTTGCGCAATTTTGAGCCGCATCGGCCAATTGAGAAATGTGCTGGCGTCGTCATCTATGTTGTGAAGCCAATCATCCAGGCTGCCGTTTTCCATGTAGGAATATATGAGGAGCCTTGAATCTCCCTGTATGCAGTAACCCCACAGTGGTACAAGATTCTCATGCTGTGCCATGGAGAGTGCTTCGACCTCTGCCTTGAATTCCTTTTCCATGGTCCACATTTCACCATTAAGCTTCTTGACGGCCAGCTTGGTCCCATCAGGTAATATAGCCTTGTAGACTAGACCACAGCCTCCACAGCCTATGATATTTCCCTGGTGGAAG
The DNA here is from genome assembly GCA_015847255.1 of Hyparrhenia diplandra. NCBI lineage: Eukaryota > Viridiplantae > Streptophyta > Magnoliopsida > Poales > Poaceae > Hyparrhenia > Hyparrhenia diplandra. The sequence continues at coordinate 244,587 of JADLZK010009669.1, read as the reverse complement.
TTATTTGTGGCCTTCACAATGTCAGCGAATTTGAGCTTGTTTTCTTTGCCTTCTCCTGTTGGCACTATCACTAATGACTGTTCTGAATCAGACATGTGTGAAGTTGCTTCTACATCTTCGTTATTACAGGTCTTGCTTTTGTTTAACAAACTTTTACCCTTGAATGAGGCAGCAAGATATACCAGAAGCAAAAGAAGAAGAACTCCAAAGAACGCACCAAATGCAATCCCAAAAATGACTTTCCTACTGTGTTTATTTGCTGAGACTGTTGGTGCAACTGCTGAGCTACAACTGTGAAGGAGGATAGAGCCGCACAGCTTTGGATTACCTTCAAAGCTATTATTTGAGAATGTACTGAATTGGCCTCCATTTGGAATAGGTCCTTCCAGGTTATTGTTAGAAATATTCAATGCAGAGAGGAAGTGTAGGTTGCTCAGTGCTGATGGGATTGCACCGGTGAGATGGTTGTTAGACAAGTCTAGCACTTGCAGATTTGTTAAGTTGCAGAGTTCCAGTGGTATTTCTCCTGATAAGTCGTTCGAGCTGAAATTGAGTACAGCGAGTGATTTCAACTGACCAATCTCCTGGGGGATCACACCAGTGAAGTTATTGTAACCAAGTTTCAGCAGTTTTGGAAAAGCACTGGTTATCCTGTACTGGAGTGATGGGTTTTTATAAACAGGTAGCTCAAATACCCTTGGATCCAAATGGGTTGCAGTCTTTTCTGTCATTAGCATTGGCATCTCCATTAAGGCTGTTGGTATTTCCCCTGTAAGCTTGTTATTTGATATGTCTAGATGGAAAAGTGACTTTAAGCTTTTGATCCAGGCAGGTATTGTCCCACTGAGTTGATTTGTGTGTAAAAAGCAGCACCTGCAAATTTTTGAGCTTTGATAGCCAAAGAGGTATTTTCCCTGACAACGAGCAATTAGACATCGAAAAGAATCTGAAGATTCTGAAAACCATCAAATGTTTCATCTTCTGGCATGGCCTCACCCTTGAAGTTGCTACCAATAAGTAGGGAGGTGAGATTGCTACAGTTCTTGAGGATCTGAAGCGTATTTGTGATATTTGTAAAATTGTTGGAAACTAGTGACAGGAAAACAAGATGCTTCAAATTGGCTATTCTTGGTGAAAGCTGCCCATGTAGGTTGTTGCTAGAAAGCCGCAATGCATTCAGCTTGCTGCACGAGTAGATGCTTTCAGGAACTATGCCGGTGAAGTTGTTGTACAGAAGATCCAATGTTTTCAGATTGGGCAGGTTGAAGAAGTTAACCTTCTGAAGCTCTCCACTGAAGTTGTTGACCTTGAGGTCAATTGTTATGAGATTTGTGCAATTGCTTAAACTTGATGGCAGCTCCCCAGACATGTTGTTGTTGTTCAAATGGAGTTCCTCTAATCTCTTGAGCTGACCTATGGAATCTGGGATGTTTCCATTTAGCCTATTACCTCCAAGATCAAGGTGAGCCAGATTTCTGAGGTTGATAATGTGTTCACCAACAAGCATGCCATGCAAACCATTGTTAGGAAAAGAGAGGTACTCTAATGATGTAGCATTGAATAGTTCATCAGGAAGTGACCCACTGAGAGCATTGTGGCCAGCTTTGAGGACTTTGAGCATGTAGCAGTTACCGAGCCCAGGAGGAATGAATCCACTAAGTTGGTTATAACAGAGTGCAATCAGAGCTAAGGCCGGTGAGCTACTGCAGAGATGACTTGGTATCTGTCCAGTAAAGCTGTTGTTGCTGGCATTGAGCGCAACCAGACTGGTCATCACCTCCCATGTAGTTGATGGAAACTGTCCTGTAAACAAGTTGCTGGAGATGTTCAATACCTGCAGAGGCCGGGGAGGGGTTGATGAAGGTAGCTCATGCAGGGCTCCATTGAGACGGTTGAAGCTGACATCGAGGACAACGATGCTGTTGGATGACACCAGTCCCAGCGGCAGGCCACCGGACAACATGTTGTGTGACAGATTGACGCGCCGCAGGCCGGTGAGCTCACCCAGGGATGCAGAGATGTGCCCCTCAAGGCCCTTGGAAGCAAGGGAGACATCAGTAACCATCCCATCTGTGCCGCAGCCAACCCCTTCCCACACGCAGCAGTCCGTGCCATTCTGCCACGACAAGGCGAGGCCGCCATCCTGCGAGAGCCCAGTGAGGAACTGAAGGAGGGAGCTCCTCTCCTGCTCCGAGCACGAGCTTGTGGGTGGGAGAAAGGTGAGGAGCAAAAGCGCAAGCAGCGTGAGGCTTAAGAAAGGTTTGAGAAATCCATTGCTGTACTTCTCGCATGAGGGATGATGCACTGGTTGCTGCTGCATGGCTTCTTGATGAATGAAACTAGTAGCATCAAAGCAGGTGCTTGAATCTGATGCTTACTCCCAAGGAGGAAAGAGCGTGAGAGGAGGAAGAAGTGGTAAGAGACAACAAGCAGCCCCCAGTTTGATTCTGTCCTGGTTATCTGTTGCAGGTTGCAGCCGCAGGAAATGAAAAATTGGGTCAAGTACTGGGTACTGCATGGCTGATGAGGGCACACATCCACACATTCCGGCGCATTTGCCACAACAGGTAGCAGCTTCCCGGCTGATTCACACACGGTCAGACCTTCACGTTTTGGATGAGCCAGCCTGGTATATGTGATAATCTATGAAAAAGTCCAATCCTTCTGCGCAAATAAAAAGGCTGCTTTGGTACCCACCCACCCATTGATTATGTAATTATTGAGCCTTTGCAGGATATGCATAACTGTAGATGATCTCATATTAATAATTTAATGTACACTAGTGTTGTTATTTTCATTCATTCATTATCTCAGTCTTTACTTAATGCTGTTACTCTTCAGTGCTGTTGTGGCCAATTTGGGTCGTCAAACAACATGATAGACTTTTCTAGTTCTCATTTCATCTTCTTCAACTGTTTCATTGACCAAAATGTGGTGCTCACGTGTGCATGAATCGGTTCAATTATTTTGCTCTTGTTTCTTTTCCTTGAGTTGACCTTGGGTGTCGGCTGGCATTTTGCAGTGTACCAGATGTATATATTATATAATATAATCAAAACCAATGGCGTAAATCGAAGCAGCCCTGTGTCCACTAGGGAGGCTGCTATGATCAAATTTGCAATCTACTGAAATGTCAACTCTTTTGTGCTGTGGAAATGGTTTCCTTTTTTTCTTTTCTTTTCTTTTTTTTTTTTTTTTTTGAAGAAAATGGAAATGGTTTCTTTAGCAGCCACCGTTGATTATATGACCATTTAGAAGTTACCGGATACTATATATTTCTTTGGATGGTGATATGCTATTGGAAGAAGTCCAAATTACCTTCTTCAAGTTTGCCCTCGGTTCAAGTAACACTGCTCAACTATGAAATCGTCTACTTGACTCTCTCATTTTTCAAAAAGATTGCTTTTCACGTTTTGTTCTAAACTAAAACCAGTTTAGCTGGCCTGGCATGGGGTCTAGGTGCACGGTTGACTTTTTGATGACATGGCACGGTTATGTGTGCCACGTCGTCTCCCCTCCTAAATCTCTCTGCTTGCTTGCTGGTGCTGAACCACTGCAGCATTTCAGCCATTGCTTTCGTAAATGTACTCAGCAGTCGGCCTGTGGGATCCTGCGTAGCATGTCGATGGCGACCGACGAACCACCAGGCGCCGAGAGGCTATCAACTTTTTGGTGAAACTAAAACCATTGCTCATCGAAAGTTTTTTCGTCGTTGCCATATGCGTGCTTAAACAAAGTACGTACTATATTGTATATCTTTTTATGAATCACAATACATTTATAGACGCTTACACACTTGTATCTTTTATAAACAGTAGTACATACACGTACTGTCTCTATGAGCGCCGTGTGAATGTCAGAGGCTATATGGACACACGTGCATTGCAGCACGAATAAAGCGCGCTGCACCGTACGTATGCTTCTGGTTGCTGCTGCACTGGGATGCCGTACGTGGTTTCCTACTCCTCGTTGCATTGTATGGTTGGTGCACACGTAAGGCCTACTAGCGTGTGATTCGGTTCGTGAAAAATGCATTTCAAGGTTCAGATTTCTGGTCAGCATTGCGTGCATCTTTATCCTAATTGATTGATAAACAGATGTTGTCCTCTATTGCTTTTCCCAAGTCCACGCTTTGGACCAAAAATCCGATCCCGTTTTTGTACTTTGGACAAGACTCACATCCACTTTCCCCCCTCTTGGTACGGCCGAGTTTGTACCCTTATTTCTAAGGAAGAAAAATAAAACTCTGAATAAGACAATATTTTTTATATACTACATTGAATAAGGCATTCTTGGCTTTTTTTTTAAAAAGAAAGAGGTCCCATTTTTTTACCATTAAAATATCATAGGGTCCTCTCTAGAGCCATCGAACTTAAAATATTTTTTAATCGCACGGTAAAGAGATAGATGGCACATATATTCGACCATATCTCTACAACATAAAAAGAACGAAAGTAAGACTTCGTTTTTGGTGCGACATTGGTTTTCGTGACTTACATCCGCCTACATGCGATCCCATCCGCCAAAAAAAAAGAAAGTCAACCCCACACAAGGCAACCAATGCACGTAATTCTCCTTCCTTTTCATGCGAAATCAAACCCGCACGCTCTCAACGCTAAAAAAAAAGGAAAGAAAAAATCAATCGGTCATTAATCATGCATGCTTCCTCCCTTTCTTTTTTTTTCGACAAATTGAAAAGGAAAGAAAAAAATTGATTGGTCATTAATCATGCATACATGGCTAATGCCTCTTTCCTCATTTCATTTCTTGCGACAAAAGAAAAGAAAAAAATTGATTGGTCATTAATCATGCATGCATGGCTGATGCCTCCTTCCCCTTTTCTTTTCTTGCCAAATTTAAAAGGGAAAAAATCAATCCGCATTAATCATGTATGCATGGCTAACGCAAAGGCGCACTCAACATCAATCATGTTCTTTCCAAATCAAGATTCACGACCCAGGTAACAAAAATCTCTCGCCGTGAAAGTTTCCCCTTGGGACCCATCCTCCGCCCCATGTAAACGACCGCACACGCCACCCTCGCTCCGCTACCCTTCCCCACCGGTGCCCTCAACGCAGACGAGGCACCTCCCATCGCGACCGCCGTCGATGCCCTCACGATCTCGACTCGGCTGCCCTCCAACGTTGGGACTCCCTTAGCGCCGCTTTTGACCATTGCGGACATCGCGGCCGCCCTCGTCGCGCTTCGCCACCAAGGACATGCGACCTGCAACGATGAGATTCCCTCGATCGCCCGGATGTCCCCATCCACGCCCGATCGGGCGCCTCCTCCCCGCCGCCTCGCGCCGCCCGGCGGTTGCATCCGCCCGCTACCGGCTTCTTGTCATCACGGACGCCCAGCGACGCCCCCTCGGTGTGCTCACAAGCGCCTCAAAGGCACCCTCGCGGCATTGCACGCCATTCGCCCACGCAGCGCCCGGCATAGGCGAGCGCTTCGCCACACCAATGACCAACTCTGCCGGATGCCACCACGTCGCCGAGCCCGTCATTGTGCCGTGGATCTGCGCCGGATCGTGCCCTCTGCAACTCGATCTATGACAGCCTTGGCATGAATCATTGACTCAACGTGGCGGCGTGGTGCGATCTATGTGTTTTTAGTTTCACAACATTGTTATCTTATGCGATCAATCTGTTTTTATATAAAATATAGTTATCCCGTAGCAAGCGCGACGGGCGCGATGCTATTTACTCTAAAAGTAAAATGTATTTCTAAAAGTAACACGAATCTAGAATACTAGAAAAAAAAGCGCTCATTAATTTGAAATTAGAAAATAAATCAAAACAGGTACCATTTTGAAAAGAAATATCTATTCGTGCTCTACAAAACATACTTCAACTACACGAAAATTCTTAGGGCCGTCGCAACTATTTTTTTTTATGAAAATTATCGTTTTGTACGTTTATTGTGATCGCACAATGAGGGCGGCCAACGAGGTCGCGTCGCCATCGGCCACCGCCGGCGGTAATCCCCACTGTCACACCGCCTGACCGCCACACGCCTCGTGCAACGTTGAATAGGCCAAACGCTGCCAGCCACTGTGCCCTCGCCCCTCGCCGACAACCTCTGCCCCATCCTCGATCTGATCGTGAGGCGGGCGGCAAGCACCACAAGTGAATTCTGCAGTAGCTCCTCCCTCTCCAACCACCACTCACCGCCGGGACCTGGGATCCCGAGTTCATCTTCCTCGCGCCTTCGTCGACGCCCTCGGGCTGCTCGACGCAATGCCAGTCCTGGTCATATCCTTTGGGAGCGGATCAAGGCGCCTGCCGTCCCGGAAGCAGCGCACTCAGGCTGTTCGATGTAATGCCACCGTTGGATTGGATTCCATCCTGACTCCTGAAGTTCGTATGGGGCGGACGGGTTGAAACCGAACGGGGCCGAAGGGACACTCCAAGCTTCCTGGTGTGCTGCAGGTCGATACTGCGCACTGCAAATGGTTTGTACTCAGTACTTTGGATCGTTGGAATGCATCGTCATGTTACCTTGTGATCCTACACTGTTCTGCACTCTGTTCAGTAGGTGGCAGTTTTTTTAAAATCCCAATTGATGACCAAGCATGAGGCATCGTACAATGCTCTCATTCTGAACCACATTGTTCGTTTTTAGTTATTCCATATCCTACTCTTAAGCTCCAGTGGTTTGTGAATTCTGTGAGTCGGAACCCAAGATTTTAGTAACAGCACTTTCCTGTCACTCTGTCAGTATACTTGGGTTAGTAAGGTACTCAATGAACTTGACCGTTTTTTCATTTATTTCTTTCTTCACAATGCTTCAAAAAACTAAACAGCATACATGTTACATATCACCTCAGGAAAAAGAAGGGGATGGGATATGGTCCAGATGGACACTTTACTCAAAGAGGTACAAAGGTCTCAGTATGTCCAAAAAAAAAAAAAAAAAAAAAAAAAAAGTACAAGACACTATAACACTAGTCAAACTCAAAACTAATCAAAACTATCACCTCTTGTTAAAGATACATGTCCTGTATGTATTTAATTACAATATTCTCATGTATAACTGCCTAACTGTATTGTCTTGACTGACTTTTGTGTCTGTAGGCCAGCATTGATGCTTTCCAGGCTTGCGACTACTTCCATGATATTTGGCCTCATGCTAGGGTTATAGTTCACACATTTGCAAGCAACCTCAAGCAACCTAAGCATTTGCTTTGCTCTTCATGCCCTATGCCGCAGAGTGTTGGATCCAGGACATCAACCTGCTTTCCCTGAGAGCTCATCTCCAGCACCCATGGGACAAGTTCTTTTGATGTTGTCAGGACTGGAACAGGTCGCAAACCTGTGAGCAGCTCAAGAAGGACAACTCCAAAGCTGTATATATCACCTCTCAGAGTGGCCACCCATCCATGCGCATACTCAGGGGGGATGTAACCTAGAGTGCCAACCAACTCTGTCGTGACATGGGTTTTGTTTGAAAGGATCAACCTTGACAGTCCAAAATCTGCAACATAAGCTTTTAATTCTTTGTCGAGTAGGATGTTGCTGCATTTGATGTCACGGTGCACAATGTGAGGTTTGCAGTCATTATGGATATAAGAAAGGCCACGGCTTGCTCCTTGCGCAATCCTGAGCCTTGTTGGCCAGTCAAGAAATGTGCTGGCATCATCATCCCTGTTGTGAAGCCAATCGTCCAGGCTGCCATTCTCCATGTAGGAGTATATGAGGAACCTTGAGTTTCCCTGGATGCAGTATCCCCACAGTGGTACAAGATGGTCATGCTTAGCCATAGACAGTGCTTCAACCTCTGCAGTGAACTCCCTTTCCATCAAGCACATTTCACCATTGAGCTTCTTGATGGCGAGCTTGCAGCCATCAGGTAGCTCAGCCTTGTAGACTAGACCATAGCCACCACACCCAATGATGTTTTCTTTGTTGAAGTTATCTGTGGCTTTTACAATGTCAGAGAATGTGAGCTTGCTTTCTTCTCCCTTTCCTCGTGTCATCATGATCAGTTCGTGCTCTGAGCTGGAGTTGAATGAAAATGTTTCAAAATCTCCATTATCCTCCCTTCTACTTTGGGCTGTTAGATTGTTAGCCTTGATTGAGACAAAGACACGCCACAACAACAAAAGAATGGCAATTACTGCAAAGAACACGCCAATTGCAATTGCAACAATGGCCTTCTTATTTCTTCCTTTTGTGGATACCAGAGGCACATCAGCTGAATCGCATCGAAGACCGAACATAGAGCCACACAACTTCGGATTCCCTAAAAAGCTGGAATTCTGAAATGTACTGAATTGGCCACCAGTTGGAATAGGCCCTTCCAGGTCATTGTTAGAAATGTTGAATTTGGAAAGGTAGTGCAGATTCTCCAATGCAACTGGGATTTTACCTGTGAGATTATTGTTGGATAAATCTAACACCATCAGCTTTGTGAGATTGCAGATATATGGGGGGATCTGTCCAGTTAAGTTGTTGGAGCTGATATCAAGTGAAAGGAGGGCTTTCAACTGACCAATCTCTGAGGGAATCGGACCTGTGAATTTGTTTCTGCTGAGATTTAGAGCTTTAGGAAAAGCAATTGGTATGCGGTATTGACGTGATGGACCATCATAAACTGGCAGATAAAAACGCTTTGGTCCAAACGAGCTGCAGTCTTCTCTGAAGTTAACATTGCCATATTCATTAATTCCTTTGGAATTTCTCCTGTAAGGCTATTGTTTGATATGTCTAGATAGAAAAGGTAGTCCAGTGTGTGTCGATCCAGGTTGGTATAGGTCCACTGAATCGATTGCCATTTAAAAACAACATCTCCAAATTTACTAACTTTGATATCCAAAGAGGTATTTCCCCCGATAGGAGGCAACTTCCGATGTCCAAAACCTGAAGATTCTCGAAACCATAAATTTCGCATCATCTGGTATGGTTTCGTTAAAGAAATTGATCCCAAAAAAGAAGTGTGGTCAGGTTCTTAGAGCGCCTTAGTATCTGAAGTGCATTTGCTATATTTGAAAGACTGTTGTTTGTAAGTGACAGGAATGAGAGGGACTTCAGGTTGCCTAGGCCTTCTGATAATTGTCCATGGAACTTGTTGGAAGATAGCCGTAGTGCAGTCATGTTTCTACAGGAGTATATGCTTTCTGGAATTGTGCCACTGAAGTTATTCCTCATAAGATCTATGGTTCTTAGATTTGGCATATTGTTGAAACTAACCTTGGAGAGTTCACCACTGAAACTATTGCTCTTAAGGTCTATAGTTATGAGATGTGTGCAGTTGCTCAGGGTTGACGGCAGCTCCCCATACATGCTATTATAGTCCAAATGAAGTTCTTGCAATCTCTTGAGTTGACCTATGGAATCAGGTATCTTGCCGCTGAAATTGTTTTCTCCAAGATCAAGGCTAACCAGATTGGAGAGTTTGGCTATATGTGTACCATCAAGTATTCCATTTAAACAGTTGCTGGAAAAAGAGAGATATTCCAACGAGGTAGCATTGAAAAGTTCATGGGGTAGAGTCCCACTGAGGTTGTTATGGCCAGCTTTGAGTACTCTGAGCATGGAGCAATTACCAAGCCCTGAGGGGATACTACCACTGAATTTGTTATAACTGAGTTCAAGCACAGCTAAGGATGGTGATATGTTGCAGAAATGACTTGGAATCTGCCCAGTAAAGCTGTTATTGCTGGCATTGAGTGCAATCAGATTCTGCATCCCCTTCCATGTTGTGGATGTATACTGTCCTGTAAACAAGTTGCTCGAGATGTTAAGTACCTGTAGAGGCTGGCCCAGGGTTGAAGATGGCAGCTCATGCAGGTCTCCATTGAGCTGGTTGAAGCTAACATCGAGGATGATGATGCTTGTGGATGACACCAATCCGAGCGGCAGGTCACCGGACAGCGAATTGTAGGACAAGTTAAGACGCTGCAAGCCGGTGAGGTTGCCAAGGGACTGTGAGATATGCCCCTCAAGGCCCCTGTAAGGCAGTGAGACAGCACTGACTGTCCCATTTTGGTTACAGGTGATTCCTTCCCATTTGCAGCAGTCAGTACCTTGCCAAAGCTTGGTGAGACCGGCATCCTGCGAGAGCTCTGGGAGGAACTGGAGGAGGGATGTCCTCTCCAGCTCCATGCAGCAACTGGTGCATGACGCCAAGGAGATGAGCAGCACAAGGGTAAGGCCAATGGAAGGTTTGTGCAATCTGTTTCGATTCCTCTTGTATGAAAAGTGGAATGACTGCATGGTTTCTTATTGAATCTAGGATGGGAACCAGATGCTTAAGCTGTGTCCTGTTTAGACGAACTACCAATGGTCTAAACTGGGAATTGCATGAGGTAGAAGTAGAAGGAGAAGGAGGAGGCTCTTGGCTCTTGCTTTTGCCTTGATAGCCGTGGCCACCCAAAGAAAAAATGAAGTCAAGGATTACATGCTAGACCAAAATGCTCATTATGGTTCTGTTTTATATACCAGACGAAGCAACTTGCTCGTTCACACTTTGACGCTTTAATGGTGGCAAACTGGCAACCTGATCCATCTCAACAAGCTTCTTGGCCGTATAAAATACTTGCCTTCTCCGAGTCATCATTAAACAATCCTGGCTGAATTATTATTACAGGCTGCCGAGATTTACCTAATCAGACATAACTTCTTGTGACAAATTTGACTCGATCCACAGCTTGCCTTTTTTTTTTTATCTAATATCTGGATACACCTGTCCCTACCACTACCAGCTTCAGCTAGCCAACCTGTTGTCTTAACCTTAGTTGTTAGTATTGAAAAAGTAAAATGAAAATTGGAATCACCAGTTGATGAATGAATGTTTTTGTTTTTATACATAATGCATTCTTTTTGTTGGTGAACAGGAAAAGTCAGTGCTTCTCTCAAACAAACTGACGATCTTCAAGATTCAATTGATTAGAGAAAGTACACGGAGAGCGTCCACTCTGGGGCGGGGGCGCGTACAATAGTTTACATCAATCATCGGAAGCTGCGGTCAGGGTATCAACTGGTTTGGACTTTGGAGAATAACATTTCACGCAAGTGGAGGCTGTGAGAAATAAGAAAGGCAGAGAGGATGATGGAGGTGGTGCCTGAGGGAGACCTGGAGACCTACTCTTGGTCTGATTGGCCGCCTTGGCCCCCGAGGCGTTTACTTTCTGTTATTATCCTTGCAGCTGGCGGCTGCTTCCCATGGCCTCTGATCCATAGGTGTGTGACAGACCCCGGCAGCTCTTGTTGGCTGCTGACCAGAATCCAAACGCGTTCCTCGAAGTAAACTGGGCAACGTCGTGTGCACGATGACAGGCAGGCGGGCAGAGGCAAGCAGGCTGAGATCTGAAGCTGGCCCCGGAGAGTGGAGCGCATGAATGAACGAATGAACGTGGCCTATCAAAATTGTTCAGGTAGTGATTCTAAAGGTCTCGTTTTTTTTCTTCTTTTGTGGGCATCCTGATAATGTTCATGTTGATGGTGATTTGCTTGTTTGGTTAGGGGGTGCAGTTGCACATTTCATAGTGGTCGTCCTGTCGTTGTATGATTGTCTATGATAACGGTCACGGGTGTCTGGCTGCTATTTTCTCGCGGTGTCGACTGCAGAGCAGCGAGTGGATGGCAACACTGTCGAGGCTTAAAGAGCTGCCTGCTGAGGTGAGCACAGAGGTGTCTTTTTCTTGGAAGAACACTTTAGGTCTTGTCTGATCCTCACATTCACACTTAACAGGACCCGAGGCAATTGCAGAGGAACCTGTTAGCAGAGCAGTTGAAGGAGGAGTGGCTGGCGTGTTGGCTCTGACTCTCTGCTTCCTGCAGCCAGACATGAAAGAGATGCAGTGGGAGCACGGCAGGATGCAGCAGATGGCACGGCAACGGCATCCATGCGCTGGAGGACTCCGACTTCACGCGGTCGGTCAGCCATGGGCATTGGACGTCACCCAGAAACAAACGTGGAGGCTGGGGCACGGCTACCTCGGCCTTGGTTCACACTACACTGGCACGCTAGGGAGGGAGGGGCATGACACGGCATACGCGCTTGAGCCAAATCTTGGTTATGGACTTATTATGGTTATGGCCAGATTTGGCTAGTGACGAAACTGGGTCAATAAAATATGTTTGGTTTGCCACAAATTTAAAATTTTGGTCAATACCAAATTCTGGAGCTGCAAAGCATGTTTGGATCATGATCATTGGATGGTTGCCATGCCAAATTTTGCTAGACCTATAAATAAGACATGCGCAATCCGTAGTATTATTGTTATTGGTTTTCTTCATCGAAACATGGCAAGTGGGATCTTTTGTTCTGTAGATTAATATAGATAAAAAGTTCTGTAGATTAATATAGATAAAATCAGATATGCGGTTAAGTGACTGAGTGGAGATATTTATATTACAATTAAAATTTGGTAACAACAAAGGATTTTAAGTTCAATTGATAATTTTATATAAAATATTAATGTTTATGATCTCAATGAGTATCATGAAATCAACAAATATATTTTCATAAATTCATCAAATTAAGGATTTTTTAGTCTGTACTTTTTTAGAGACGGAGAGTTCATTTATGTCGTTTTTTTAACGCAAAAAGACTCTGGGGAGATCCCTACAGTATGGCCTTTTCATCACTTATGTCGTTGTATGTGCTATGGTAAGTAGCGAACTTATGGACCTTTTTTTTTTAATGTCTACTTATCGTTCGATGCTCCAATCCTTTATAAGCTGTAATAGTTGGAAAAGTCAGCTTACAACTTTTTATAAGTTGGGGTGGTCTAACTTTTCAAAATATACTATTGAGTAGGAGTTGTTTGAATCTTGAAACGGGAACTGCAACTTATTTTACATCTTATTTTATCCGTTTAATTTTTGTTTTCATGGTGCATGAGAAAAACTGCTAGGCTCAAATGGAATAATATGATATTCGGTCAAGTCGCGTGGTCAAGTTTAGACTCGTGAGAATTGAATGATAAAATTACATTTCTCTCTATAAAAAAATATTTATTATTGATCGTAATTCACAATAGGGTTATATAGGGGTTTCACGGAGGCTTCTTCCTGATCGAAAAAACACTAAACTAGGAAGAGGGGCTTTTGTTAAAAGTGCTTATTCGCGGCGTAATGGCGTCAATCGAGGGAGGCCGCGCTTCCGTCGGTGGCGGTCTCCGGTAACCCACTCGCCGCGCTTCTCGCCCAACTGGCCATCTACCAGATCGCACCCAGGCGCGAAGCCGGCGCCAGCGCCGGTACCTTCGGACCCCATGATTTGCTAATCGGATTGTTGGTCGGGCCGCACCCGCAAGCATCACCACTCCAACCGAACTCTGGAGTTGCTCCTCTTTCCCAGACCAGTCCACAGATTCCACCACCATTGCCGGCGCACCGTGTCCTCGCCGCGCTCGCGTTGAGCGTTCCTCCCCGTGTGTGCCTAGTCCATTGCTGTAGGATGCAATGCCGATTCTCTCGGGAGCCGCGCGCTCAGGGTGTTTGTGGAAATGCCGCCGCCAGGACCTGTCACTCGTGTGAATGGACGGATACGGTGGCACTCGTGTGAATGGGCACTCGTGAATGGGCGCACCTGATCTCCTAGCCGGGTCAAACTTCGGCACGCATGGTTACTACTGAGTACAGGTACATTACAGTGGTACTTCGCATGGTTTAAATGCATGTGAGATTCATTTAGCAATTGTCTCAAAACCAAACGCTGTACTACGCTTTATTATGCTGCCACTCCATTTCATACTTTAACCAGTCTTTTTTTTAATCGTTCTGCATTCCCACTAAGTTGGGTTTCAGAACATTGTTTATCATAGCCAATAGATGAGTGATCACATTATCAATAATTGAACTAGTGATAACTCAGCACGCACATTTGTATTTCAATTGCTTTTGCTTTGCCACAATAGTTGATAAACTGACCAGAGCATACATATTAGTACTTCAAGAATACTAGCCTCACGTTTGATAATGTGCAACAAAAATGTACATAACGCACTGTAATACTAGCTGAACTAAAACAGTTATCTCTAGTGAAAGGTATATCTACCCTATTCACCTAACTGCAGCATTATCATGTATAATTGCCTGGATGCTTACTGCATTACATCTTGGCCAACTTTTGCTCCTGCAGACCAGCATCGATGCTTTCCAGGCATGAGACTACTTCCATTATAGTGGGCCTCATGAGAGGATTCTGGTTGACACACTTACAAGCAGCTTCAAGCATCATCAGCATTTGCTCTTCATGCCCTATGCCACGGAGTGTTGGATCCAGGACCTCAATCTGCTTTCCCTGAGACCTCATCTCCAGCACCCAAGGTACAAGTTCTTTTGATGTTGACAGGACTGGAACAGGTCGCAGTCCTGTGAGTAGCTCAAGTAGGACAACTCCAAAGCTGTATATATCTCCTCTCAGAGTAGCCACCCACCCATTCCCGTACTCAGGTGGAATGTAGCCAAGAGTGCCAACTAGCTCGGTCGTAACATGAGTTTTGTTGGGCAGGATCAGTCTTGACAGCCCAAAATCTGCAACATAAGCTTTGAATTCTTTGTCGAGTAGGATGTTGCTGCATTTTATGTCACGATGGACAATGTGTGGATTGCAGACATTATTGATATAGGAAAGACCACGGCTTGCGCCTTGGGCAATCCTCAACCTCGTCGGCCAGCCAAGAAATGTGCTAGCATCATCATCCCTGTTGTGAAGCCAATCATCCAGACTGCCATTCTCCATGAAAGAATATATTAGGAACCTAGAGTTTCCATGGATGCAATAACCCCACAGTGGCACAAGATTTTCATGCTGAGCCATGGATAGTGCTTCAACCTCAGCAGTGAACTCCCTTTCCACAAGACACATCTCACCATTGAGCTTCTTAATTGCAAGCTTGGATCCATCAGTTAGCTCGGCCTTGAATACTAGTCCATGACCTCCACACCCAATGATGTTCTCCTTCCCAAAGTTATTTGTTGCCTTCACAATGTCGGTGAATGTGAGCTTGTTTTCATCTCCTCTGTTTCCCCGGCATCATCACCAACGAGTGCCCTGAATTGGAGTTGAATGATACCACTTCTGTATCACTATTATTGTTGCTCCTGTTTCTGGTGGTGAAAGTTTTACCCCGAAACAAGACTAGCAGGCGAGCTAGCACTAACAGGGTGGCGACACCTCCAAAAAAATACACCAAATGCAAGGGCAAATATGGCTGTCTTATCATGTACCTTTTTCTCTTGGAGTTGGAGGTGAAAGGTGGTCCAACTGAATTGCACTGGTGAATAAGCGTAGGACCACAGAGCTTTGGATTGCCATCAAAGCTGGAGTTTGTAAATGTACTAAACTGGCCCAAAGTTGGCACAGGCCCTTCTAGGTCATTGAAAGAAACATTGAATTCAGTAAGGAAGTGTAGATTGTTCAGTGCTGCAGGGATTTCACCAGTTAGATGGTTGCTCGACAAGTCGAGCACCATCAAGTTTGTGAGGTTGCAGATCGATTGGGGGATATCTCCATAAAATTTGTTGAAGCTCAAATTAAGTGAAAGGAGCTCTTTTAAGAGACCGATCTCTGGAGGGATCACACCGGTGAAGTTATTGTATCCTAGATCGAGCACTTTTGGAAAAGCATTCACATTGCGGTATTGAAGTGATGTACCTAAGTAAATTGGTACTTCAAAGACTGTTGGATCTAAAAGTGCTGCAATCTTCTCTGATTTTAGCATCGGCATCTCTGTTAATGCTGAAGGAATTTCCCCACTCAGACTATTATTTGTTATTTGTAGATAGAATGTAGTTTAGGCTGCGATCCAAATCGAATTGGCCCGCTTAGTTGATTGTCATCTAAAAATAACATCTCGCAAACTTTTTAGCCGATAACCAAAGAAGGTATTTTCCCAACCAATGAGCATGCACCTAAGGAAAGAACCTGAAGATTCTCAAACCCATCAATGCTTTCATCCTCTGGCATCATCTCATTCATGAAGTTGAGCCCAAGAAGAAGAGTGTTGAGGTTTTTGGAGCTCTTTAATATCTGAAGTGTATTTGTCAAATTCGTAAAACTGTTACGAGTAAGTGAAAGGAATGAGAGTGACTTCAGATTGCTTAGCCCCTTTGATAACTGGCCATGGAAATTGTTTGAAGATAGACGCAAATGGTGCTTAGTTCGTGACATGAGTATATGCTTTCTGGAATTTTGCCACTGAAGTTGTTCTTTCTAAGATCTAAGATTTTCAGATTGGGTAAGTTGGAGAAATTGACCTTGGTGAGTTCTCCACTGAAATTGTTGTTCTTGAGGTCGATGTTTGTGAGATTTGTGCAGTTGCTAAGGCTTGATGGCAGCTCTCCAGACATGCTGTTATATCCCAAATGAAGCTCCTGCAATTTCTTGAGCTGAACTATGGAATCGGGTACCTTTCCGCTGAAATTATTTTCTCCAAGATCAAGGATGACCAGATTAGTGAGTTCAGCTATATGCGTGCCCTCAAGAATTCCATGTAAACTGTTGCTGGAAAAAGAGAGATACTCCAACAAGGTAGCTTTGAAGACTTCATCAGGGAGAATCCCACTGAGGTTGTTATGGCCAGCCTTGAGCACTTTGAGCTTTGAGCAATTACCGAGTCCTGGCGGAATACTGCCACTGAGTTTGTTGAAGCAGAGTTCAAGCACAGCAAAGGATGGAGATATGTCACAGAAATGGCTTGGAATCTGACCAGTAATACTATTGTTGCTGGCATTGAGCGCGACTAGATTCTCCATCCCCTTCCATGTTGTGGATGTAAACTGCCCTGTGAACAGGTTGCTTGAGATATTAAGTACCTTAAGAGGCTGGCCTGGGGTTGAAGATGGCAGATCATGCAGGTCTCCACTGAGGTGGTTGAAGCTGACGTCGAGGACGACGATGCTGCTGGAAGACACAAATTCTAGCGGCAGGACACCGGACAGAGAGTTGTAGGACAAGTTAAGATGTTGTAAGCTGGTGAGGTTACCAAGGGAAGGTCTGATTGACCCTTCAAGGCCTCTAGATGGCAGAGAGACCTCAGTGACCGCCTTTGTTACCGTTGCAGGTGATCCCTTGCCATTTGCAGCAATCAGCACCTTCTTCCTTCCATGACTTGGCGATACCAGAATCCTTCGAGAGCCCAGCAAGGAACTGGAGGAGAGATGTCTTCTCCTGCTCTGTGCAGGCACTGGTGGGGGTCGCCAGAGAGATCAGCAACACAAGAGCAATGGCAAGGACTGGTATGGGTAATCTATTCATGTGTTTCTTGTATGAAAAGTGGAGTGACTGCATGGCTTCTAATGGAGACGAGCACAGAAGCAGATGCTGCTCCTGTGTCCTGTCTAGGCAGCACCAAATGGACTAATCAGGGAAGAGCATAAGGTAGGAGGAGGAGGAAGCCCTCTCTTACATATTTCTGATCCCTTCTTGGTGTGGTTAGAAGAGAGAAAAATGGAGTGAAGGTCTGAAGGATTAGATGCTATAACAATTTCCTCATACCTATTGTATTCTATGCAGTAGAGACAGCAGGTCGCTTGTCAGCACTTAGACTTTTCATTGGTGGCTACCTTCTATGATCAATTAAGAAGTCCAACTAGCCACGCTTCCTGGTTGCACAAAATATTTGTCTTTTTTTCTAGTCATCCTTGAATCAATCCATGTTGAATTATTACAGCGTGGCATGATTTAGCTGATCTGGACATAACCTATTTTGCCAGATTCACTCTACAGTCAACACAGAGCCTGCATGAATTTACCTTATCTCAGCTCAGGATCTGGCGTCGCATGTCCTACAGCCTATTTGGTGAACAGGAAAAGGCACATAATTTAGATTACTCATCGGCGCCGCGGTCAAGGTATCAACATGCTGGTGGTGGTTGAGAGTGACCTGGTGTACTATTCTTTGTCTGATTAGCCGCCTCTGCCTGAGGCGTTTACTTTCTGTTATCCTTGCAGCTGATGCAGGTGTGCACGTTGCTGCTGTTTTACATGCCCCTCTCCCCTGTTCCACAGGTGCGTAATGGACCTCGGCTCTGGCTCCGTGGCTCGAAGTAAACTGGACATGCAGCGTGTGCACGAGGACTGACAGACTGGGATTTGAAGCAGACCCGGAGAGTGGAGTGCCTGAAGCAGCTGCTGTGAAACATGGCCTATCGAAATTGTTCAGGTAGTGATGCTGATCTCGTGTGTTCTTTTTTTACACTTGATCATGTTCATGTTGTTGATGATTGCTTGTTTGGTTAGTGGGTGCAGTTGTACATTTCGTAGTGGTCGTTGTATGATTATATGTCATCACGGGTGGTTGCTATTTTCTCGTGGTGTCGACTGCAGAACAGCAAGTGGATCGATGGCACTAAACACTGTCGAGGCTTTAAGAGCCTGCTGATCAGAGCAAAAGATGGCGCTGCGTCCCTTTCTGTGTCTTTTTCCTAGAAGAACAGTTTGGGTCTTGTCTGCTCCTTGCATTCACACTCATGTTGTTTATTTTTCGCAGACGTATCTATCTATGTTACATAATCCGGCTATCAGGATTCAGAGCCAATCGCAGAGGAACCTGCTGCCTGGGACTGGGAGCATATAGCAGTTAGCTGAGGCCTGAGGAGCGAGCGGCTGGCGTGTCGGCTCGGACTCTGCTTTCTGCATCCAGACAGGAGTGGAAGCACACGGCAGGAGGATGCAGAAGCCACGGCATCGGCATGCGCGTGGAGGACGCGGCCTTCCCAGTTCCCACTCGGACTCGGACTCACTCCGACTCCACGCGGTCGATCAGCGCGCTCATTGCATTGCATTGCACGACTGGATGGGCGTTGGACGGCACCCAGAAACAAACATGGAGGTGTGCATGGTTGAGCGGAATCTTTGGTTATGGCCGAAATTTTGTAAACTAATTAACGCTTGTTTGTGACGGAAAATTTTGGCCAATACCAAAATGTAGAGGTGCAAAGGGTGTTTAGATGGTTGTCTTGCCAAGTTTTGCTGAACCTGTGTGAATATAACCTGTAGGATTCACATCTTACTAGTAACTTTTTATTCGCTTTAATATAGCACACGTGCATGGAAATCAAGCAGGTTCGCGAACAAAATATGAAACATGGCACGTGGGATCTTGTTCTGTCGTTAGGATGAGGAAAACGTTGTCGCTCTTTCCTGAAAACGTTTTTGTCGCGTTCGGGCCTCCTTCCCTCGCTCTTCTCCCTCTCCGTCTCGGTTCAAAGTCACAACGCTGAAAATGGGCCAAAAATGGAAAGGTCCGTGGCCGGTCACGACGACTAGCGATGTCCAAAATCTGCAAATTGTGTGGGTTCAGATTTGACCTCACTGCTTACGTAACGGCTCTAGACTCTGCTCCGGGTTTGCTCGTCTTCGGATCCTTTCAAAATGTTTACCACGAGCGGAAATCTAAAAATACAATGAATATTTGTGATTGTTTTTACTTGGTTCAAATTTATAATTATAATTTTTACAGTGAGAGCATACATTATGGGCACGATGCTTGGAGTCCAATGTCACAGACTCACAGTGTATTATAGCAACTCCAAAGGACCTTTTATATTCTTTCTAATAATTTATAAGAATAGTAGCATCCTTTTAAATTAAATATCCAAAATATAGATATTTTTATTCGAATTTTGCTAGCTAGAGATGAAGAGCGATGATTTTCTAGAGTATGCACGTGATATAGAAACTTGTTGGAGGGTTAAAAGATTTAGAAAACGTTTTTTTTTTTTTTTTTACTTATGGGTCTCTAAACTATGATTTAAAGAGTAAATTTTAGAGAAACTCTTAAAGATGCTCTAACGGTGTATTAACATGTGGTGTACCAGCTACCAACCCCTGTATTCAAGTAGCCAAGCCGTCAAACTTGACAATTTTTATACTTTCTTGTCTTCTAGATTGTGTTTGGAATGCAGGTATCATCACTTAAAATTTTTACGCTTTCTTGCCTTCTAGATTGTGTGTTTGGAATGCAGGTATTGTCAAATGTTGTTGTTGGCTTGTGCTATGGCATAGTATTATATATATACATGATTATGCATAGGAGTATGTACTGCTCTAACTTTTATAAGCGGCAATAGAAAGCAAGGAATTTAGCATTTACTTACAATAATTCTTTTGTAAGTTGAATGGTCAAATAGTTCAAATAAGCTATAATAGTCAATAGAAGTTAATCGTTTGAATCAACTAAAACTTTTATCTTTGGTCATCCAAAGAGGACCATTTAGATAATGTGATTTTTTTTGCGACTCTAGACTTTTTTTAATCTATGTATAAAATATTGTTTAATCACGAAAAGACTAATCGGGGCATTATAATGTAAGATGTGTGGGGGGCTTCTACCGTTCTACTCCCTCCATCTCAAAATAGATGTCACTATGGGAAGCGTGCCGGTCAAACTTTTTCAACTTTAACTATGTTTGTAGAAAATATGTGCAACATTTAAATCTTCAAATAAATTTGTTAAAAACTAGACTTAAAGATCTTTCCGACGATACTAATTACTTAATATAAATATTTATATATTTTAATATATAATTGCCGGTATTTTTTGAAAACTTTGATTTCTGGGAAGCGAGAATGACATGTATTTTGAGACGGAGGGAGTACGTTACCAAATATTGGGATCTGAAAATATTAACAACATGGGGGGTTTCTTTTTTGTAAAACAGTGCTTATTCCGCGGCGTCATGGCCGCGCTTCCCGTCGGCGGTCGCCCTCGCCGGCACCCCAATCGCCGCGCGTCTCGCTCAACTGGCCATCTACTAAACTGCACCAGGGCGGCGCTGCCGTCGGTACCTTAGGATCGATGACTGGATTTATCGGTTTGGCCGCAACTCCTGCAGTAGCTCCTCGCTCGCGGATCAGTCCAGACGTCCAGTAGTCCACCACCAACACCTGCGCAGGCGCGCACTGTGTCCTCTCTGCCCCGTGTTGGGCGCTCATTCCCGCTCGGGCGCGTGTGTGCCAAGCCCAGTGCTGAGTGCTCTACGACGCAATGCCGACCGATGCTGGGGGCAGAGGACGCGGCGCTGCTGTCTCGGAGGCCGCGCGCTCAGGGTGTTCGTGAAAATGCCGCCGCCAAGACCCGTCACCTGGGTTCCATGGGCGGATACGGTCGGCGCGTCGGACAGGCCGAGGACGTTGGACGCACGGCCGCGTGCTGCAAGGACACCTGGTCTCCTCGCGGGATCAAACTTCTGCACGCATGGATACTACGAGTACTTAGTACAGGTACTGTGGTACTTCGCATAGTCTAATGTTGTGCTACATTATGCTGCCGCTCCATTTCATGCTTTATCGAGACATTTTTGCATTTACTCACTCTGTATTAAGGACTCTGTATCCCCACTCCATTCCAGTGGTTTCAGAACTTTGTTCATCATAGCTAATAGCTGAGTGATCACAGTATTATCTAATGCATTAGTATCAGCACTTGAACAGTTGAACTCAGCAAGCACATTCGTTTTTCACTTGCTTTTTTTCCACAATAGCCCACAAACTGATAAGAGCATACATATTAGTACTTCAAGACAAAAAGAAGTAGGCGAGGGAGTGACGAAGCTAGAGCAAATTAGAGAGGGTGCACTTGTCTCATGGTTGTATGGACATACGTCACCAGAGATACATATATGGTGAGCATCGCTGTTTTTAAGTTTTAGGGAGTGTGCATTTGCACCCCCTAATTAATACCTAGTTTCAGCCCTGGGGATGTGTACTTATCTTCATCAAAATTTACATTGTATAATGTACAAGAACTGTGCAGAATGCGCAAGAACTGTATAGAATGCACTGTAATACTAGCCGAACTCAAACTGGTACAGTGGTACCTCTAGTGAAAACTATATCTACTCTATTCACCTAACTGCAGCATCATCATGTGTAACTGGATGCTTACTGAATTATGGCTTGGCTGACTTTTGCTTCTCCAGACCAGCATCGATGCTTTCCAGGCATGAGACTACTTCCATTATAGTGGGCCTCATGAGAGGATTATGGTTCACACACTTACAAGCAGCTTCAAGCATCATCAGCATTTGCTCTTCATGCCCTGTGCCACGGAGTGTTGGATCCAGGACCTCAATCTGCTTTCCCTGAGACCTCATCTCCAGCACCCACGGGATAAGTTCTTTTGACGTTGACAGAACTGGAACAGGTCGCAATCCTGTGAGTAGCTCAAGTAGGACAACTCCAAAGCTGTATATATCACCTCTCAGAGTAGCCACCCACCCATGCCCATACTCAGGTGGAATGTAACCAAGAGTGCCTACCAGCTCGGTCGTAACATGAGTTTTGTGGGGCAGTATCACTCTTGCCAGCCCAAAATCTGCCACATAAGCTTTGAATTCCTTGTCAAGCAGTATGTTGCTGCATTTTATGTCACGATGGACAATGTGCGGCTTGCAGACATTATGGATATAGGAAAGACCACAGCTTGCTCCTTGGGCAATCCTCAACCTTGTTGGCCAGTCAAGAAATGTGCTAGCATCATCATCTCTGTTGTGAAGCCAATCATCTAAACTGCCATTCTCCATGAAAGAATATATGAGGAACCTAGAGTTTCCATGGATGCAATAACCCCACAGTGGCACAAGGTTTTCATGCTGGGCCATGGAGAGTGCTTCAACCTCAGCAGTGAACTCCCTTTCCATAAGGCACATCTCACTGTTGAGCTTCTTAATTGCAAGCTTGGATCCATCAGGTAGCTCAGCTTTGTAGATTAGACCGTAACCACCACACCCAATGATGTTCTCCTTGTTGAAGTTATTTGTAGATTTTACAATGTCAGAGAATGTGAGCTTGTTTTTGTCTCCCTTGCCTTGTGGCATCATGATCAGTTCATGCTCTGAGCTGGAATTGAATGAAATCATTTCAACATCTCCACTATCCTCCCTTCTGCTTTTTGCCGCTAAACACTTTACCCTGATTGAGACAAGGAGACGGCCCAGCAACAGAAGAATGGCAATCCCTGCAAAGAACACGCCGAATGCAATTGCAAAACTAACCTTCTTATTTTTTTCTTTTCTGGTGACTGGAGATGCTTGAGCTGAACTGCATCGATGGGAAAGCATAGAGCCACATAACTTTGGGTTCCCCTCAAAGCTAGAATTCTGGAATGTGCTAAACTGGCCGCCAGTTGGAATAGGCCCTTCCAGGTTATTGTTAGAAATGTTGAAAGTGGAAAGGAAGTGCAGGTTTTCCAATGCAGCTGGGATTCTACCTGTGAGATTATTGTTGGACAAGTCCAGCACCAGCAGGTTTGTGAGGTTGCACATGGATGGGGGGATTGGTCCTGTTAAGTTGTTTGAGCTGATATCTAGTGAAAGGAGGGCATTCAACTGACCAATCTCTTGGGGAATCACACCTGTGAATCTGTTACTGCTTAGATAAAGCGCTTTAGGCAAAGCAATTGGTATGCGGTATTGAAGTGATGGACCATTATAAACTGTTAGATCAAAGATACTTGGGTATAAATCTGCTGCAGTCTTCCCTGAAGTTAGCATTGTCATATTCATTAATTCTTTTGGAATATCCCCCCGCGAGACTGTTGTTTGATAGGTCTAAATAGAAAAGATAGTTCAGGGTGTTTATCCAGGTTGGTATCTGTCCACTTAGTTGATTGCCTTGCAAAGACAGCACCTCCAGTTTTTCTATCTTTGATATCCAAAGAGGCACTTCCCCCAACAATAGGCATTTTTCGATGGCCAAAACCTGTAGATTCTCAAAACCATCAATGCTTTCATCATCTGGCATGGTCTCGTTCATAAAGTTGAGCCCGATAAGAAGGGTGGTGAGGTTTTTGGAGCTCTTCAATATCTGAAGTGCATTTGCCAAATTCGTAAAATTGTTGCTAGTAAGTGAAAGGAACGAGAGTGACTTCATATTGCCTAGTCCCTTTGATAACTGGCCTCGGAAATTATTATAAGATAGACGCTTGGCGCAGTTAGTTTGTAGCATGAATATATGGTTTCGGAATTTTTCCACTGAAGTTGTTCTCCCCGGATCTAAGATTTTTAGATTGGGTAAGTTGGAGAAATTGACCTTGGTTAGTTCTCCACTGAAATTGTTGCTCTCGAGGTCGATGTTTGTGAGATTTGTGCAGTTGCTCAGGGTTGATGGCAGCTCCCCAGACATGCTGTTATAGCCCAAATGAAGTACCTGCAATTTCTTGAGCTGAACTATGGAATCGGGTACCATTCCGCTGAAATTATTTTCTCCAAGATCAAGGATAACCAGATTAGTGAGTTTGGCTATATGTGTGCCATTAAGTATTCCATGTAAACCGTTGCTGGAAAAAGAGAGATGCTCCAACAAGGTAGCATTGAAGAGTTCATCAGGGAGAATCCCACTGAGGTGGTTGTGGCCAGCCTTGAGCACTCTGAGCATGGAGCAATTACTGAGTCCTGGGGGGATACCGCCACTGAGGTTGTTGTAACAGAGTTCAAGGACAGAAAAGTTTGGTGATATGTTACAGAAATGACTTGGAATCTGCCCAGAAAAGCTGTTGTTGCTGGCATTGAGCACCACTAGATTCTCCATCCTCTTCCATGTTGTGGATGTAAACTGCCCTGAAAACAAGTTGCTTGAGATGTTGAGTACCTTTAGAGGTTGGCCAGAGGCTGAAGACGGTAGATCCTGCAAGTCTCCACTGATCTGGTTAAAGCTGATGTCGAGGACAATGATGCTGCTGGATGATACCAATTCCAGGGGCAGGTCACCGGACAGTGAATTGTAGGACAAGTTAAGGTGCTTTGCAAGCCGGTGAGGTTGCCAAGAGACGTGATGGTCCCTTCAAGGCCTCTAGATGGTAGAGAGACCTCAGTGACCGTCTTGTTACCATTGCAGGTGACCCCTTCCCATTTGCAACAATGAGTGCCTTCTCGCCATGACTTGGCGAGACCAGAATTCTTCGAGAGCCCAGCAAGGAACTGAAGGAGAGATGCCTTCTCCTGCTCCGTGCAAGAGCTGATGGGGGTGGCCAAGGAGAGCAGCAGCACAAGAGAAACGGCAAGAACAGGTAGTGGTAAACTATTGTTGTATTTCTTGAATGGAAAATGGAGTGGCTGCATGTCTTCCTATTGAAACTAGCATGGAAACCAGACGCTTAACTTGTGCCCAATCTAGACAAAGTTATAATATGGTGTAACGGGGGGAAGAACACAAGGTAGAAGAAGGAAGAGGCTGCTGGTCCATCTTGCTGATCCCTTCTAGTAGTGTCCACCACAGAAAAATAGAGGCAAGGATTAGATAGTACAGCAAAGTCTTCGTTATGATTCTATTGTATGCAAGTTCACACCTAGATGTTTCATGGGTGGCTACCTGCTGTGGTCCACTCGGAATCCAACTGAGGAAGCTTCCTCGCCGTACAAAATATTTGCCTCTGTCCAGTCATCATTGAATCAATCCTTGGCCTTGTTTAGTTCCCCCTCCAAATTCCAAGTTTTTCCACTCTCTCTCCATCACATCACATTAAATACACCAAAAGACATATGTTCGAGACAGTAAATATAGTTAAAAAAAATAACTAATTACACAGTTTTGTTGTAAATCACGAGAGCGAATCTTTTGAGCCCTGGTTAGTCCATGATTGGACAATGTTTACCAAATACAAACGAAAGTCTTCACATGAGTCTTCTGGGAGTTCTAACAGTGCTTTTTCCAACTTTTTTGCCAACTAAACAAGGCCCTTGTTGAGTTTCTGCAGTCTGTTGTGATTTGCCATTTTACCTTATTTGAGGCATTAACTTCAGTGCAGCCTATTCTCACTGAAGTTATTTGAATTTGACCAAATTTTGATAAAATTTGTACTGTTGGCCCTCTAACCAAAAAAAAAAACATTTTTGGCTCTGCCTGTGAATGTGGCATAACTTGTCCTGCTAGCTTCACTTAAGCAACCAGTTGCCGTAACCTCAGTCGTTAGTGTTAACAAATCGAAGACAAAAAAATTAGAATCACTAATCGATGTGCCCTTTTTGTTGAGCAGGAAAAAGGTGCGTATCTCTGAAAGCCACAATTGCTGAGGATCTGCAAGACCCGATTGTCGTGAGAGAGTATGCAAAGCGCATGATTCCAAAAGACGCCTACAATTTAGAGCAATCATCCGGTTGACGGTCAAGGTGTGTACATGGTTTGGACTTGGCGCAAGTGGAGGCAAGAAAATAAGAAAGCAATTGTGGTGGTGGTGACAGGGCGAGGGCGACCTGGTGCTGGTGCCCTATTCTTCTGACTGGCTGATGCGCATGGCTGTTTTCAATGGCCCAGGTTCCAGAGGCGCATATGATGAACCTTTGGTCCTCGGCTCGTGTTGCTGTCTGGACTGTGGAATTCAAAAGCACTGGAATGGAACAGCCATGGAGAGCGCGGGTGCTGCTGTGAAGTGTGATGTGTGAACATAGCCTATCAATTTTTTCATTCAGGTGCTGATGCCAATAATCTCGTGTGTTTACACTCGCCTATGTTTGGGTTCACTTGTGACCAATGATTTACTTACCCCCCGTTTGGGTTTACCTGTGTGTGGTCACCGTGTTTTCGTATTTCCCTCTGTTTGGGTTTACCTGTCACCAATAATTTACTGACCTACTGTAGAACAGTCAAAATCGCTAGGTAAAAAGGTGCTGCGAATAGTAAAGCCAAACGGAGGGGAAGTAATTTTTTATTGGTTGAGGAATGATTATGCTTAACTGGTTACAGTATGAGCGCAATTGCACATTTTATATTGGTTATTAAGCAGCCGTTGTATGATTATCTGTCATCACGGGTGGCTTACTATTTCCTCGTGGTGTTGACTGCTGAACAGAGCAGAACAGAACATGACAGCATGTGGCTGGATGAGCTCAACAATCTGCTGAGCAGGCGGCATTGGGTCCCTAATTGTTTGTGCATACAGTATATAGTACTTGGTTTCTGTGTTCCTTGCATTTATGCTCAGTTTGTTTATTTCCTGGAACACATCGTAACTTAAACACATCTAGGTGTTCAGGTTGAATGGCAACTGGAGAGACCTGGGAGATTGGGAGATGGAGCCTACAGCTGCAGAGCAGAGCTAGGCCTGCAGCTGAAGATGATGGAGCGGTGGGCTGGCGTACGTGTGCCGGCTTGGACACTCTGCTTGCTGGAATGCAGCCGGACAGACCGGGGCGCCGGCCGCTGTGAGCGGAGCGCGCAGCGTGCCGTACGCGTCCAGAGTCCAACAAGGTCCGGCACGCGCGTGATGAGTGGGAGTGGACGCGGTCTGGTCAGCGCCACGCCCTCAACTCACGAATGCGGACTGCCAAACCGGCCGGCGGCGGCGACGCGACACATGCCACAAAAACGCGTCGTCGCACGGCCGTCCGTCCGTCGTCAGCCGTTCATCCGTTACGCCGCGTTCTTGTGTTCCGTTCCGCCACCCATCGCGTACGTACGTAGTACGTGCTCCACTTCATCACTCATCGTCAGTCTGAAAGTCCGAAAGGACTTATCTTCGATCCGATTCAAAGTCGTCCCAACTCTGAGAACGGGCTGAATGAAATCTTTGGGATGTGGTGGCGACGTGACGTGAAAACGGGCTTGTACTGTACTGACATGTTAGGTAGGTGCGTGCGCACGGCGTACCGATAGGTGGTCGAGCTGCCCAACAAAACTCCACATTTGATTCTCAGAAAAGCAAATATCCACATTTTTTCTTTCTTATTTTATAAAAATAAACTCGGCATTTTTTCCAACAATTATATGGCCTTGCAACCTTATTTATATCATGTTTACAACGTGGGGAGTGGTATGTTTGTACAATTCACCCGTGCACCGTATTCCATGTTAATGATAGTTCCTTGAACAAGAAACTGGTGAACGACCAGACCACCCCGCAATCCTTCGTCAAAACAAGAAAATACCTTATTGGATAAACTTATTACTATAACTTTTTATTGTAGTTATTTTCAAAACAATTTATTGACTCATAATTTTTATAGACAAACATAATACCGAAACTTCCTATATTACCTTTTTTCAATACTACATTTTTTTATAGTTTTATAGATAATCTCATCATGACAACTTTTTAACATGATGTTTTTCTTTTTTTTTTTTTAAAAAAAGAAACATCTTTACATATTAAACTATATTGATAACAAATTTTCATAATGACCTTTTATATATTAACTAATTCTATGTGTTACGATGGTTCATTCAGAGCGAACCATAGTCATTGTTGTTCTCGCTTTGTTCTCCTTTTTATTATTTGTTTTTTTTTTACCTTTTTCTTCTTCTATTTCATTTTTTTTCATGTGAACCAAGCAATTTTTCTTCTATATACTATGAATATTTCCATTTCAGAAGTTTGTCGGGAACTTTGTAAAATAATTGTGTTGTCCAACAAAATCTTTTGTGTTTAAATTACGTTATTTGTAAAATTTACTATATGAAATTGTCTTGTCAATTATGTTAAGAAATTATTATAATAAATTTGTCTGTTGATAGTTATGAACAGAGATTGGGTTGCAAACCCAAAGGTAATTAAAAATTATGTTAAGCAGGGATGAGCAGAACCATAGTGATTTAGTTTTTTTTTTTTTTAACCGGGTACGAATTCTATTGCTTGCGCCGAGAGGGAGCTCATGACTTGCTCAAACCCTTGTTCACATTCATACCCACTAGCAGATATTACATGAGCTGCTCTATTACATTCTGTAGGGACAAAATCACATTTGAACCAATGAAAATTTATTTGTTCCATAATCAGTCATTTGAATAGAAAGCCTGCTTGACCTGTAAAGCATATGTTTTAGTTTGTTTATTAGAAGAACCTAGCTGTAGTAACTAGTAAGACAGAAGTGTTCCTACATTTTTTTTTTTTTTGAGCAGAATAAGTGCTCCTACAGTTGACCCATGCAAGGCCTGTACTCAAGCCCACATGAACCAGTTTTAAAAGAAAGCCCACATGAACCTCAGCTCAGTCCATAGTAAGATTCCAGCCCAAATCACTCGCTTCGCAGGCCTAACGTGCTACCCGAAAACAGCCCATGTATCATGGATCCGGCCACGGCTCAGTCCAGTTCATCGTCACCAATCGCAGGCTTCATCCCTTCAGCCTTCAGGCGAACCACCGTCAAGTTCCACAGGCACCGGTGGGCGGCGGCGCGAGGAACCCATGCGCACGCGCTCCGGCGTACAGTGGCCGTGGGCTCGATTTCAGGCTTGAGCAACACGCCCGACGGTGTGGCGCGTTCGACGGCCTCCGCTCTCCTCCCACGGTAATATAGACCCCAATCCCCCAGGACACGGGTAGCCGCATTGTCCGCGTCGTCGTAGCTTAAGAACAAATCTCATCGAGGTCTTCGAAAAGATTCCAGTCATTTGTTGAAATTATCACCTCAAATGGAAGACTTAGGTTTCACATTTCATTTTGCTTGTATAATTTCAAATGCAACATGATATCTGTTTGCTGCAACTGTGATGGCAAAAGAAAACACTACACGCCAATATCAAATAACCGGATGGTTATATCATGTTCTTACAAACTACTGTTGTATATAGTTTGGACTCCGAACTTGTAACGTTGAAACCAACTACTTTAACGTTGGCAAGTGACAAGCAACCAATCAATAATAATTATTACATGCTGCAGCTTGTTGTGTATACACACGAATTTCTCCATCCTCCAATTGCCTCAACTCTAAAGTTATTCGATCAAAGACTACTTGCTGAACAACTAATGCCAGAGCTGTGCCTGGGGCCATTTATCTTCTTGAAGTGAAAACACTGGAGATCCCACCAAGTTTTGCACTGGTAAATTGGTAATACATTTACAAAGCTGTAGCAGCGGTTTGCTTCTCTGCTCATTTACATCAATCGCTTGTCTGCAAACCCATACACATTATTGTAGCCCATTTCTGTTGATTTATATTAGCCAAAGTACCTGGATAATACAACCTGATCATATAGCACTCCTACTCCAAAGAAAAGACCGAAGCTGATTGCGAACATGACCTTGCTGCCACCTTGGTTTTCATAGACAATGGACACAGGACCTTCCTTTGCTGAACTGCACTGGTGAATAAGCATAGGACCACAGAGCTTTGGGTTACCATCAAAGCTGGAGTTTGTAAACGTACTAAACTGGCCTGTGGTTGGCACAGGCCCTTCTAGGTCATTGAAAGAAACATTGAATTCAGCAAGAAAGTGTAGATTGTTCAGCGCTGTAGGGATTCCACCAGTTAGATGGTTGCTTGACAAGTCTAGCACTAACAAGTTTGTGAGGTTGCAGACCGATTGCGGGATATCTCCATATAATTTGTTGAAGCTCAAATTAAGTGCAAGGAGCTCTTTTAAGAGACCGATCTCTGGAGGGATCACACCAATGAAGTTATTGTTAGCTAGATTGAGCAGTTTTGGACAAGCATTCACCTTGAGGTATTGAAGTGATGTGGCTAAATAAATTGGTACTTCAAAGACACTTGGAACCAAAGGTGCTGCAGTCTTCTCTGATTTTAGCATTGGCATCTCTGTTAATGTTGTAGTAATTTCCCGGTCGGTCTGTTATGTGATATGTCTAGATAGAACAAGAAGTTTAGGGCACTGATCCAGTCGAGAATTGGCCCGATTAGTTGGTTGCCACCTAAAAGTAACATCTGCAAATTTCTTAGCTTCGATAGCCAATAAGGTATTTTCCCCGACAATGAACACCAACTTAAGGAAAGAACCTGAAGATTTTCAAAACCGTCAATGCTTTCATCATCTGGCATAGTCTCATCCATGAAATTGAACCCAATAAGAAGGGTGGTGAGGTTCTGGGAGCTCTTTAGTATCTGAAGTGCATTTGCCAAATTCGTAAAAAACTGTTGCTAGCAAGAGAAAGAAACGAGAGTGACTTCAGATTGCCTAGTTTCTTTGATAACTGGCCATGGAAATTATTACGGATAAACACACAAATAAGTTAGTTTGTGGCATGAGTATATAGTTTCTGGAATTTTGCCACTAAAGTTGTTCATCCTAAGATCTAACACTTTTAGATTGGGTAAGTTGGAGAAATTGACCTTGGTGAGTTCTCCACTGAAATTGTTGTTCTTGAGGTCGATGTTTGTGAGATTTGTGCAGTTCCTCAGGGTTGATGGCAGCTCCCCAGACATGTTGTTATAGCCCAAATGAAGTTCCTGCAATTTCTTGAGCTGAACTATGGAATCAGGTACCTTTCCGCTGAAATTATTTTCTCCAAGATCAAGGATGACCAGATTACTGAGTTTGGCTATATTTGTGCTCTCAAGTATTCCATGTAAACCATTGCTGGAAAAAGAGAGATGCTCCAACAAGGTAGCTTTGAAGAGTTCGTCAGGGAGAATCCCACTGAGGTGGTTGTGGCCAGCCTTGAAAACTTTGAGCTTGGAGCAATTACTGAGTCCTGTGGGGATATCGCCCACGAAGTTTGTTGTAACAGAGTTCAAGGATAGCAAAGTTTGGTGATATGTTACAAAAATGACTTGGAATCTGCCCAGAAAAGCTATTGTTGCTAGCATTGAGTACCACTAGATTCTCCATCCCCTTCCATGTTGTGGGTGTAAATTGCCACTGTAAACAAGTTCTTTGGAGATGTTAAGTACCTTTAGAGGTTGGCCAGGGGCTGAAGACGCGGTAGATCCCGCAGCGTCCCACCGATCTGGTTAAAGCCGATGTCGAGGACAACGATACTTTGCCCGGATGACACCAATTCGAGGGCAGGTCACGGGACAACGAATTGTAGGACAAGTTAAGGTGCTGCAAGCCGGTGAGGTTGCCAAGAGACGTGATGGTCCCTTCAAGGCCTCTAGATGGTAGAGAGACCTCGGTGACCGTCTTGTTTCCATCGCGGTGACCCCTTCCCATTTGCAACAATGAGTGCCTTCTTGCCATGACTTGGCGAGACCAGAATCCTGCGAGAGCCCCGCAAGGAACTGGAGGAGAGAAGCCTTCTCCTGCTCCGTGCAGGAACTGGTGGGGGTGGCCAAGGAGATCAGCAGCAGAATAGGAAGGCCAAGAAAAGCTACGGATAATCTGCTGTAGCAATTTTTGTGTGAAAATTGGTTTGGCCGCATGGCTTCGTGTTTAAACTAGCTTAGCTTGTGCTGTTTAGATGAAGAGCCCAATGGTCTGATCAGGAAGAGCATTCTGTAGTAGAAAAAATAGGCGTGCTTGCATCCTGTCCATTAGTTCCTAGTCATAGTCACCGCAGAGAAAGATCAAGTCAACGGTTAAATGCTATAGAAAATTCCTCCTTATGGCTGTGTTTTACTCCCTCCATCCAAACATCAGCATCGTTTGAGCAAGGGACGTATATAACAGCTCATTCACAGTCTGGCATGTCACTGATCGATGGCTGCCTGATAAGGGACGTCGAACTGACCAAGCTTAATATCTGCATTTCTTTTAAAAACGCGTATCTAGATAAGGAACAAAAGGCCAAAATGAGATGATTTTTTTTCCTAAAGAATATTTGTAAGGAATCATTAAAAGATATTATTAAAAAAATGAAAAAAGACCTCTTCATCAAAAAAAAAAAATGTCACTAAATGCTTACTACCTTTGTTATAAAACATAGGAGATTTATAGTTGTCCTAGGTCAAACCATTTCAATTCTTTTACTAGTTTTTTTTTTTAAAGAGTATTAACATCATCAAGGAGGTAAATTATGAAGACACATTTCATTGTGATGTAATAAAACTCATTTGGAATTTGAAATGTTCTTTATTATGAATTGAAAAAGGTCTATATCACACCCCAACTATGGGAGGTGGACTACATAATCCCCAACCTATAAAAACGGTCTATATCACCCTCTGAACTTTTCAAAACCGATAAAATTACCCCCTAAAAGCAACTTTGAAAAATCATAGTAAATCATAAAAAAACCATAAAATGAAAAAATCTAATTGTGTTGAACTCCAAATGAGTAGGTCTACACAATGAGCACATAATATGGGTATGTTTTAGTATATTTTGTTTATTGTAGCTTTAGATCTATGTTTTTCCTCGTATCATTAAAAAAATGTCACTACCCAAAGCGGCCCATTTCACACCGAGGTTCGAGCCCAAAAACCACTCGCCACGAAGGCCCAAACATGCTACCCAAAGCGGCCCATGTATGGGTCCCACGGACTCAGTCCGTCCAGCCTAGTTCATCGTCTCCAACCGGGGGCATCTGCGCGGCCGGGCGGCGCGGCAGGGGAACCCACACGCGCGCGCTCACGGCGTCACGGCGGCGGGGGCTGGATCGGGATGCGCACCTTGCGGCGTGGCGCGTTCGGCGTCCTCCGCTCTGCTCACAAGGTGAAGCACCGCCTTCACGGCTACTGTATGGCGCAAAAGCTTTCCAACGTACGGTGGCCGTGGGCTCGAGTACTGAGACCGGGAAAGCGCTCCCAAGTGGCGCGCCCGCAGCCTCGGCTCGCTCTGCTCCCAAGGTAATAGATTCCAATCACCAAGGACACGGAGGAGCCGCATAGTTCGCATCGTCATTGCTTAAAGTTTAATTGCTCACACTCTGCTCAAAGCTTCCAATCATATATTGAAATTATGATTATGATCTGCAATGATAACTTTGCTCGTGTTCAAATGCTAACATGATATCTCATTTTCTGCGATGTTCTTACAAATTATGCTCATATATAGTTTGGACTCGAGCTCTGAGTCTCCCTTACAAAGAGAATCGAGGCTAATTTCTTTGAGCGTGTAATGTTGAATTCAACTATTTTAACATTGACAAGCATCCAATCAATGGTTCTCACATGCTACAGACTTCTTATTACATCGACACCATTTTCTCCATCCCCCAATTGCTTCAACTCTAGAGTTTTGGGATCAAACAATACTTATTGAGCACCTAATAGTCTAATACCAAAGTCTGTTCCTGTGGCCATTTATTTGATCTTACGCAAGTGAAAATCTTTGAGATCGCTTGAGTTTGGCCATGGTAAATTGGCAATAACTATTACAAATCTGTAGCACTGCTCGGTTATGTGAATTGCTTGTCTCGCAAACCCATGCACTTTATTGTAGCCCATTTCTATTGATTTAGGTTAGCCAAAGTACCTGTATAATACAATCTGATCATATAGCACTCCTACTCCAAAGAAAAGACCAAAGGCGATTGCGAAGATGACCTTCCCGCCACCTTGGTTTTCATAGACAATGGTCACGCGAGGACCTTCCTCGCTGAACTGCATTGGTGAATAAGCATAGGACCCACAGAGCTTTGGGTTACCATCAAAGCTAGAGCTTGTAAATGTACTTAAGCGGCCCGTGGTTGGCACGGGCCCTTCTAGATCATTGAAAGAAACATTGAATTCAGTAAGGAAGTGTAGATTGTTCAGCTCTGCAGGGATTCCACCAGTTAGATGGTTGCTTGACAAGTCAAGCAGCAGCAAGTTTGTGAGGTTGCAGATCGATTGGGGATATTCCCATATAAATTGTTGAAGCTCAAATTAAGTGAAAGGAGATCTTCTAAGAGACCGATCTGTGGAGGGATCACACCGATGAAGTTATTGTTTCCTAATTCGAGCACTTTCGTGAAACCATTCACCTTGCGGTATTGAAGTGATTTGTCTAATAAGTAAACCGGTAGCTCAAAGACTATTGAATCTGAAGGTCTTTGCAGCCTTCTCTCGATTTTAGCATTGACATCTCTAGTAATGTTGTAGGGATTTTCCCATTCGGATTGTTATTTGATATGTCTAGATAGAACAGGAAATTTAGGCTGCTGATCCAGTTAGGAATTGGCCCAGATTAGTTGATTGCCATCTAAAGATAACATCTCTAAGTTTCTTAGCTTCGATAACCAATAAGGTATTTTCCCCAACAATGAGCATGCACTTAAGGAAAGAACACGAAGATTCTCAAAACCACTAATGCTTTCATCATCCGGCATGGTCTCAAACATGAAGTTTTCCCCAATAAGAAGGGTGGTGAGGTTTTTGGAGCTCTTTAATATCTGAAGTGCAGTTGATATATTTGAAAGACATTTGTTTGTAAGTGACAGAACGAGAGGGACTTGAGGTTGCCTAGTCCTTCGATAATTGTCCATGGAACTTGTTGGAAGACAGCCTTGAGAAAGTCAGGTTTCTACAGAGTATATGCTTTACGGAATTGTGCCACTGAAGTTATTCCTCATAAAATCTATTGTTCTTAGATTTGGCATATTGTTGAAATTAACCTTGGAGACTTCACCACTAAAACTATTGCTGTTAAGGTCTATAGTTATGAGATTTGTGCAGTTGCTCAGGGTTGATGGCAGCTCCCCATACATGCTATTGTAGTCCAAATGAAGTTCTTGTAATCTCTTGAGTTGACCTATGGAATCAGGTATCTTCTTTGCTGAAATTGTTTTCTCAAGATCAAGGCTAACCAGTTGGAGAGTTTGGCTATATGTGTACCATCAAGTATTCCATTTAAACGATTCTTTGGAAAAAGAGAGATGCTCCAACAAGGTAGCATTGAATAGTTCATTAGGGAGAGTCCCACTGAGCTGGTTGTGGGTAGCCTTAAGCACTTTGAGCTTGGAGCAATTACTAAGCCCTGGGGGAATACTACCACTGAGTCTGTTGTAAGAGAGTTCAAGGACAGCGAAGGATGGTGATATGTTACAGAAGTGACTTGGAATCTGGCCAGTAAAACTGTTATTGCTGGCGTTGAGCACTACTAGATTCTCCATTCCCTTCCATGTTGTGGATGTAAATTGCCCTGTAAACTTGTTGCTTGAGATGTTAAGTACCTGTAGGGGTTTGCCGGGGGTTGAAGATGGCAGCTCATGCAGGTCTCCATTGAGATGGTTGAAACGACATCAAGGATGATGATACTTTGGGACGACAAAGAATCCCAAATGCAGCCTCAGGGCATGAGAGTTGTAGGACAAGTTAAGATGCTTTGCAGGCCGGTGAGGTTTCAAGAGCTGGTGAGATTCTCCCTTCAAGCCCCATGGAAGGCAGTGACACATGGGTGACCACCCTATTTCTGTTGCAGGCGACGCCTTCCCATTTGCAGCAGTCTGTGCCTTCCTGCCATAACTTGGCAAGGCCGGCATCCTGTGAGAGCCCAGCAAGGAATTGGAGGAGAGAAGCCTTCTCCAGCTGCATGCAGGAGCTGGATGGGGTGACCAAGGAGATCAGCAGCAGAATAGCAAACCCAAGGAACGATACGCTGGGTAATTTGCTGCTGCATTTGTTGTATGAAAAATGGTTTGTCCGCATTGTATCCTGTCTAGATGAAGTATCAATGGTGTAATCAGGGAAGAGCATGAGAAGAAGAAGAAGAGAGTGGCTCTTGCTTTTATCTTAGTTATTGTACTTATTAGACCCTATTCTTCGTCAACTCAAAGAATAATGGATCAGCCAGGCCCATTTGGATGAATCCCGGCTGATGGACCACTGTAGCTGTACTTTTTATGTTGTTTTTCTCAATAATAACGTGTTTTGCACCTGTTTATAGAGATAATTGTTGCGTGTCAAAACTGCTGTACTCGTGTCCTCGCCCGTGCGCCCCACCGACCCTCGTACGTTTTGCAAAGGTCCGAGTCGCCTCTACACTGTCGACTGTCGTCGTTCACGTATTCGGTATTCACACACAACTTTTCATACCCACATGTCATCACCATTCGCATTGTAGCTCGATCGTGCATATTCATCATAGTAGGCTGGTAGAACCGTCAAACAAGCTTGGCATTTATTTTAGCTTCGAAATAATTTTACAAGGTGATGGAGGCTATCGTATTCTTCTGTATTATAAAAGTGCATTATAAATTTATCATCATTATGTTTTGTACAATATCATATCTCTAACTTTACTTTATTATTAACTAGGAAATATGTCCGTGCGTTGCAACGGGATCAATACATCATTGCTAGATTTAAATTATGATAACCTTTATGATCATGGCTCATGTATAGGAGACGAGGAATGCGAGAAAAAGGTTGATCGAAGAAACTCTTCGCTCTCTGACGATGTGTAGCAAGCGTGGAGATTAATTGCTCAAACATGAATATGACCTTATTTGGTACAACTCTGCTTCACCGGTGAAGGAGCTGTTTCTAGCTTCGATGGGTAGAGGTGGTGTCTTGGTAGGCCAGAAGATGTTGTAGAAAAACGTTTGATAAACTTCTCATGGTCGTCT
This sequence comes from Hyparrhenia diplandra, assembly GCA_015847255.1. Classification (NCBI taxonomy): domain Eukaryota; kingdom Viridiplantae; phylum Streptophyta; class Magnoliopsida; order Poales; family Poaceae; genus Hyparrhenia; species Hyparrhenia diplandra. Next base: position 207,527 of record JADLZK010009669.1, on the reverse strand, counting down.
AATAAAATTATAATATTTACATTATATGCCCATGCGTTGCAACGGGATACATAATTTGTTTTGCAGTTATCTATATAATTTATTATTTAAATATTTTTAAGTTTTAACAAATGATAATGTATCTTGTTGGTCATATTGCGGTGTCGCCGACTCGCGGGTGTGAGGAAGCGCAGTAGCATGCACCCAGAAGGCCATAAACTTGTTTGCTCATCGCCGCTAATTAATGCTGGTGACATATGCTCTTCTTTTGTTGCCCCTCCGATAAGGACGGTGTCTGTGTTAGACGCCTTGCCATTGGCCATAGCTTGGGGCTCACCGACAGGATATGGCCACCGTGTTGGATGCCATCTCGATCACTTGCCCTTGTACTTGCACGCGCCGATGGTGGTCGTCGGTAGCACGGCGTTGTTCTTGGCCGGACAGGGCTTGCGGTACCAGAAGTAGAGGCCCATCTGGAGTTCTGGACGCAGCTGAAGAAGCCGCCGCCCACGTTGGGGTACTGAATTGAAAAACGTTCAGATTCAGTTAATTCGCATTGATCATCATCAGGTGTTTCAGTTCAGTAATAATTAAGGATAAGCTCTATTGTTCGGCTATCCAGCAAGTCCGATCATTACCATGACGAATGGGTCCATGGTGAAGAGGCCATAGCATAACCATGCGACGCTGTTGAGTGTGAGGGAAGGCCGGACAGGCTGATGGGGAGGAACTCGACGCTCTTGGTCTCGACCACCTTGACGATGATGCTGAGCGGTGCGACGAAGACGGCCACGGAGAAGTCGAGGCAGACGCTGCCGAGGAACTTGACGCGGCTGTCCTCGTCAACGACGAAGAGGGTGACGATGATGACGAGCGCGAACGCCTCCACGTCCAGCAGGAAGGAGGCCAGCGTCCACAGCCTCGCCTTCCGGGCACGTACGCCAGGTAGAAGACGATGTAGGTATTTTTGGATCGGACTGTATCCTATACAGATGCCGGCGGACAAGTACCAAACAGGCAGACAGAGTCCGGCTTCAAGAAGACGTGGAAGGCAGAAAAAAAAAGGCAGAAAAAAAGGCAGAAAAAAGGTGAAAAAAAGGTGGTACTGAAATTTTCTCTCTTTATTAGTAGGTATAGATTTTCCTAAGCTATTGAAGTAGTGGTAAAAAATTAAGATTATCTTTCTAACATAACTTATAATGTCCTCTATCACATCACAAAAATTCATATGAAAGCTCTACTTATACACGGAGAAAAATAACAAATCATATTAAGGGTAAACTAGACCAATTGAAATAGTTGGAGGGAATAAGCTGACCCAAATGTTAGTTTTGGAGGTTATATGGACATATGACAAACTTGAGGGGAGTAATTTGGACTTTTTTTAATCATAATACCAAGATATAAGACTCCTTTGCCAGCGGCGGCGGTGTTTTCCTTCCAAGACACCCGGCGTCAGGTATGTGAGCTCTTCGGTAATCCTTATGGATCTGTGGTTCTTCCTCGTTGTTAGGTTTTCTGTTGGCGGTGGATGTTTTTTCCGGTCGTCGGTCCTCGAATCGGCGATGATGGATTTTCTTTTCCCCTTTCCTTTGGCCAAGGGGCTAGCCGATTTTCTTTCAACGGAATTGATTCGCTTGGTAATCTGGGTGATGGATGACGCGGCTTTTCCAATGTTTGGTGTTCCTTGGCGGAAGCAAAGGTGGACATGGATCGTCGTGGTGGAGTTGATGGCGAACTGGAGATCGGAGACAAGGGAGATGAGATTGGTTCCTGATCACCCTGGGCGTTCGGGTTACCCGCAAAGTTCGGTCGTGGTTCGGGTTTTTAAAAGTTCGGTAATAGAATCGCTGCCAAATCCGCCCCGAAATTCACTACCCGCAACTTCGGTACCCCAAAATTGGTTTGGGTTCGGTATACCGAATCTACCCGAGATATTCGAGAGAAGTGAGAGGGGGGCGAAGGCGGAGAGCGGAGCGCCTAGAGACCTTCCGTCGCGCATGCGGAGATGAAATGAGAGGGGGCGGTGGCGGAGGGTCGACCTCTGGGCGTGCATGCGACATGAGGTCCGCCGTCTCCGCCCGACTTGATTCGCAATGACCCATGCCGCCATGCCGACGCCCGGACTGAATCTGGTGGCGGCCCTAGGTCTCAAGAGAGTGGCAAGGAGAGAGAGTGAGACATGGAGAGGGAGTGCGGGTCACGATTGCATGCCGCTTGGGATTAGGATTAGGATGCATGCGCACCTGGTGGAGTCACGAGGATTGAAAGTCGCATGCTGCTGGGGTCGGGATGCATGTTGGCTATTTGGTTTAGGCTTTAGGTGGGCTGATGGCCCATAATGAACGTAGGAGATGAGAGTTGGGTAGAATGGGTTAGTTCGGGTCATCGGGAGATATTACCGAATTACCCAAACTAATTCGGGTAATGACAATCACCATCCGAATTTGGTTTCGGGTATCTATAATTTGGGTACTTCGGGTCGGGTTCGGGTATTTCGGGTTCGGGTAATGGGTAGCGGGTAATTTGCCCGGTGAGTTCCCGAGGACTCAATTGTAATTTTCTTTTTTTTCGGAGTTCAATTTGTAACAAGGGAGGATATATTATGCTGATGCTTAATATATCTATCTTTTCGGAAAAAGGAAAATTTATACGGTGGTATATTATGTTGATGCTTAATATTATGTAAGAGGGAGTGCAGGTCGCGGTTGTACGCCGCTTTGGATTAGGATTAGGATGCATGGCCATCATATGCACCTCACGTACACGGTACACAGCTAGCTCAGGCCCGCATGCATGACCAACATGCATGCTCCTCTTGGAGCTTGGCAGCCATGCGCCCCACCGACCCTCGTACGTTTTGCAAGGTCCGAGTCGCCTCTACACTGCCGACTGTCGTCGTTCACGTATTCGGTATCCACACACAACTTTTCATACCCACATGTCATCACCATTCGCATTGTAGCTCGTGCATATTCATCATAGTAGGCTGGTTGAACCGTCAAACAAGCTTGGCATTTATTTCCCTGGGCCCGCCACTGCAAATTGTGTTTATACCTCAAAATCCTTTTTCGTTTTTGTTTTTACAAAATGTATTTTTAGCTTCGGGTTAATTTTGCAAGGTGATGGAGGCTATCGTATTCTGTATTATAAAAGTGCATTATGAATTTATCATCATTATGTTTTTGTACAATATCATATCTCTAATTTTATTTTATTATTAATTTTCATAAGCTATCGAAGTAGTGAAAAAATTAAGATTATTTCTAACATAACTTATAATGTCCTCTATCACATCACAAAAATTCATATTAAAACTCTACTTATACATGGACAAAAATAAAAATCAAATTAAAGGGTAAACTAGACCAATTCAAATAGTTGGAGGGAATAAGCTGGCCCAAATGTTAGTTTCGGAGGTTATCGAACATATGACAAACTTGAAGGGAATAATTTGGACTTTTTAAAAATCATAATACCAGTGATATAAGACAATGAATTAAATAAGCTTACAAAATTTTGATACGGTGATATAAGACAACGAATTAAGTAAGCTTACACAGTAACTCAAAAAAAAAAGCTTACACAAACTTTGAATTAAGGAAAACACTGAAAGTCATGATTATCGGCGGAATTTTTAAAAGACAAGTTTTTTTTTTTTGAGATTACAAGTTTTCTTTTTTGTTTGAGAAAAAAAAAAGACAAGTACTCCTACAGGTTACAGCTGGTCGAACATGGTACCCAAAAAGAATCTTTTTGCTAATTTGACAGTTTTTAAACTAATTACTCCCTCCGTCCGGTAAAGACAGCAATTGTAGGACTGGGCGCGGATTTTAATGCAACTGTAAAATTACCAAAATACCCTTGGGTACAGTTAATTGTCCAGCTGCCCATCAGACTTGCTGTGCTTGGTGCGCACGTGCTGCCCTAGAGAGAACACTCTAGATTGGCTACGTGTCCTGCTGTGGAGGAATAGTGAGGGGGCACGAGTCTGGATGTTGCATGTCACGATGTTGCCAGTTCGTGTAGGCACCCTTGGCAAGTACGGAGTATAGACTACCTTAGCATTCTTTTTTGGAAAATTTTGAATTTCTAGATTGCACTCTTTACCGGACGGAGGGAGTACAAGATTAACACGGATTGACTTTTTTCTCTAAAACTAGCATATTTGGAGGCGCCGTTGTCAAAGACCCCTCAAATACACACTGAGGCGCCATGTATGGCGGCGCCTCAAGGCCGTCACGCCGCGTGGCGCCGTTGTCAAAGGCATGTCAGGTGCGTTGGAACGTGTTGGCATGTGTTGTCTGTGAGCCGGGCCCGCGGTTGCATGCAGCGAGGGAATTTATTGCGCCACAGGGTCACAACTGCAGCATGCCAGGGTCACAGTGGTTGCATGCGGGTGCAAGTGTAGTGTCAAATCATCTACTGTGGCGCTGACCCATGTGTGCCTGCCATAGACTGTAGCGTGCCTACCACCGTCTCCTCTCTTGAGATGAGTAGTATCGAGTTTTTCGTTTTTAACTTTTGAATTTCATGTTTGACCATCCGTCTTATTTAAAATATTTTTAAAAATTATAAAATAAATTAATCAATATTCAAGTATCTTTATTGATAAAATAAGTCAATAAAATAAATTATATTTGTGCAAAAAATTTGAATAAAGACGAAGATTAAAAAGATGGCAAGACGAAAATTCATAGTGATAAACTCGATGGGACGGAGGGAGTACTCCGTATACTCGTACAACCGTCCATAGTAAATTAAGAGCCCCCGCTATTCATTCGTAGCCCCTACCTAAATTCAAGTTTTTACTTTTTGAATCTATGTTTGACCGCTTTCTTATTCAAAATTTTTATGTACAAAATAAAATTAAACATTAACAAAAGTGATAATATTTATAAAAAATTAAATAAGACGAGAGGTCAAACACAGAGTTATAGAATTGTGTTTATTTTAGGACAGAGGGAGTAGTCACATATTAAAAAATGCGGTTAGTTTTCTCACAACTTTGCTAAAATTTGAGAAAATTTGTAAAAGTAATAATATTTTTGTCTCAATTAAGATTTTTTGGGCCTGCTGTAAAAAAAAATAAAATGCTCCCTTTGGTGGCGTGTGTCCACGCATCTGATCTCTTCACCATCCGTCCCGTACATCCATGGGAGGCTGCAGCTCCAGTGTTCTTCCCATACCAACACTGTTGCATGCAGCTTTCCCTCCCCTCTCTCTCACGTGTATACATTCTCCTCTCTCACTTGTATACATCCGCCCTCCAGACAGACGCATGCAGCTGCAAGTACTTTACTTTTCATGACCTCTCACGGCACACATGCCGTTGCATACACATACACATGGTGAGCCAGACGCGCAGTTGGGGCAGGCGTGAGGTTGACGCGCCTTGCATGGCGGCGCCTCAGAGCCTGCCACGTCAACTGCATACTGCGCGGCGGGTGCCTGCGTAGCGGTTTTGAGGCGCCATCGTATTTGAGGCGTCTTTTGGCAACGGCGCCTCCAAATGTGCTAGTTTTTGGAGAAAAAAATAACCTATGTTAATCCTATAATTAATTTAAAAAACTGTTAAATTAGCAAAAAAAGATTCCCCAAAAACAGCCCATGTATCATGGATCCCAACGCTCACGAAAAACAGCCCAGCCCAGTTCATCGTCTCCCATCGCAGTAGGCTTCAGCGAACCACCTAAACGGAGCAACAGGCAACGGCTGGCGGCGGCGCCGGGAACGCACGCGCTCCGGCGTACGGTGGCGGGGACAGGCTCGGGCAGGGCGCCTGAAAGCGTGTCAGCTGCCTCGACTTCCGCTCGTTCTGCCCCCGAGACCCGAGGTACTGATATATAGCAGCAACAACCACCGTCGTGTAACCGCATTGTCCGCTCCCAGCTTAAGTTTTACGGAGATTTATGGATTTGACCGCTGTTTGTGCAGAGTTTCCCATCATTTGTTGAAACCAACGAATCGGCATGGAAGGTTTGGTTTCAGAATTGTGTGTTCATTGCCTCGATCACTTCTCTACATCTAAAAACGCAACTTTTTTTTTTTCTTGTTGCTGCGATGAAAAAGGCGCAGCATTATTAACTGACACGCCAGCACCAGGTTACACATAATATTGGCCTGCTTACTTACAGTAAATTTTCTATCATTTGCTTCCAGCGTTAAAATTTTGGAGCAACCAACTGACAGTAGTAAGATGGGCCGCGGGAGTTCTAGATCACTGAGACCCAGACTTTTCATCAAGTGAGGAAAACACTTTTTGTGCCAAGTATGTGTTGAGCATGTTTTTCATTAAGAAAATAGTCTATAAAACAAAGAAACAAGAGGGCAAAATAAAAATACTAGCCATCACAAGTTTAGCAAATGCATCTCCATAAAGTTGCAGTTGTTTTATGTGACTCCAGTTACATTATTACATACATTGCCTGTCATCATCCTGCAAGCTCAAGTTATTGAAAATAATACTTCAAGAAATGACATATTGCGTCGGCAGAGCGGAGGGTCTCCATGGTGCCCCCCACCACGGCAGGCAGAGCTGACACGAGCTCCTCGGCCTCCACAGCTCCGCCGCCCTCCGCCCGAGCGGGCGGGGAACTCGGCCGCTATGTCGTCCCCGTCCTCGAGATGGAGCTTCAGGCACCAAGGATCCATCTCGAGGGCGAGGGACGGGCGAGACGGACGCTGACTGAACCTAGACGGGTTCGCTCCGTCTCTTGGATTTTGACGGGCGGAGCGAACCCGCATCTTGGGCGAATATGCTCTTCTGGAGCTGCTCCGCTCCCTCCGCCCCTCATCCAAACAGACCAAAAGTCGGTCGGCTCCAACCGGGTTCGCTCCACTCCTTTAACCAAACACACGGTAAAAATGGTATTATGTCCAGATGAAACATTACGGATATGAACATCCATTTTTCTCTGCCAACGTTTCTTTCTGTAATGGTCATATTTCACAGCTGCATAACTACATGCATGAACAAGATGGTGGCACTGCAGATCACTAAATTCAGTAAAAATCATCCAAGACAGGTATACTAATTAACTAAATAAACAAGCAACAGTACTGCAACACCACATCAAGATTGACATGCTGAACAAAAGAAACAATGTCAAGTTTGTACACGTAATGGAAATCCATGCTACATTATTACTATGGAGTAGAAAGGAAACCAAAGCACTGTGTCATATGTAGATTGATCTAGTAATGCTTAGGACTTTGCATTGCCTGTGCAGAGGCAGAGTAATCATTCTTGATGTCCTTCAGCTTTGTAACCACGTTGCTCATTGCCATCCTTTGCTCAGGTGAGTCACTCGAACACATCAGACCCAGCTCGAATATCGACAAGAGAAAGTTGTTGCTTGTGCTAGTTGAGCAAGATCCCAATGAAGTGTTGGTCTGGTGATCAAAGCAAAGACGTATTTCTTCATCTTGCAGTAGTTTGTCATCCACAACATCAATAAGCTTCTCCGGGAATGCTTGGCAAACCCACTGCCTAAGGCTCAATTCTCCTAGGAACATGGGATCCGTCGGCCTCTTCCTGGTAAAGACTTCGAGTAGCATGATTCCAAAGCTAAACACATCGCTCTTCCGTGATGCTTTTCCCATGAACGCATACTCTGTCCAAGAAAAATTTCGAGCGAAAAATATTTGTTAATAAAAAACGAACACTATGTATCTTAGAAAGAAGCTGCTCAAGTATGTTCAGTGCAGGTACCTGGTGCCATGTACCCAATTGTCCCTGGCATGCTTGCTGAAGCCATGGAGTTGTCATCGCCTAACAGTAATTTTGCAATGCCAAAGTCTGCCACATGCGCAGTCATCTCCTCATCGAATAGCACATTGCTAGGCTTCAGGTCACAGTGCAGGACAACCTCATAGTGCCCATGATGAAGGTACTCCAAAGCCATTGACACATCAAGCATGATGTCCAGCCTTTTTGGAATGATCCCAGGCTAGGACTGCGTTCAGTGTGAAGGTATGCCTCCAAGCTACCATTGGGCATGTACTGAAGCAGCAGTGCTCTGAAATTCAAGTTTGAACAAGTGTTCAATATCTTTATCAAGTTGCGATGCCTAGCCATCCGCAACACTCGACACTCAGCATCAAAGCTCCTCATAGCCTGCTCGACTTGCGTGTGGAGGACTTTTACTGCAACCACCAAACCATCATCCAGTTGGCCCTTGAAAACTTTGCCGAAACTTCCAACCCCAACGTGTTATTGTCGCTGAAATTATCGGTGGCGCGGACAAGCTCGTGGTAGGATACTAACCTATGGTTCATCACACCAGCCATATTGGTAGAAGTTATAACATCTGGCTGCTTATTAATTTTCTTTCTGGTCACCAGGTATAAGCAAACAACAAGAGCACCAACTGCTATGGTGACAGCAGGGAGTACAAACTTAAGGAATTGGCGCCGATGAACTGGGTGAGACTTGTCTACACATGGCGAAAATCCTAGACGGGGAGCACCACACAAGCCGACATTCCCCATCAAAGATTGCAAGGTGAGGTTTGAGAAAACACCTCCATTTGGTATTTGACCTTTTAGCTTATTGAAGGAGAGATTCAAACTAGTAAGATAGGTGAAGTTGGCGAAGTACTTGGGTATAGTACCCGAAAGACTGTTAGAAGATAGGTCTAATGTTGCTAAGCTGGTTAACCGACCAAAAAGAGTCTGGGATTAAATCCTCGAATGAGTTGTGTGACAGATTTAAGTAGGTTAGCATCACAAGCTGTCCAAATGAACTTGGGAGGCTACCAACCAAGAGGTTGGAAGACAGTTCTAATGTGTCAATGACTTTCATGTGGCTGAGATCAGAAGGCAATGAGCCGGTTAGGGAGTTATGTGACAGATTTAGTTGGACAACGCTATTAAGATGAAACAAGCTTGCTGGTATAGTAGAAGATAGATGGTTATAAGATAGCGAAATATACTCTAACATGGTGAGGTTAGCTATGCTATCTGGTATAGAGCCAGAGAAATTGTTATCGTTGAGGAGTAACACTGCAGTTCTACTTAGCATACAAATTTGTGCCGGGATTGGGCCAATCATGTTATTTCTGGAGAGATCAAGTACCTGGAGATTCTCCAACATCATGATGGATTCTGGGATTTGTTTGGTTAGTTGGTTGTTTTCAAAGCTTATCATGCGGAGATCACTTAGATTTGATAGTGTAGCTGGAAGCCCGCCAGTTAACTTGTTGTTGATTCCTGTAAATTCTAACAGATTTCGAGAGAGGTTTCCAACGTAGCTGGGGATACTCCCAGTAAAAGAATTAGTGGATATGGCAAGGATTCGGAGTTGTCTACAATTGCAAAGGCTGGCCAAGAAGTCAAGACCCCTTGGAGGTGATTCATTCGAATATCAAGACGCGAAAGAGGTCTGATGTTTCCGAGCGTTGACGGTACTGATCCAGTGAGCAGGTTCGATTCCAATGCCAGGAAATTCAATTCCGATAGGTTTCCAATAAAGGCAGGAAAGGAACCCGTTAGATGATTATATGAAAGATGCAGATAGGTGAGTTGTCTCATTGTCCCTAGTTCCACCGGAATCTGCCCACTTAGGTAGGAGAATGAGATGTCAAGCACACTCAGTTTGGTGAGATTGCTGAGCACAGCTGGGATAGGTCCGACGATGCTATTTCGACCTATAGAAAACGCAGTGAGCTGTGACAGCTTGGCCAGCCATGTCGGCACCACATCCACGAAGAGGTTCCCCGCAATTGAAATTATCTGAAGGTGCTGGCATGTTGCAAGTCCCGATGGAATTTGACCCGTGAATTTGTTCCTTGCAAGATTGATTATTTGCAGCATGGGGAGGCTAAAGCTTTTGTTGCTGGGTATAGGCCCGGTTAGGTTGTTATTGATGATCGATAGGCTTTTAAGTCTAGAAATGTTGAAGATGGATGGAGGCACTAGACCGGAGAGCTGGTTATACCCCAAGTCAAGGACACGAAGCAGGAGCAAGGAGCCAATACCAGGTGGTAGCGACCCGGACAGACTGTTGTTTCCAAAGAATATGCGGCTCAGTGAAGGTGTGCCTTCGACTGAAAAATTTGGTACAGGGCCGCTCATGTAGTTTCCTTTCAGAGATACGAACCTAAGGCTATGCAGCTTCTGCAGCTCCGGTGGGATTTGCCCTGAGAGGTGGTTGTGATTAAGGGCAACAACCTGGATTCTCGTGAGGTTTCCTATGGCGGCAGACGGTATGGTATGTGATAAAGCGTTGTGGCCAAGATCAAGAACTCTAAGGCGAACTAATCTTCCAAGATCAGCTGGGATGCAGCCTGTGAGGTTTGTGTTTGAGAGGTTGAGGACATGGAGGAAAGAGAGGTTACCGAGGTGGGGAGAGAGCTCTCCCTGGAGGGGCACGTTTGGTAGCGCCAGAGCGGTGACACGCTGACGCCGCCGCCGGCTGCAAGACACGCCGGCCCAACTGCAGAAGGACTTGTTACTAACCCAGCTATTTTGAAGGATGCCGAGGGGATCGGAGAGCTGGGCTTTGAAAGCCAGCAGCGCGGCGAGATCGTCGGTGGTGTTGCTGATGGTGAACCGGAGGGAAGAAGAAGCAGCGGAAGCATCTGCTGCCACGCCCACCGTCGGCAGCAGCACTAGTAGACGTAGGATGCCCACAATGTATGGAAGCCGGCCCATGATCTTCTTTTTTGGTCTAGTGTCAAGGGCGTTGATGCCCAAGACAGGAGGGCCTCGGCTACGCAGCTCGTAGCCTTGGCGGGTACGAGCACCAGGCAAGCAGCCTGAGTGCGCTCAATGGTGAATGGGGATGAAATTTGACAGCAGAACAGGGGGGGTGACGAGATTAGAGATAATAGTTCTTTCTTAATCCCATCATAAGCATCTGGTCATATATATATATAGGGAGCAGCTAGGCTCCCTGACTCCCCTGACAACGGGTTCACACCCTCAGTCTCCTTGCTACTCCCCTTGGGGCGCCGTTGATACTGGTGGCCCCACATAACACCTCTTTAACGTTTTCCCCCCTAAAGCATATACTGGCGGGCCTATACCCAGTAAGGGTGCGTTTGGTTCGCTGTTTTTTGACCCAGCCAGACCCATGGGGTGCAGGGGATTAGGTTTGGTTGCTGCATCGCACCCCCAGCTCCCCCTCCATGCCGGGGAACGCCGGGAAGCTTCCGTTTCTTGGGAACTGTGCTCTGAGCTCAAGTGCGGCGATGGCGGGCTTAAAATTTGCTCTCTTGGCGTGCGGTGGGGAGATGAGAAGGTGCACGGGGAAGATTAGGGGTTACCGCCACGCATTTAGCGCCATCCTCCCTCCTTATATCCTCACCTCCACCGCTCTCCTCCTCACTCATCCCCGGCGCTCGCCTTCTTCTTCTCCATTGCCTCGGTTTCCTGCTTTGCACGTCGCGAGATCCGCTCATCATCGCGGTAAGTGGTGTCCTCTTCCGTCCTCCTTCCTCTCCTCTGTCTCGATTTGGAGCCAATTTCGCCGATTCGCGACACTAGGTTCTTCCTCTCTTACTCACCCATAGAGTGAATCCTCTTGAATCCGTCTCGATCCCGTTTGTTCCTCTCTTTCTCTATTAGGTGAAGTAAAGTCCGCCTCAGATCTGTTGTATTCCTCCCTCTTCCCCTATGATTTTGGTTCAGTGCTTATGTACTCTTGTCATTTCTGGGGGCGGATCTGTCTTTGGGTTGATCTTGTTGGTGTTGAAAAGGCAAGTATCCCCCCTCTAGGGTTTCGATCCGTGCATGCATGTCGTTAATCCCGGCTAAATTTATTGTTTTTATGCTAAAAGGTGTAAATTTGTAGGTCCTTGGTTTGGTTGGTTTGGTCTCAATTTACAGCTGCTTGAGGAATCGCTTTGTCGGTGTGTGCTTTCGGCTCACACGGTAACATTTGTGTAACCCGACCCTTTTTTGCTTGGCCGATGATGTTCTACCGATGTTACATTGTTTTGATGAGCGCTTCATGATTTCTTGGTTCATTTCTTTTTGTTATCTAATCTCGAGCACAAGTAGTTGGCTGATGATAGTTGGTACTACACAATTAATCCAACACATGTTCATAGTCGATGATGCTTGCTTACCCGCAATAATATCTTCTCGAATGTGAGCACAAGTATTTGGCCTATGATAGTTCCAAGTGAAATATAAATCTGAGTACATGTCTTGGTGCAGTGATAGCACTTGATATTTCGAAAGTACATGCAGTTATCTCTATGATAACTTTGTTAAGTTCCACCACTGAAGCATGTCCTTTGAACTTGTATCGCTTTTTTAGATGAATCCCGGCTGGCGGGAGGAGGTTGCTTGTGATCTAGGCCGTTTTGCTTTTGTGTCCGCATTGTTTATGCATATCGAGGACTAGGTTGAGGATAGCACGTAGTTCACGACCTTCTAGGATTAGTTATGCCCCAATGAGTGCAATGGACTTGGAAAGACAAGCCAACCTTAACTAAATAGTTGCCTACATAATTGTTACCCACTATAGCTAATTGTTGCCTACCTAATTAATTATATAGGTAAATACTACCTAGTGGATGCTGGGTATGCATGTCGTCCTGGGTTTCTACCGCCATACCGGGGCACTAGGTATCACTTGAAAGAGTATGGTGGGAGGAATTATTATCCTACTAATAAGAAAGAGTTGTTCAACTTGAGACATTCAAGCTTGAGGGTCACAATTGAGAGGGGGGCTTTGGGGCTTTAAAGAACTGTTTTCGTATTCTTGACAATAAGCCCTTCCACCCCTACAAGACACAAGTTAAATTAGCCTTGCATGCTGCATTATACACAACTGGATTGTGGGTCATGGGGAAGATGAATTGTTCCCTGATGCTGCCACCTAGGAACCAAACCCACCATCAGCTAGTCCAGCTGAGGAAGTAGCTGACAATGTAGCTTGGGGGTCAAAGAAGGGATGCTATAGCTGATGCCATGTGGAACAATTGGGGCCATTATCATGTCTAGTCATTTGTTGTGGTTGAATTGTTGATTTGTACTTGAGCTCATTGTATCACATGTTCTACCTTGAAGTACTCTATTTATTATTGTTGAGACTAAGTACTTTGTGCAATGATAATCTATTGAGACTAAGTATTTTGTACCTGATTTAATCTGTTGAGGCCAAGTGCTTTGTGCAATGATGCTCTGTGATACATATTTCTACCTACCTGTTTAAACCTGCTGAGGCTAAGAACATGTGCTGTGATGCTTAAAAATTGAACTATATTTTGAGGGCAACTACTTATGCTGTGATGTGAACTTTTTCCCCGGTAGCCGAGGCCAACTATTTTTTTGCTATTATGCCTTTGAAGATCTCTAGTTTGGTTTTGGCTAATTAGTGACACCTAAGGACTAATCTCTCGAAGCTAAGTGTTTGATTAGATTGGAGATTGGTCGTGCCGGGAGTTGGTGCATGGTGATCATGGAGGATGGATCGAGGTGATCCAAAAGATGATCGAGCATGCAACTCGGTGGAGTTTTCGGAGATCAAAGGTCCCAAGGCAAAGGTATAACCATAGGGCTTTTGATTTCACACCCAAGACACTATAGAGAGTGTGGGTGGTTATAGGATCGATAAGCCGTACTATAAAGAGGGGAAAACTATCGCACATATCGGTCCTCATGTGCCTCTAGGTTCAAAATCATTTGCATGCATTCTAACCTAGAGAGCTAACCCGACCTTCGAAATTGTTTGTGAAAATGCTAACACACGAGCACATGGTGATGTACACGTGGTGGTGTTGGCACTTTGGGAAGGGCGGTGATAGTTGCAGGTTGAGATGGGTTTGGGTACCGCTCACCCTCCCGCCGAAGCTTGCGAGGCGGATTCAGGCGCTTTTGAGAAAATGAAATGTCTATTTTCTATTGCGCGGATGCGTCGTGGTGGTAAAAACATGCTAGTCCTTGTTCTCAAGTTGGTACACTTGGTGGATAGCATGTCGAAGCAAAAGGCGATAGAAAAACGACACAAATTCGCAGCTTCGGTGTTGACCGGGCCTTACCCACCGGCCGCGTGACCGGACGCCGCGAGATTTGACCGGACGCCCGGTGGGTGCGTCCCGGCGAGAGCATGTTTTCGCTCGAAGCGTCGACGGGTGACCGGACGCACCGACCGGGAAGCATCCGGTATCGACCGGACGCATCGATCGATGTCTTGGACGGACCGGTTTGTGCGGGGGGCACGGGTCGGTTTGGCCTTGTCGGTTGTGACCGGACCCACCGACCGGACTCACTGGTGAGTCCGTCAGCCCAGCGTCGGTCGATGCCGCCGAAAAGTGTGTTTTCCACCCTTTCCACCACATTTCGTGGTGTGGCCTATATATACCACCTTGGCTGCCACTTGCTCTCCCTCTTGGTCATTTTGAATCACTCCTAACATCTTTGAGCAAGCAAGCAAGCCTCCCTCCTCTCTCACTCTTGATTTGAGCTTCACTCTTGAGAGAAGAGTTGATCCTAGTGCATTGCATCGAGTTCTTGCATCTAGAGGCACTTGGGGATCGTGTTGTGACGGTGGATTTCCCGTTACTCTTGGAGGCACCGCTCCTAGCCGGCTTGGTGAAGTGGTGGAGGCGTTGGCAAGAAGAGGTGATTGTTTCTTGGCCACCTCCGGTTGGTTTGTGAGAGGATTACGCGCACTCCTGCGTCGGGAAGACAAAGTGCAAGGAATACATTGCTCGTGTCTTGGGTACCACACTTGTTGAGTGGTGTGTTGAGGCTAGCAAGGGCACCGCCTAGCTCAAACACCATCCTTGTGTTGGTCGGCACAACCGGAGACTAGCTTGTCGGTGTACAAGTGAACTCCGGGTGAACAAATCGACTTGTTCATTGTCATCGCTTGTGGATCATCACCTTCGAGTGATTGATAGTTCATCTCCATCCCGGTGATTGGTTCATTCCTCTACACGTCGGTATATCTTGCTTGTTCCCTTGCATTTACTTTGCTAGATTACTTTGAGTAGAGAGCTAGCACTTGCTTGTGTAGTTTATTCTTGCTAGCCTAAGGATCATATTAGGCTTGTTCACTAGTTAGAGTAGTGACATAGCTCTTGTGTGACATAGAGATCATAGTTGTTATTTAGAATTGTCACTAGAGGCTTGCATGATCACTAGAGCTAGTGCAAACCGCTTTATACCGTGTTTTATACTAATCGGTTTGTTTAGTTGAGTTTGTAGAAATTTTTATAGGCTATTCACCCCCCCTCTAGCCATCTAGGACCTTACAGCCTTCCTCTTTTTTTTTTTATGCAATGACGAAAAAACATGCATGTTAACTGAAGTAGGCCATGAGTTGTGTTGTGATGACTTGTATAATTTATGAAACTTGTTCCTCAGCCTTTTTTTTGGTATTGTGCCTTCCTCTTTTGTGTGCAATGATGACTATTTATCTTATTGAGGCAATATGTGACTGGTACACTAGGAGATGGCTCAGCAAGTGCCTAGAATTGACTTGGAGGAGGCTTCTGAGGTTATCACCTTGGAGGCTGAGGGTGCTAAGCTGTGTCACCATGGGGTCTGTGGGCTCAGGGAGGCCGGGTGAGCAACGCAATAGGGAGCAATGCGCCGACTAGTGCCATGTCAGGGCTTTGTGTTGAGGCGCATGTGCAACCTCATTGAGACCCAGGGTTAGAACTGACAAAGGTTTTAAGGAGGTGCACCTAAACCAAAGTTGCAAAATACCCGGCCCTGATTTTACTGGGATGGAGGTGGATCGAACTTCGTGTGTATAACCACCGAGGAAGTGGAGACAGAGGTGGGTGAAAGTGTCCAAACTTAGGGGAGCTTCAGTGGTGCCCAAGTAATCAAGATGTGTCCATGATTATCCCGGATGAGGAGCACTATCCGGTCACATCAAGGTCCGTGGTGTGTCTAGATTCTTATTTATCTTGTACTCCCTCTCATCTTTACTACATTCCTAACCGATTTTGCAAAATTAAACTAGGATCACCCTAAGGATGCAGAATTCCTCAATGTTCCTATTGTGAACTACAAGGATATGGAAACCATTTCTCGGGAATGGTTTGGCAACTAGCAAGTGTTGGCGTTTCTTAACGCAAAACATAAAGAGTTCATAGCGCACATGAAAGTATTCAGGGTATCGTATTTCCATAGGAAAGGCATGGTGCAAGGTCTCTAATAGGAACATAGACAAGATCATAACATGACTGTATACTAGACCAAGGTTCACAAATTGAGGGATGAAACAGATAGGTAAAGGATAACTTGACACACACACTTTCGAGCAATCTCAAGGATAAAGAAAACCCTAAACCGGAGCAGCCTATCCTATATAGTTGTGCAAAGAACAAGTTAATGATCATACAAGATATACTGGACAGAGGTAGATGGATCGGGGAGATGCCCGCAGCCTGGTCGCGGCCACCGATAGACACTTTCGAACTCCTACGCAAATACCCAACGTGGAGGGAGTGCTAGGGACAGGACAGGGCTGTCACCACCGCCGCCTACCTCACTACCGTGGGGCACTGACATATCCCGAAGGCTCCCGTGCACCCGGGCTCCATGCCCGCGTGCACTAAGGAACTACCCATACCCCCCATGGACTCTGACCCTACGGATCAACGAGCTAGAATATGGGCAAACCCGAAGGTACGAAGACCGCCATCTAAACTCCATGGAATAAATTGTATGAATGATTAAGCACAAGTTCTATATGATGGAATCATAACATAGAAACTATAGCCTAGTTCATATGCAATGATTATATCATGAGGAACTATACTCTAGTTCTATAGCACATCTATAATGATAAGTAAGAACAAGAACATAATGAAGAACATGACATGAAGAACAATGAATTTCTCATACCAAGTGTCTCCATGTTGATCTTGATCTTCTATTACATCTTTGCCAAGCTCCTAGCTCTAACCAATAAAAGTAAAAAGAGATACAAGTGTGGAGGGAGAGGCTCTTGTGTGGTGTGTGTGTTGAGGTGAGAGCTCTCCCATCTATTTGTACTAATTGAGCTCGGCCAGATGCGGTAAAAATGGAAGCACCACCGGATACCGCCTATGCATGGCGGCATGCAACCGCCGAAGAAGGGCGGTGCGAATTGGTGGAACCGCCACCCAAATAGGACCCACTTCCATCCCAAATCGACCGGGCCTGCCCCTTCGCGGCCGCCTTTGGCGTGTGGGCTTGTGGGCCGGTCCTCATCGTTAATCGCCGGGTGCTTTGGTCAATCTTGTCTTTGAGTTGGGCTTTCTCTATTCCCCTTTGATTGCGCTTTGCTTTGGAATGTGTGTTCTCGCTTTTGTGCTTTGTTCTTTACTTAGTGCATTTCCACTTGTTTCCTATGTTTATCCCGCAAAACATGTTTTCTCGAGAAACAAGTGGAACGGGTCATAGCATATGTATATGTGTCATAAGTATGCTTGTTTCTCTGGATTTGGATAAAAATTGGTGGTATAAAATGGTCAATAACGACCGCCAACAACAAGTATGCAATGGGTTCTAATGAAGCTTTAGGTAGCCCTTCTCTGTTTTATGACAGTGATGTGAAGCCTGAGCCATATGATGAGGAGAAGGCAGCAAAGGATATGGAGGAGCATGCCAAGATGTTTGTTAATGTGCCCAAGGAGATTGCCACTGAGCCAAGAGAGAACAGGAAGAGGTCTCTCCTCTCTAAGGAGGATCATGTTGTCTTCTCTAGTATGACAGAGGCTGTGAAGGATGTTGTTGCTACCATTCGTGAGACCAAGGTAGAGGTGCTCAACCCAGACCTCTATGGGGCTGTGATGTACACGACCCGGGTTTAGTGAGGGAGGCCTTGATCGATTGTTGCTTTCTCCCCATCCGGGCCGACAACAAGGCTCGTGGTGATGCTTTTTATGAAGATGACCGATGCTCACCGTGTCCCGTGGCTTAGGACATGGCTTGCCAAGCACTACTACATGTAGATCCTTCTGCATGCTTACTGACTGGTCTCTTTTGTGGAGTGAAGCCAGCAGCTTGATTCTTCCTCCCGCTTTTGTGTAGTACTAATCGGAGCTTGCAACACTTTGCTCCAATTCTTTTTGGACAGAGATAGGATGCTTGGGTCTCTGTATGTACTTGGGTCATGTTAGGTGATGTGGTTTAGGTCCAGGTGTTAGAAGATGATGGTTCCTATTGGTGTGTCTGCTGATGTGGTTTAGGTCTAGGTGTTAGAAGATGATGGTTCCCGTTGGTGGTGATGAAGCTATGTTGGTGATGGGATGATGTGGTAGACCAAATGAGTATTTGCCAATGATGTATTAGACTTTTAAACCTGCCTATGCAAATCATGCAAAGAATGGTCTTCTATTTGCATTCTATTTGCCTCAAATGATGAAATGTGGAAGTGTTCTAAGCACAACTCATAGGCCTCGTATGCTTAAACTAAGATATTGCATGCATGATCCGAAAGCACAACCAAATCTTTATAATCTGTATTGTAACATGTCTTATGTTATTTGTTTTGACTACACCTGCTAGTGACTTTGTTCCTTATTCCATATAAAGGTCATGGATGGTTTTTATGTTGTGTTCAAGGGGAAAAAAGCCTGGCTTATACAACAATTGGCTAGATTTCCTAACTCAATTAGAAGACTACCCAAACTATGAGTATGAGGGGTACCTTTCATTTTAGGATGCTCATAAGGCATGGCTGCACCACAAGAACCAACTTGACCGGGCCAAGGAACTGACAGCAACCATCTCTGTAGCTGGGAGGGCTAAAGATGTTGTTGTGCTTCATGATGCTGACCAAAGCTTCAACAAAGACCATGATGCTTAGTGATCCTACTTGCTGTTGTAGTGTATTTTCTTTTTGCTTAGTGATGCTTAAACTGTGGTAATTATGATATGTTTGTGGACTGTGTTAAGTAGGACATATCTATGTGGACTGTGTTGATTAGAACATGTTCGATGACTAAGTTAATTAAGACATGTATGTGAACCTTTGAACTTGTATTCTGCTGTTATTTACTGTTGAGGTTGGAGGTGGTAACCTCACCAATCCGCGCAAGTGGTGACTGGACTTGTTTCTATTCAGGCAACCAAACACCTGTGTTTGCATTCAAACTTTGATCCGCATGTGCATCCAGACAACCAAACGCCAGCTCCATGCAGCCTGGCTCTAGAAATGGTACCAACCAAACAATGCCTCATTGCATGCTCCTGGCCAGGCCAGCTGGAACCTGTAGTGGCGGATGCAGGCTAGAAAACTAGAGAAGGGAACCAAACACACTCTAAAGCATAGAGTACAAGAGGTACACTTGCGTTCTGCATCTCCTCTTTAATGTCCCCCTAAAGCATGTACATGACACAAGCACACTTGAGTTCTGCATCTCCTCTTATACACTCAACCCCACCCGATCGACATCATGTTTCGCAGCAGCTAGCGTCGATCTTGGCGCGGGTGAATTAGCGTCTAAGGGTGTGTTTGGTTCTCGTATGGACAGAGCCATGCTCTGATTTTAGAGCCAGGCTGCCTAGAGTCAGGTCCAGTGCATGCAGAGAGCTATTGTTTGGTTCACCGAACCAATTCAGCCTAGTTGTATGGAGCTGTTGTTTGGTCACCCGACTCTCGTATCAGTGTCTCACATGCCATGCACTGCTGCATGCTCGCTTGCACCAGCTCAGCCTGGCTCAATGGAAACGGCCGATTTCAGCGTTCCTCTAGAGCCTGGCCACATGGGGTTTTCCTGCACGCGTAGAGCCTGGGCGGATACAAATGTGAACCAAACAAAGTTGTGTTCTTGCATGTGGTGAGCCTGGTCGAGGTGTCATGCAGGCAACCAAACGCCCCCTAAAAGTCTTTTTATTGTACACAATTTTCCTACAGCAATCAACTTTTAAATAATGTGTTTTAAGACAAAATCTACTAATCGATTGTTGTAGAAATTATAGCGATTTTATTTATATTGGCCAAAATCACACGTAAATATTTTTCTCTATGATTTCTCTAAGACCGTTATTATTCATAAATTAAATTTAAAAGTCATCAGCAAAATTCAATGTAAATGTATTTTTCTGCTAGTAAAATCTAGTATGAACATATTTTCCTGTTGTCTTAATTGCTAAGACCTTGACTGGTAGTGATAAATATATTTTTCTGCTAGTAAAATCTAGTATGAACATATTTTCTTACTGTCTTAATTGCTAAGACCTTGGACTTCTCAATGGCTAATGACCAAGTAACCCACAGCCTGTTGGATAGTTTTGGTAAAAAGATAGGGAAATTCTTGATTATTTAACGCCAGATCGGATCGTGTACCCCATCCACCTATACGCAAAAAAGGGTAAACCTTTCTTTAAGTTTAACTAGATTTATATTTACAATATTTCTTGTAACAGCCCAGATACAATTCCGCGACTGTTGCGCACGCACGCGCGGCGATTGGCGGTGGAGGGGGCGGCGGCGCCGCATCCCGAGGACGCGTGTCGCGCTGGCTGCTGGGCGGCGGTGATGGCGCAGGCGGCTAGGGGTAGGGTGAGAGCGAAAAGAGCCCGAAGAGCGAGAAGTTGTTGGGTGTTACCCCTTTAATTTTTCGATTGATTCCAATTGATTACAGCTCCCTTTGTAGTTATAGTCCGGGAAGACTTGCAGGTGAAGTAAATCTAATTTATTTCCTATTCTATTCCTATTTTATTTCCTAAATATCTATTGTTTGATGGCGGTTGACGACGGCGGCGGCGGCAAATGGGTACCGGCCGGTGCCCTCTTGTGCGCCGTGGCCCATGGGCCCCTCCTCCTCCGATGTGCTGTGACAGATTTCCTCCCCTTTTTCCCCGGCAAAGTGCGTCCTCCACGCTGCCTTGTTGCACGCTTTGTCGTAATGGGCGGAGTAGTCGAAGCAAATGTCCTCAAGACTATGGCAACCACTTTGCGTATGCAGGGGGTCGATGCATTGCAGCTGGTTCCCACGCTGGAGGGTGTTGTGGGCAAGTGAATGACCTAGCCGAAAAATGGGGTTGCTCACCTTTGTTGGTGCTGGCCTGATGGTTGGGAGCCTATTGCCTTCTTGCCCGTAGTGACAAGGTGAAGCCGATGGAAGCCTCCGAGGTAGCGAGGGAGGCAACGGGTAGGAGACGTCCGCACGTTCTCCTTGTCAACGTTCTTGCCGTAGTTATTGGAGTGTTCGCCGAGGAAGAAGATTGACACCAATGGCAAGAAGCTATGCATTAGCTCCTCCATCGGCCGCGATGCTCGCCGGAAGCCTTATGCGTTAGTGGTGAGGACGCCGGTAGGTGGACGCCAACGCCTTGAGCAGCGTCCCAGTCGGTGCTCCTGCCTAGAGCTCGATGTTCCTAGCGATGTTGTGGATCTCTTGGTCGTTCGACGTAGTGAGGCGAACCTTGAAGAGGGCCTCCGAGGTAGTGACGAGGTCAACGGCGCAGAGGGATCGTGGTGGGTGGCATGTACCTCATGTCATTGCTGGTTGAGTTCGCAAAGTCGAGCTCGTTGAAGACCTCGTAGGGAGACGGGGGCGAACCGTGGGACAAGGTGGGTCGGCATGGTCGACGCGTCGGGCGCCTCCAGTTGCACCGCAGCCCAAATGTTGTGAAGCTTGTTGGTGAACTTCAGAGCGTAGTCATACTGGATGCCGATATCATCCATGGTGTTGTGTCCGTCCGCCTATTGTCAAGCCGCGTGACGAACGTGGCAAAGGGGCGTCGAGGAGACGAGCGAGGTGGATCGTTGTGTCCCTAGTGTTGGGCCCCTCCCGGCGATCGTGGCATGTAGCATGTAACGGCGCAGATGTAGTCGTTCGAGGGGCATCACTCTAGTCGTGTTGGGCGAAGCTTGCCAATGGGGTCATCGTTGATGGGCAGCCCAAAGCCGTCGCGAGACACCATGTGGAGTGTCCCAGTGTCTTCAGTGGCGCCTTGCTGGTCATGCGGAGAGGAACCAAAGAAGTACCGCTATTGTTAGGCGGATAGCGACATATCTCATGTATTGTCGGGGGCCGATGTTCCGTTATTCGTAGTGCTGATGGGGGGTGCCTCC
The DNA here is from genome assembly GCA_015847255.1 of Hyparrhenia diplandra. Classification (NCBI taxonomy): domain Eukaryota; kingdom Viridiplantae; phylum Streptophyta; class Magnoliopsida; order Poales; family Poaceae; genus Hyparrhenia; species Hyparrhenia diplandra. The sequence goes on along the minus strand of JADLZK010009669.1, from coordinate 185,566 downwards.
TGCGCAAGGCTTAGCGCCATCTGGCGCTGGGAGTTTGCGTCGGTGTCACCATGAAGCCGGCTGGTTTGGGTGCCGAAAATCACGTGACGGTGTTGAAGTTATCAACGGATCTGCGGCTTGTTTGTTGATGTTCTCTGCCATAATCGCATGCGCTCGGAGGGACGTTGGCGAGGTTCAATGATTGATCGCCCGTCGAAGTGTGGCGAGTGGACGACCGCGTTGGCGGCGGCACCGGGGCGTTGTTGTTCTCATCTGTGGGTGCGCCCATGGGGGTGTCGTTGTTGTTGTTGACGTGGTAGTTCCGGCTGTTGACGTCGGTGGCAGCGGCGACGCCCATGGGAGGCATCGCTTGCCGTTGGTGGTGCCCTTAGGGGCATCGTCATCGTCATCAACGTTGGCATAGGCACCCGGAATGGCATCGTTGGCGGCGTTGTCGATGTCGAGGACGTCGTGGTTAGCGACGTCAAAGGGCAACGTCGGGCGACATCATATTGGTGATGGTGGTAGAAGCTCCATGCTGGTTGACATGGACTTGCCTGGTTACTATGGAGCGGGTGCTGGCCTTAACTGCGAAGGTGTTGACGTCGTTGATGTTCAAGGCGCTGGTGTTGACCAGTACGACGTCGATGTCGACGTCGGTTGACGTCGTTGTGTTGCTCATGATGGCGTTGGCACTCCCCGGTGTTCCCAAAGTGTCATAGATGGTGTTGTTGGGGACTGGGAACTTATCCGCGCCATTAAAGTAGCCATGAGACGTTGGCCTAGTTGGGTAGGCTTTTCGCCGAAAGCAGCTGGTGGACGCCGGTGGTAGTCTCCGACCAATCGATCTCGATCTCGCGACGGCGGGGCGTCCTTGGGTGGACGTGCCCCTTGCTTGCAGCGCCGATGATCATCGTGGGGGCGACATCGGCGGCGCGCCAGGGAGCACCGCTGTCGCCGATGGTGCCCATGGTAGAGGCGTCGTCGGGGAGGTCGCCGAGCTTCGCCGGTGACCTTCATGCGGGCGCAGGTGGCCTCGCGAGGATGACGCTTGTCCGGGATGGAAGGATGGAGTCGTGACTTTTGACCTCAATGTGGTTGGAGATTGCGCCTTGTGGGCCGTTCTCCGATCCAAAGCGTGTAGATGGCCTTCATGATCATCTTCGGGTAGGGCGGTAGCGTGTAGCCATCTAATCTTTGGACGGCGATGGTGAGGGCCGAGGAATCGATCCGGTCTCCGAAAGTACCACGGTAATGTACCGGATAATGATTCCGGGCGACAGTTACGGCATGCGCCGCGACGATTGGCGGTCAGCGGGCGGTGGAGGGAGCCAAGCGACGCCAGCTGCCCGAGGGATGCTGCGGCTATTTGCCGTTGGCGGCGGTGATGGCGCAGGGCGGCTAGGGTTAGGGCGAGAGCGAGAGAGCCCTCAAGATTTAAGCCGCTGGGTGTTACCCCTTTAATTTTCTCGATTGATTCCAACCGACTACACTCCCTTTGTATTTATAGTGCGGGAAGACTTGCGGGTGAAGTAAGTCTAATTTATTTACTATTCTATTCCTATTTTATTTCCTAAATATGTATTGCTTGATGGCGAAGTTGACGACGGCGGGCGGGCGGGCGTCGTCGTCGCTGGGCTGGTGCCCTGCGTGCGCCGTGGGGCCCATGGCCCTCCTCCGATGTGTTGTGACATTTATATTTCTAAATAAATTTGTTATAAAAATATTAGTGGTTTATTTAATAATACTAATTATGTATTGTGAATATTAAGTATTCTTATACGTTTCCTTTTATTAAACAAAAAAATAAATATATTTGACTTTTCAAAATGGACTCTGTTTGTGTGGATGGCGATGAGCACAAGTGCGACCGACGTCGTGGAAATGCTGGTCTTCGGATTTAGGCGGTCGGCACCATCACCATATGTCGGGGGCACGCGACGTCGTGGACTCGCGGTCGCGGTCGCGGTCGCGGTCACGCGCGAGTGCGCACGGACAAGGGGACACAAGTTCCACTTCCACCTGGTGGCGAGAGGCGACTGCGCATATGGCCGAGGCTGTTTTCTTGGAAACGAGGGACACATCACTTCCACCTGTTTTCATGGAACGCGAGTGCGCACGGATTTAGGTATCTAATTTTAGGTCTATTAGCAAATAGGAGTAGTTCATTGCTAGAGATGTAAGCACCAACCATGTACGCAGTTAGGTATCTAATTTTTAGGTCTGGTTAACAATTTGTTTTGGCAGATTTAACCAGCCGTTAGGAGTGAACGAACTGTATGTTATCGAAGCGAAGAAAGAAAGCACGAATTTGGGCTGTATACGGTAGTCTTCAGCGATTACCAAAAAATAAAACCATTTATGGATATTGTCAGTAAGTATGTACAGGCCTAGTATAGCATCTTTTCCACTACACAAGGATTAAGATCAAAAAAGAATACTTTTTTTTTTGCAAGGGTCAAATGAGTACTTTTTTTTTTTTGTTGATGGAAGATACATCTTTGGCTTCTCAATGGCTAATGACCAAGTAACCCATAGACTGTTGGATAGTGGCTGTGTTTAGATCCTGAAAATTGGCAATGTTCAACTAAAAAGCACTGTAACACGTTTCGCTTGTTTGTGGTAATATTATCCTACCACGGGTAACTAGGCTCAAAAAGATTCGCCTCGCAATGTACATCTAAACTATGTAATTACCTACATTTAAATCTCAATGCATGTGTCTTTTGATATATTTAATGATTCGATGTGACGGAAATTTTGAAATTTCAAGCCAAATTTGGGTGATCTAAAACACACCCAGTTTTGGTAAAAAGATAGGAAAATTCTTGATTATTTAACGTGAGATTGATCAGTACCCCCTTCCGACCTCCATCCACCTATACGCAAAAAAGGGTGTTATTATTGATGCAAGTAAACCTTTCTTTAAGTTCAACTAGATTTATAAAAAATATTTACATCATTTATACATTTATATTTCTAAATAAATTTGTTATAAAAATATTAGTGGTTTATTTAATAATGCTCATTATGTATTGTGAATATTTAACATTTTCTTATATACGTTTTCTTTCAAACAAAAAAAAATAAAGATATTTGACTTTTCAAAATTGGCTCTGCTTGTGGATGGCGATGAGCACAAGTGCTCAGGTCTTGCAAATGCTGATCTTCGGAGTCAGGCGGTCAGCACGCGCGACCTCCATCAACCGACGTCGTGGACTCTCGCGGTCGCGGTCACGCGCGAGTGTGCACGGACGAGGGACACACGTTCCACTTCCACCTGGTGGCGAGCTCGAGTGCGCACGACCGAGGCTGTTTTCATGGAAACGAGGGACACATATTCCGCTTCCACCTGTTTCATTCGACGACCAGCAGCAAGGGTGGAGCCAGATTCAAACATAGAGGGGGCATGGTATCCGCGAAATTTAGAATTCAAAAACATGGGAGCTAAAGTATTCATAATGATTTTTTAGAGGCTCATAGCCAATAATCTTTTAGTTATTTGCTAGCTAAAGAATCATAACATATCCACATCAAATAGAAACTATAAAAAGTGATAAAGAGCACTCTGTAATTTCGTTACTATCGTAATGAAATTCGGTTTTACCGCTAAAATAAAAAAGTGATAAAGTATGATAACAAGTTAAATAAAGGCTACTTTAGCTACATAATCATTCCAAAAGTATATTTATTCAATGAAGAAAAATTCCAAGGTATAGATTTTTCAAGCATTGGTGTGGTGGTTTAGTGAATAAAAGTGAAGTTGCATATTAGAAGCCATGCAAATGGACAGATGCACCTATACAGGCTATAATAAAGTTTAAAAGGGCAAACTACATGCATTGATTACATAATTAATTACTGAATATAGAGTATAATGCAAATAAAACAGAATGTTGGGGGTGCCTGCCCCCTCCAGCCCCTCCCTCCTCCGCCAAGCAAGCCGAGCATGAACGACACGAGCGAAGCATCCACGGCGTCGCTGTGGTGCCTGAGCAACGGGTCCTACGCTGAGCCCAAGAAAACGACGCCTGCGACCTGCCACTTGCCTTGGCTTGCCTTGGCCTTGGCCGTTCCAGCGAGCCCCCTAGCTTCATGCAGTACGCAAGGAATTGTCATGGTCTGTGTTGTTCTAGGCATACGCCTTAGAACCCCACGGTAGTCGCCCAGCAAGGAACTGGAGAGAGCTCTTCTCCAGATCCGTGCAGGAACTGGCGGGGTGGCCAAGGAGATCAGCAGGATAGGAAGGCCAAGGAAAGGTAAGGGTAATCTCCCTGCTGCACTTATTGTGTGAAGAATGGTTTGGCGCCAGGTCAAGGAGGTAAAATTATGAAGATACATTGCATTATGATGTACTCCCTCTGTTTTAAATTGTAAGATGTATTAGCTTTTCTAAATTTATGTCTTTTACTATACATTTATATATATATATATATTATGTCTAAATACATATATAGTGAAAGCAATATATCTCGAAAGAGCTAAAAAAACGCCTTATAATTTAGAACTGAGTGAGATATAAAACTCATTTGAAATTTGAAATGGTTTTTATTGGTCACATTTGGAATGATTTGATTTAGTACAACTAAAAATCACTTATATTTTAGGACGTTGGGTGTTTATATGGATTATGAAAAATTGGTGGGATTTACCGAGACCTAACATCACTTCTTTAATCCGATTCGCTACATATTTCATGGGATAATATATTGAATTTGTGACTTTGCAAGTAAAAACACTCCTAGAAATATAGATTTAGAAAGCTCCAAAACACTATTGGCTGGCCGCTGGTTTTCGGGCCATCGCACTTCTAATTGCCAGGCTTTGCTGATCTCGCCTACCCAGTCGCTAATTAGCTCACTTAATAGCTCTGCCACACCGTTGCTCTGGCCTTTTGGTTTTAACCTTTGGACGCGTTTCGGTGTTCTGGTATGCTGGCTGCTCGCCGTCAGACCAGCCGTTGTATGTACTCTCCCACTTCCCTTAGGCTCCGTTGGGCAGCCACCGCTCCGCTGGAACAGACACGAAACGATCCCGATCCTCCCTGGAGGGAACGATTCCAAGTCGCTCCCGGTCATTCCGCCGTGGAATGGTTCCTGAGCCGTGGAACCGAACGAGCCCTTAGGGTTCATTCGTTTAGCCTGTTTCATGCCCAGGATTCATTCCACCTCATCAAAGCCTATACAAATTAGCTTAGCATTCTTGGTGGAATCGTTCCTGATCACCGGTTCGTAATAACCTAACGATGGTTTAATGAAATACACACCTAAGGGCGTTCTCTAAATAAACATTATTGTTTGGAAAAAGGACCCAATGGCTAGGGACATGTCAGCCGTGGATAACTGTTGGACAAGTTGTGGCAAAGCCAAGCTAGGCAGTAGTGCAACACAAGAGACATTGATTTGGCGCCAGGTCATGATTGGGAGCAAATTGAGTCACATGTAACTCCCAACTAGCTCTCGCTCCAAGCACTCCCCGTTGAAATCTGAGGCGCTTGGTGGGGCTTCTCCCTCAACTCCATGACATTGTGGCGGGTCAAGAGCGAAAAAGGGAGCTGGGGGTGGGGTGGGGGGGCAGGAGGGCATGGTGGAGGTGGCATAGAGGGCGCCTCAATAAATAAGGACGCTACCAAGGTGGGGTAGGCATGACAAGGGGCACGACAGAGATGGACCGGGGCAAGGGGACGATGAAGGCATGGAGAAGACGATGGGGAAGATAAAGAGGGGGCAAGTGTGACAGGGGGAACAAATTGGAGGGGAGGGATGGGAGGGGTGGATAGCCAAGCTGAGCAGGTGAGTGTAGGAGCTATGCTTGCCGGTAATATTTAGGAGTGCTCCTCCACTTATTCTCATGAGTAGAACGACAAACGATGCTAAACAAGCCATGAATATAAGGAGTTGAGAGGGTCGGTTGGCTAACCGCTTTGAGGAGAGATATATTTTTTTGGGGCTGGGGGGGGGGTGGCTTTTATTGAAAGGAACAAAAGTTTACAAACATGGTTCAGGATACATAAAAAAGTAAAGAAAGAATAAGGAAAATTACATATGAGAATGTAGCCATAAATCTATACATGAACTAATAATCTGCTTTGCTCGTAGCTTAACTAGAGCAATTTCCTTCTTGAAGACATCCTTGCACCGCCAGAGAGAGTGTTGTTGATCTCTGAATATGATATCGCGTTCTTAATACCCTTTATCGAAACACATAGAGATTATAATTTCCATGAAACAAGCTACATTTAACTGGTCTTTAATGCCCTGAATAATGACATTAGTGTCAATGGTAGAGAGGATAAGGACTTTTTTTCAAACCGACACTTGCCCGTATTGCATTAAGAAAGTGGAAATGTTTTTACATCCTAGTGAACCCCATTAGCGAGGTGCCGGGGGGCTCGAAGGCTAAACACACGCAGACAAAAGGCAATCGGCTTTAAACGGTGGCGGCTTAGAGTGGTGTACTAGGAATGAAACTAGTGTGCGACTAAAGCGACTTTTGACGGCTACTCAGTCCTCGTCCAGCCCATCGGGGCCCCTCCGGTCCCCACCTGCTGGCCCCTCCCCCCGGTGTATCGTCCGTGAGCGCCTCCGCGCAGGCAGGCGTAGGGGGATGAGCACGCGCACCATCTCACGCTTGTGAGAGGATATGACTGAAATCATATTCCAGCAAGCTGCATCGAACGAGCAGTGAAAGAACAGATGGGGAGATCTTCATCAATGCCCAAATGACAAAGCACACATGGGTAACCAGTGAGGTGCATGTTGCACCGCCGAAACAATGAGGATAGAATTTTCATGTATGTTACACTAAAATCTGGTTTACGGAGGTTTCTAGCAATTTTTTGGTGATGCTTGATTCCATATGGGATAATTACTATCCACTAAAATGCTGATTACCCAAGGACCAATAGCTAATATGATAATACTCTTCGTCCCTTAAAACAGATTAGTATAGCTATCAAATGACCACATTATTCTTAATCAATTTGAGCCTCACCATTAAGTTGCACAATAATTAGTGTTTGGTTATGTGCTAGATTAGAGAACGGGGAGGATTGAGATTGAGGCCCGAAGGGGATGTGACAATTAATAGATGAAAATACAAGGAGTATTAATTAAATGGTTTGGAGGACAGTGTCATCCCCAAAATCGACCTATTAGAAATGATTTTCTTTCAGGAGTAGTTCATGTCTAGATATGTATACGGGGTTTAAAACATGCATGGATTAACGGTCAGATGTCTAATTTTTTTGTTAACTAACTAATTCTTAGCTCTAGCTAACAATTTATTTTAGCCGATTTAAACAGGCGAATGACTTGAACTGCAAGCCATTGGAGCGAAGAAACAAGCACGAATTTGGGCTCTACAGATAACGACGAGCACATGAGCTTTTCTCCTGCAATTGCAAACGCTTTGGTCTTCCGGAGTGGCGCACCATCGCCGTACGTCGCGGGGCCAGCGACCTCCATGGCCGTATGTCTCGGTCACGCACGACGAGTCGGAGAGGGACGAGGATTGGTCGAATGTGCGATCTCACCGGCGTCGTCGTCGCCTTTGCTCCCACTGTGGCTTTACACCGGCCTCGTCGTGCCACCAAGTGGATTCTCCTAATCTTGGAACCCTATTCGATCAGCTCGTTCGTTTAAACTTATCAACTTATGATCACCTAAAATATGGTGTTTCCTCTCACAACAAAACAAGATCCCCCCCCCCCGGCCCCGAGACTTGTCGGGTGTAGGGGCCAAGGCGACGCTACGAACCGTCACGCCTGATTGACGTGACGACTAAGTTGTTTATCAGTAATCGCGTGTTTGATTTCTTTCGCTAAGTAAGACAAAGCTATTTATATAATTGTATTTCCCAGTAGTCGCCGTTTATGGCGCTGTTGTTGTAACCTTCAACTTTTTTATTCGCCTTAATATAAAAAGACGCGTAAACCTTTGCGTGTTCGAGAAAAACTACAAAAAACAACATGTGCTAACTTATAACTCGCACAAATCATCAGCCAGCCCTTAATGGGTTCGCCGACCCGCAGTGATAGAGATCGTGGCGAGCATGTTTCAAATTAGGAGGCTTAGGGCGGTACATTGGTGTTGTCTCGTAATTGGTCTCACATAGTGACACGTAATTTAAGACTGACCTAATAGACTATATGTACATTGGTTGTCCTTTTAAGTTGTCTCATAAACTTGTAATTCCCTAATTTATGGGCGAGAGAAAAAAATAGGATTGTGAGGTGCATGGCACAAACAACTCATACAATAGTATAATAATTATCTCATACTCTTAAATTTTAGCTTATGAGACGGTTGTTTCGCAAGAACGAACTCATTCTTTTTTTCGCTCTCTTTTTCCCTCACATCATCAAAAATTGCATGTGACGTTGCATTAGACAGGTACGAGACGGCTGCCGTGTATGTACCTGCACTTAGCAGGCCTGCAGACGTTGCAACGGCCTGCTGCCTGCACTGCACGGTTGCCGCGCGCTGGAACAGCTGGGCTCTTCCTCGCTCTGCATGACTGCGAGGTTTTTTTGGTGCGAGGCTGCGAGCTACGTGCAGGCACGCACAGATTATGGCCCATTTCACATTAGCCCCAAACCACTCGCCACGAAGGCCCAGACACGCTACCGAAAAACGGCCCATGTGTGGGTCCCGCAAACGCACAGTCCATCCCCAGTTCATCCTCTCCAACCGGCGCCGCAGCAACGACGGGCGGCGGCGCCGGGAGCCCATGCGCACGCCGCACGCGCTACGGCGTCCGGCGGCCGGGTGCTGGGCGACCGCATCGGTAGGCGCGCCTTAGGGCGTGGCACGTTCGCTCTGCTCGCAAGGTGAAGTACTGCCCTCCTGTCTGCGCAAATCTTCCCATCGTTCTGAAACTATCGAATCAAATGAAATGGAAGGATAAGGATTTGTCTTTAGGTTTTCCTTCTTGCTCGGCTCTCTTTGTATGTACAACTTGAAATGCGAGATGTGATTTTCTGCTTGCTGCGATGGTAAACACACACCTTGAGTCCATGATTAAGTGGCACACCTAACGCCTGATGGTTATCGCGTGCCGTTACAGATTAGGGTCTTATAATTTGGACTATAAGCTACTAATAGCCATCTATTTTATTCACCATGACAAGCAATCAAGCAGCACACGTATTCACAGATGTTTTTTTAAAGTACGAGTTCACAAATGTTACCTCACCCTTCGAGAACATTTACCATGCTTTTTTGAGGAAACATTTACAGTGCTTTGCAAAAACAATAATCCATCCGTTCTAAATTGTAAGCCGTTCGGGCTTTTCTAGGTACATAACTTTTGCTATACAACTGGATATATATATTAGGAGAATTAGGTGAAAAACTAACCTTAGGTATTTTACCTTTTTTCCTTTTGAATTTGACTCTATGACCTCAAAACAAAAAATTTATTATTGCGTATATGGCCTTCCGTCCGTTTTTCCATAGAGCCAAATTCGAAAAAAAAGGGTCAAATACTTAAGATCGATTTTTTCCAGGGCCATAAACCTAATTCTCCCTATATATTATGTCTAGATACATAGCATGTCTAGAAACCCGAACGACTTACAATTTGGAATGGAGGGAGTACATGCATAATATTAGTCTCTTTACTGACTATAAATGTTCCATCCTTGAATTTGCTTCCAGTAATAATATCAGAATTTGGAGAAGCCAACTAATGTGAGGTGTTTATCCTGCAGTGGAATGGGATGGGATCACTGACCCAGACTTGCTCAAGGGAAAACACTGGAGATCACAAATTCAGGACATATATACTTCTCTACGGTTTACAAAGTTGCAGTTGTTTGCAGGGAGCTTCAGTTACATCCATTGCCTATCTTCATTCTCCAATCCAAGACACATTGCAGCAGCACTTTTCCTTACCCAAAATATCTGGATAGTACCATCTGATCGTATAGCACTCCTACTCCAAGAAAAACACCAAAGGCCACAGCGAAGACGATGTCACCACCACACAGTCCTGTGGAGTGAACGGGCGCAGGACCTGCCTCTACTGAAGCACTACATTGGTGAATAAACATAGGGTCAAGACATCCTTGGGTTCCCAACAAAGCTAGGATTTGGGAACGTAGAGAACTGGCCTCCTGTTGGAATAGGGCCATCCATGTCATTGTTAGAAATGTTGAAGTAGGAAAGGAAGTGGAGGTTCTCCAATGCCCCAGGGATTTCATGATTGTTGGACAAGTCAAGCACCTGCAGGTTTGTGAGGTTGCTGACTGATTGTGGAACCTCCCCGTGTAAGTTGTTGAAACTCAAGTTGAGCTCTGTGAGCCCTTTCAGACGACCAATCTCCAGTGGAATCTCACCGGTGAACATATTGTCGCCTAGATTCAGCAGTTTAGGACAATAATTGGCCTTGCCGTATTGATGAGATATAGCCATGTAAACAGGCAACGGAAATACTTGGTTTTGTACCATCTACAATCTTCTCAGATTCTAGCATCGGTAGCTTCATCAGTGCTTTTGGGATCTCCCTACAAGGCTGTTATTGGATACATCTATAACGAACAAGAGATTTAAGCCGCTGACCCAGGCAGGTATTGATCCAGTGAGTTGGTTGTTGTACAAAAATAACTGTCTCAAATTTTTGAGCTTTGATAGCCAGCGAGGTATTTTTCCTGACAGTGAGCAATCAGCTACAGAAAGAACCTGAAGGTTTTGATACCCATCGATTGTTTCATCTTCTGGCATGGCCTCGCCCTTGAAATTGGTACCAATCAGCAAAGTAGTAAGGTTCCAAGAACTCTTGATGACCTGAAGGGTATTTGTGATATTTGTGAAGGAGTTGTTTGTAAGGGACAGGAACGTGAGGGCCTTAAGGTTGCCTATTCTTGGGGGGAAAGTTGTCCATGCAAGTTGTTGGAAGATAGTCGGTGCAATCAGATTGCTGCAGAAGTATAGGCTCTCAGGAACTGTACCAGTGAACTTGTTTTGCATGAAATCTAGAATTTTTAAGTTTGATAAGCTGGAGAAGTTGACGTTGTTCAGATCTCCATGAAAACTGTTGCTCTGGAGAATGATAGTTCTGAGATTTGAGCATCTGCTTAGAGTCGATGGCAGCTCTCCAGACATGCTGTTGTACTCTAAGTGAAGCTCCTCTAGTCTCTTGAGCTGCCCTATACAATCTGGGATATTGCCTGTGAGTTCATTCTCTGCAAGGTCAAGGATAACCAAATTCTTGAGTTTGAGTAAGTGCTCAGGACTGAGTGCTCCTTGCAAGCGGTTATTTGGAAAAGAGAGATGCTCTAGAGAGATAGCGTTGTAGAGCTCATCTGGCAGATTCCCATCGAGTTTGTTGTGGCCGGCCTTGAGCACTCTTAGCACAGAGCAGTTACCAAGATCCACAGGTATACTCCTGTTGAATTGATTAAAACTCAGGTCAAGCACCGAAAAGAGTGGCTTTTCGACACATATGGTGCTGGGAATTTCTCCGGTGAAGCTGTTATTACTCATGTTGAGAGCAACGAGATTTTCCATATTCTCCAATGTGACAGATGGAATTTGTCCTGTAAACTGGTTGCTTGAAAAGTTGATTACCTGCATAGGCTGTCCAACCATAGATGGCAACTCGTGCAGGTCACCATTCAGGTTGTTGAAGCTGACATCAAAGACTCGACCATGCTTCTGGACAACAGTAATTCCGCGGGGCGCACCAGAGAGAGTAAGTTGCACGACAGGTTGAGGCTCAGCAGGCTGGTGATGTTGCCAAGTGACGGTGAGATGCGCCCCTCAAGGCCCATGGAAGCCAGTGAGATCTTTGTGACAGCACCATCAGCGTCGCAGGTGATACCCTTCCACGCGCAGCAGTCTGTGCCGCCCCTCCAAGAAGTGCTGAGGCCAGAGTCCTGCGAGAGCCCCTGGACAAACTTGAGGAGGGAGATCTTATCCTGCTCTATGCACACACAGCTGGTGGGAGAGAGTAGGGAGAGCAATGGCAGGAGAGCAAGACCAAGCGATCTTATTGGCCATGATCTTGTTGTTCTGTTGCTCCATGAAGAACGGAGTGGCTGCATGGTATCTTCCATGTTAGTATGGATGCTGGGCCTTACCGGCGCCCTGCTAAATAGAGGACCAGCACAGAGCTCAGAATGCTTTCAGCTCGAACTGTCCGGTGGCTCTGTTCATGGATCATGGAAGATAAAAGGAAGCAGGTTGGTCCAACTATACTTTTGAATTTTTAGTTTTTGATGATCCGAGGCTTTCACCTTTTTCTGAAGTGTAGAAACACACTCGCTGAAACGCAGGTGTGTATATCGTGTTCTTGATGTCGTGTTTGGATTCCCTTTGCAGTCTGAACTTTCACCGTCCGCAAAATTTGTTAAGAAGTGGTACAGCTTTGGAGATGTTGCCCCTCCCGCTGCCAGAACGCATGCCATGACCCGTGTTGCTGTTGCCCTTCGCTGGGCACACAATTCACGTCCTGATCAGCTTTTGGGGAGAAAGAAAGCCACAGATTCCCACCACGATTTACATGTGCAAACACATCCCACCCTACATTGCAACTGCATCCAAGAAGTTGATATCGCGATCGCAACCACTGTGGTGGTGTCAAAGTGAATGATTGATCCCGGTATGTGTGCGCTCCCAATTTCTGCTCCAATAATGCAGTTTGAATCTTGAAATGCTTCTGATGTAAGTCTTATATATGGACAAAAAGCTGAGTTGTTCCCTCATTTCGTTGGCACAACTACTGTGTTGAACAGATGATTCAATGTCGATATTGTGGATGCAGTGCATTTAATTGCACATAACATTTTATTTCAGGACAGTGCATATTGTTCTATGCCTCCAGGGTCCAGTCTGTTGATTCGTTTCCTTTTATTTCTTCTTTTTTTTTTCAAGCAGAGGGCACAGCTGAACATGGCTAACAAAATTTGAACTTGAAAAATCAAATTTACATGTAATTTTGAGGGGTTCTTCTTCTATTATAAAGCACAGATATATTTGCTCATAAGAGTATATCATAACTCCAATTTTCATGCTATCCATTTATTGGTACAGTTTTTTTTCCTCGAATATTGGTACAGTTAGATATCAAGTTCTATGACTTCCTTCAAAGATCTATAAAAATCTAATCTAATTTAATCTCTGATTAGGTCCGTAAGAAGTTATATGTAGATGTGACAAGAAATGGTCTTTCAGTGGATAATTATAATGTTAGGGCTCTCTCGTCGAGAATTGCACCGGTACATACTTAGTTTGACCATTAGCTAGACCAAATTATAATATGACAAGTTTTAATCTAAACTAGTAATGGAAATGCATTATTAATTTATTGATAGGAATCCACAGAATAGCTACCTCATTTATAAGCAGCTGCTGAATTGAGGCAGAGGGTTCATCTATCCAAACAAAAGATTTTTTTGCCTACTCAAGCTTGCCTAGCTAGCTCATGAACCACAACATTACATTCCCTGATACAATGGCTAATGATAGAAATCTTTGTTTCTCGTAGAAGGATCAATCAAGGAATAAAAAGTCATGATGTTATCATTTTTTTTATTGTTTCACATTTATTATTTACATTGGAGTGTAGAAAAAATTGTGAAGTAGCAAAAAGAAAAATGGAAACGCTGAACAGACAGGTCATATGGACGTCTTGCGGAGCTTAAAAATAAGTTGAAAGCACATTTATTGACGTTACCTCGGCCGTCGGGGCGTGTGTGAGCGTGGCGTGTCCCATGGCATGGCGGCAGCGCTGAGCCGCCGAGGGGCCGGGGCCGTGTCCTTGTCCCAAAGTTTGGCTCTAGCAGAGTAGAAGTTGCGGTATCTGCTTCTCTTCTATTTTGGTCCTAATTACTGGTTCAATACTCTGTCGTGGATGTATCCACACCCCCTGGAGTATCGCTTACATTCGCCCTCGGCTCCATCTATCTTGCTTTTTGTGGTTTGGATCAAGGCGGCTTAACACATTGGCCTCACAAGGTATTAGTAGATCTGCTCGCTCACTTGTTTACTCAGTTACCACATCAATTCTCAGACATTTTAGAGTAAATGTTATAAATGCAGTCACACAATCTCTCAGAATTCAGAAACACATAGAGTCAATAAATCAACATAGTCTAGTGACTAAACACTCCTATTACAGTTTGCTTCAGTACATATTGTTCTGCGCCTCTACTGATATCAGCCATTGAGTGGAGGGCATGGGCTAAATTCCACTAACTATGAGATGTTGCTAATCTTGCTGGATGCTGCTGCTGCTGGAGCCGCTCGATTGCATTACTCAAGTTTGATGCTGTGGCTGTTTATTGCTAGATTCTGTTTTGTATACTACATATCCTTAAGCCTGGACATATTACTGTAGAACATCTCAATTCAAGTAGCTTCAGTCGAAATAAATGTATCTGAATAGGACCATCTGGTCGTACAGCACTCCAACACCAAAGAACATACCAAAGGCCATTGTAAAGATGATCTTGTCGGTGTACTCTTCTGTGGAGACAATGGAGACTGGAGCTGCATCTGCTGAATTACAGTGGTGCATCAGCGTAGCACTGCACAGCTTTGGGTTCCCAAAAAAGCTTGAATCTGGAAATGTGCTGAACTGGCCTCCGGTTGGAACAGGCCCTTCTAGATCGTTTCTGGAAATGTTGAATCTGGAAAGGAAGTGAAGCCTCTCCAGTGCTGAAGGGATTGCGCCGGTTAAATTATTGTAGGATAAGTCTAGCACCTGCAGATTGGTGAGGTTGCCGACTGATTGTGGGATCTCCCCATGTAAGTTGTTGAAGCTCAAGTTGAGTGTAAGGAGTGCTTGTAGCCGGCCAATCTCTGGGGGAATTACACCGGTGAATTTGTTGTTGCCTAGATTCAACATCTTAGGAAAACCACTGGTCGTCCGGTATTGAAGAAAAGGTGTGAGGTAAAGAGAGGAAACTTAAGTATTATTGGGTCAGAGTGAGCTGCCTCAAGGTTCTGCATCTCCATCAGTGCTGTTGGTATGTCACCAGTAAGATTGTTATTGGATATGTCTAGATAGAAAAGAAGGTCTAAGGTATTAATCCAGGCTGGTATTGGTCCACTGAGTTTGTTGTTGTCTAATAGCAACCCTCGCAAATTTTTGAGCTTAGCCAGCCAGTTAGGTAACTTTCCATACAGTGAACATTCATTTATAGCAAGACACATAAGATTCTCAAAGCCATGAAATTCATCATAGTCTGGCATGGTCTCATGCTTGAAGTTTCCCCAATTAGCACAAGAGCAAGTGTCTTGGACTTACTGAGGATTTGAAGTGTATTTGTGATATTTGTAAAATTGTTGTGAGAGAGAGCTAGGAATCTGAGGGACTTGAGATTGTTTATCCCTGATGAAAGTTGACCATGAAGGTTGTTGAAAGATAGCCGCAACGCAATAAGGTTGCTGCAGGAGTAGAGACTCTCTGGAATTGTGCCAGTGAATTTGTTTGATCTGCAATCTAAATATTTTAGATTAGACAGGGTAGAGAAGTTGACACGTTTGAGATCTCCTTGGAAGTTGTTGTCTTTAAGGACGATGGTGTTGAGATTGGAGCAACTGCTAAGAGCTGGTGGCAGCTTTCCAGACATGTTGTTATTGTCTAGGTGAAGCTCCTCCAGCCTCTTGAGCTGCCCAATAGATTTTGGGATCTTTCCATTTAGCCCATTCCACCCAAGATCAAGGATGATCACATTTTTGAGTTTACCTACATGCTCAGTATCAAGTGTTCCTTTCAAATGGTTGTTAGGGAAAGAGAGGTGCTCTAGTGAGGTAACATTGAAGATCTCAGCTGGGAGGGTCCCACTGAGTTGGTTCTGGCCAGCCTTAAGTACTCTCAAACCGGAGCAATTACCAAGCTCTGGGGGTATTCTACCATTGAACTGGTTGTAGCTAAGGTCAAGGACCACAAAGAATGGCTTGTCAACACAAACTGTGCTCGGAATTTCCCCAGTAAAGCTGTTATTGCTCATATTCAGAGCAACCAGATTCTTCATGCCCTCCAATGTGCTTGATGGAAAATATCCTGTGAGGAAGTTACTTGAGATGTTCATTACCTTCATTGTGCTGTCAGGGGTGGATTGCAGCTCATGGAACTCTCCACTTAGCTTGTTGAAGCTGACATCGAGGACACTGATGCTGCTGGACAGCAACAGTTCTTGTGGGAGTCCACCGGACAGCAAGTTACCAGACAGGTTAAGCTTCAACAGGCCGGTAAGATTGCCAAGTGAGGGTGATATGTGCCCCTCAAGTCCCATAGAAGCTACTGAGATGTCTACGACAGTTCCATCTACATTGCAAATGACACCCTCCCACAAACAGCAGTTTGTGCCATTCTGCCATGAACTGGTGAGACCTGAAGCTTGAGAGAGACCATTGAGGAACCCGAAGAGGGAGGTCTTCTCCTCTTCTTTGCAGGAGCTAGTAGGAGAGGCCAAGAAGAGCAATAGCACAAGAGCAACACCAAGTGTAGGTATGTGTAGCATTTCTGATTTTCTGTTGTTGCATGAATACTGGAGCGGCTGCATGGTCTTTTTCATGAAACAAGGCAGGACCCCATGAAGACATCGTGCTATATAAAGCAGCGGCTACAGAATATTGAAAAGCTTGCAAGGATGTTGATCCCATATTGCTTTTACACCTTGTGTTCTCATGGTTAGATGCTTGTAGCCTTTCTGCAAATACGTTCTGATATCTAGATTTGTTCGTATCTTTCGTTTTATGGTAGCACTATGAGTTCTGACTCTAGGTCTCAACCCTTTTTGTGGTTTCATAATCTTTGTTCCCTGACGGTTAGTGAATCATATAACCATTGTTTTACTGGAAGAAAAGCACTGCAGATTTGCTAGGTTACTTCATTTGCTGAAGTCATAGAGACTATTTGCTCTTCATATTTGGTATTTCATTTGCATGAGCCATGAAGACTATCTGCTCTATATGCATGGTTGTTTTGGCATTTTATCTGTTGGTTTTATAAATTCTTAGCCTTTTACTATTTTTTTTTTCATTTTCCAATGTTTTTTTTGGAACATGAACTGTACTGGTTCACCAAAACATATTGTATAATTCTTGTGAAATGCTAACCGAATCAGTTGGAATATGAATGCACCCCTGTTTAGAGATTTGGGAAGAAAAATGAGTACAAGGTAGCCCTGTAGTTCCCATGCTGATATAAGGGGAACCATGGTGCTTGAGTGGATGCATGACATACAGGTATGTTCTTCAAAACTTTACAAATGTTGTTTTTCTTTTCTTTTCTGAAGCTTATTATTCAACACAGAATACAGTGGTGCCAGCATCAAGCCTTTGCTTCCAAGTGGGGGTGATGACCATTCTAACAGTAGGATCACCAAGTGGAGCTTAGCATGCACACACCTATCCTGATATGATCTGCTTTTGGAAAAGAGGATATCCGTTCACGATCCATGTGAATGCATCTTCTGTCCACAACGTGTTTCGATCGTCTCTAACTATTGATCAAGAGTTCAAGACGGATCCAACCTTGGCCTCTGCACCCCTGCGCAGAAAGGCTCGCTACATGCTGGCCATGGCTTCTTCTCGCGAAAGTGTCGTGTGGATATGCCACCAGGGATCATATGCCAAAGGAAGAGAAAATGACTTGTCCAATTGGTACATCGAGTTTTGATTCCTTTCTTCTTCCTCTTCCTCTTCCTCTTCTTTGGAATTGTAGAAAGATAATTAGGGGCAATGCACCGCACACCCTAAAAGGAATCTCTCTATACATGGCTATACATATCTATATATAGCAGGCTATACATATCTATGAATATCTCTAATAGGAATCTTCCAATTGATTCCTGTTACTTTTCCCTTTTGCAGATCATGGAGAGTTGGTTCCCACTAGTTATCCATCACATGCTTTTAGCTTTTGGAGTCATGGTGGAAGGATGGAGGATGAGAAAATATCCTTGAGCTGACATTCCTTGATATTGGGCTCGTTTCAGACATGCACAATACGCAAAGGCACACAAAGTCACAAATACTAAATGGTTGATAATTTACATCCTTTGGCTGCCACTAGGTCGAGGCCTGCATTCTGCTCCAGTAAAAAGAGTGTCATTTAGATTTTGCACAATTAACATATTAAAACTTGGTTGTTGATATCCTTTTGAACAATTGAACTTTGAAAACAATATATTTGGCAAAAATTTCTGAGGGACATTCTAAAAAGATGGCTACCACACCTATTATAATATTTTGCCCAGTAGGAGACTTAGGTAGTAATGTTTGTAAGAGAAAACGTAAATACTATTCTGGAAGGCATATAACTTTGAGACTGAGTTGGTTGGCTGAAGGATGATAAGATCAAGATTCGATGGAGACCCAGCTGACAATAGTTTCAGTAGAGAGAATGCATCTTCTAGTCCGGACACAGTTATCTGTGCTGCATTTTTCTTTGCTCTGAAATATGGAAGATGCTATGCTTGTAACCTTTTCCCTAATGCTGGCAGTGACTATTTAAAGAAGTTATCATTGACATATATATATAGTTGTTGGCTTTTATGCAGGTGAAAGTTGCAAAGTACTAGTAACCGCCAAATTCCACTGTGATGATGGGGCTGTTCCCTCTTGTGATCTAAAAAGGAGCAGTTTTTTTAAAGGAGCAGCTGTCAGTTTAATATGAGAGAAGTGTTTGCTAATCCTTTGACTAAGAATGATATGATCGCTCGTTTGCAAGGTAATTATCATTGAGAATGATAAATAAAATGTATTCTTTGCCCATAGGCCAGGCCATGGCAACTTACTGTGATATGAAATGAGCAACCATCGAATAAGAGAAGTTGAGAGACACTACAAGAGGTATCTGTTGCTATCCTTGCTGAGAAATCACTAGGGGTCAAGTCAACTATTGGTTATGTAAATGTAAATATAAATATTATTACGTTGCAGCAGAAATAAATGTGATAAACTTGAGGTACATATATATATAGGCATTGTTTATGGTCGACTGTGTTAGTGTATATGAGTTAAGGCCCATGAGGCTAGGCCCATGTGGCCCATGTACAAAGAACTATATTGCCCACCCTTCTAGGGTTTGGAGGAATAGACAATCATTCACTCTCTAACATGGTATCAAGCTAGAAATTTTTTCTTCACCTGTCTCCCAGCCGCCGCCCGGCACCATGGCCGGCCGGCCACCGCGGCGCCGCCGCCCTCCGGCGGCCCCTCCTCCCTTCCTCTCCCTCTCCTCCTTCCCCTTCCTCTCCTACTCCGGCCTTTGGGACGTGTCTTGGCGCGGGCTCTCTTTCCCGGCAGCGACCACCGGCTGGGTGCGGAGCAGCAGCGGCTTCTTCTACTGGCGAGGCGCGATCGCGGCTGACTTCAGCGGCGGCGCGGCGGCGGCTCCGGCGGGGCGCGCGCGTGGCGGGCTTCGGTGCGGGCGCCTGCGGGGGGCCCTCGCGGAGTGCGGGCGCGGCCGACCATGCGGCGGCGCGTGGTCGCGCCCAGCGGCCGCCCGTCGCGGCGGCCCTCGTCCCGGCGCGGGCGCGAGCGGTGGAGCGACCCAGCCGGCCCCTTCCTCCTCCTCGGGGCCGCCGCGGACCCTCTCTCCCTCCTCAGCGCGTCGACGGCCCCCCCGAACCGATCTTTGGAGATCACCACCGCGAGTCTTCCTTCTTTGCCGCTGCTGCTGTTGCCGGCTGCCCCCCAGGCTGACAGCGTGGCGTGGCCGGGCGCCCACCCTCTCACCGGACCTTCCTCACGTGGATGACGAGGCCGCGGGGACCACCGCACCGCCCCCTCTCGGTCTTCTTTGGGCTGGAGGCTGGGCCGGCGCTGTCTGCCCCATCTCGGTCTTCTTGCGGAGCTCTTTGCCCACCTCTACAACCCCGGTGGAGGTTTTGGCATGCCCCCGCACGATGCGCCGCTCTCCGTGGCTGCTCTTCGGGGCAAGGGTGTCGCTAATGGCGCCCACTGGACGGCCAGCGAGCTTGCCCGTGCCCCTACGGCGGCAAGGTCGAGCTTCCGGGCGCGGGCGTGTTCGTCTTCTGCCCTCGCTTGGGGCGCGAGCGCGATACCGCCGATGCTCTCACTTTCGTCGGTGGCCGGCGGAGCGGTTCTTTGCTCGGTCCCTCCGTCCCCCCCCGTCTTGCGCGAACACGGCGCCACCTCTTCCTCCCGGCGGCACACCCCCTCCGCTGCCCTCTCCACGTCGTCGACCGGCCAGTCCGTGGGTCGCCTACACGCACCTCCGGGCCGCCGCCATCACGAGCGTCAAGAACACGGTCACCGTCGTGCTCGACTCCACGCACACCTCCTACGCTCGTTGGCGTGATCGGATGCTCCTCGCCCTTCCGTCGCTACGCCGGCGACGACCCGTCCGCCTCGACACACCCTTCATGGCGCGGGATGCGGCGTGGCGGCGTCTCGGCAAAGCATCGCTACGTCACGGATCGTTGGGACCATCTCCCTCGATATCCGAGGACACCGTCCCGAGGTCGCGGTGCCATGCGGCGCCACTCTTGGCTCGCCATCGGGGTCACTTCCACAGGCAACGCCGAGGCCTTGCCCTCACACCGAGGGCGACTTCCGCACCTTAGCCGGGGGACCTCTCGCTAGCGACTCTTCTTGCGGCGGATGAAGGTCAAGGCCGGCGCTCTTCGTGACATTGGGTACCCGATGGAGGATCGCCCGGTGGTGCTCAACCTCTGCGGGGCCTCAATGGTCGGTTCGCGCTTTTTGAGGCTGGATCACCCGTCGGGGGCGCCGTTCCCCACCTTCTGCGGGTTCGGGATGACCTCGTGCCGGAGCTCGGATGGGGGCCGTGCCACATGCCCACCGCCGCCGCTCTGCCGTTTTGCGTCCTCTACTTCCGTGCTCGTCGCTGCCCGCCTCCTCCCGGGCCGGGCGGGGTGGAGGTAACCCGCGGTGGTCGCCGTCGCGGCCGTGGTGGCCGTGGTGGTGGTGGCGGGGCGTGAAATACCGGCGGAGCGGAGGCTGGGCCGGTCGTGGCGGACCCACTCCACCGCTTGCTCCACTTCCGATTCCGGCGGTGCGCCTGTCCCTCTTCACCAACCCATGGGCCGGGCGCATCTCCATGTGGCCGTTCGGCGCCGGGGCGGCGAACACTCGACCTCCACTCAGCGGCCGCCATGTACTCCACCATGGCTCCTCTACCGCCGACACAGGCTCCTCCTCCGCCTAGCCCGTCTGGCGGGGGGTGGAATCGGCGGAGCTTCGCTCGATCCTTCGGCACCATGGGGGCGACACCGCCCACCGAGTGGATTGCCGACTCGGGGCTTCCTACCACACCACTCCGGACGCCGGGTACTCTCGACTCTTCGACCTCCTCACCCCTCTTGCCCTTCTTCTATCATGGTGGGGAATGGTTCTGTCTTCCGGTCACCTCTGTGGGTTCTACTCGGGTCCTTTTAAGCCTTTCGAATGTTCTTGTTGCCCCTCGGATGGTCCACAATCTTCTCTCTATTCGTCGAGTTCCACTGGCGATAACTCTTGTTACGTCAATTTGACACTTACGGTCTTCTTGTGAAGGGATTTGGCTTCCCGGCGACCACTCCTCCGATGTGAGAGCACGGGACCCTTTACACTCTTAAGCCTTCCGTCTTCATTTGCTGCTCTTTCCGTGGCGCCGTCTTCTACCACACAGCACCGCCCGGCGGTCATCGGCGCGACGTTTTGGCTCGGCTCGATCGTAGTGCGAACATCTCTTGTACTTTCGTCCTCATGCGAGCATCTTTGTCATGCGTGTCGGCTCGGTCGTCATGTTAGACTACCTTTTTCTTCTTCTTCTTCTTCGTGCTACGCATGCCTTTGATCTTGTACACTGCGTGATTTGTGGACCTCTCTGTCACCGAGCATTTCTAGGCTCAAATATTATCTAGTGTTGGTTGATGATTTCTCACATTACTCTTGGACTTTCCCACTGCGTGCTAAGTGCGAGGCGTTTCCCACCCTCCTCCACTTCTTTGCACGGGTGTCCACTCGGTTCGGTCTCACCATCAAGGCCGTCGGTCGCGACAACGGGCGTGCGTTCGATAACAACGCCTCTCGTTCGTTCTTCCTCTCTCGGGGTGTTCAATTTGCGCATGTCTTGTCCGTATACTTCTTCCCCCGAGCGGCAAGGCGGCGGATGATCCGCACCCGAAACGATATCATGCGCACTCTTCTTATTCGGGCCTCTTTGCCCCAGCGCTTACGGGCGAGCCTCCACACCGCCACCCACACCGCTCAACCGCCTTCCTTCCACCGCTTTGCACCTTGCGCCCACTCCACACCACGCTCTCTTCGGTTCCCCTCCCTCCTCGATCACCTCCGTGTCTTTGGGTGTGCACATTACCCCAACACTTTGCCGCCACACCTCACAAGTTAGCCCCCGCTCGACACGGTGTGTGTTCCTTGGCTACTCCCTTGACCATAAGGGGTACGGCGCTACGACCTTTCCTCCCACGAGTCCTCCTCTCCCGGCACGTTGTCTTGACCCGAGTCGGACTTCCCCCTACTCCTCTTCTTCCACACCTTCCACCTGCTGTCATTTGGAGTCCCCTCGTTTCTTGACACGGTGGTTCACCACCGATTACCTTCCGGCCTCTTTCTACGGGTACTCTCGACTCACCTCACTGCGCGCCACGGCGGCCCCGGCGTCTCTGCCTGCGCCATGCGGCCCCGGTGCCCCCGCCTGCGCCATCGCGGCTCCCGAGCCTACTACGCCCGCCGCGCGGCCCCCGAGTCTCGGCCACGCCACGGGCGGCGGTGTCCCTCGCTGCGCCGCAGCGGCCGGCGTCCCCCGCTGCTCCGCAGCGGCCCCGGCCCCGTGTCGTGCCCCTCTTCGGGCGGGACCCGGCGTGGCGGCCGGGCCAAGCGGTGTATGTTCGTCGCGCGCGCCCGGACCACCGGTGCCTCCGGGCGGCTCCGGCTCCACCGCCGCCTCCACCACGGCAGGTCCGTGGCTATCCGGCGGTCTACCACCCGCAGATCGTCCAGCGCGACCCCGTCACACTCACCCGATGGTGACTTCGCCATGCGGCGGGGTTCTTAGTCTGCGGCCCTCTCCCGCCGCCGAGCAGCGGTCCCTCCGGTCTCTCGCTTCCTTCCTCTGTCCGCGCTGCCTTGGCGGATCCTAGCGCGAGGCGCGATGGAAGAGGAGCATGAGGCTCTTCTTGCCAACGGGCGTGGGACCTTGTGCGCGTCCGTCTGGCGGCAATGTGGTCACCGGCAAGTGGATATGGACACACAAGCGCGTCGGTGATGGCGATGCAGGAGCGGTACAAGGCTCGGCCGGGTCCTCGGAGGCTTCACCCGCGCGCCGGGGTTGATTATGATGAGACTTTCGGTCCGGTGGTCAAGCACCGCTACGGTCGCGCCGATCCCTCTCACTTGCTCTCTCTCTCGCTCTTGGCCAGTGCATCGGTTGGATGTCGAGGAATGCATTTCTACATGGCACCTTATGCGAGACCGTTCTTGTAGTCGGCCAGCGGGGTTTGTCGACCCGGTCGGCCTGATCTGGTTTTTGCCGGCTCAACAAGTCACTATATGATGCAGCTCCCGCAGGCTCCCCGTGCTTGGTACTCCCCGTTTGCCACCTTCCTTCTCACTTTGGGGTTCCGAGAGGCCAAGTCCGACACTTCTCTATTCGTCTATCGTCATGGAGCTGAGACTGCTTACCTGCTACTATATGTTGATGACATTGTCCTCACGACCTCCAAATCCGCGGCTTCTTGGCGTGTCATATCGGCCTGCGGCGGGGAGTTTGCCATGAAGGATCTCGGTCCCCTTCACCACTTCACGGGGGTTCTTGTGGAGACTTCGCCCTTCGGGGTTGTTCACACACCGGCGGCCGGTATGCTTTCGGACATTCTTCGGCGGTGAGATGACGGCGTGTCACCCCGTGCTACTCCGGTTGATACCCGGCGAAAGCTTTCTGGCGATGTAGGCGACCACGTGGTGGATCCCTACGCCTTCCGGAGTTTGGGTGGTGCCTTGCGGTACCTCACCTTCACCAGGCGACATCGGCGTGCGCCGTTCAACGAATCTGTCTTCACATGCATGATCCACGGGCACCCCATCTTGCTGCGATGAAGCGCCTTCTCCGCTATATTCGTGCTTTGTTGACTCGGCCTGATGATCCACGGTCACCCTCCACTGAGCTCGTCGTCTACACCGACGCCTTGACCGGGCGGGTGTCGGACACTCGCCGCTCCACCTCGGGTATGCGGTTTTCCTTGGCGGCAACCTCGTCTCCTGGTCGTCAAGCGGCAGCCGGTTGTCTCCCCGCTCCGGTCAGGCGGAGTACCGGGCTGTTGCTAACGGTGTGGCGGAGGCCTCACGGCCGTCGGCTCTTGGCTGAGCTTCACAACCCCCGACCAAGACCACACTTGTCTTTGTGACAATGTCGGCGCCGTCTACCTCTCCACCAACCCGTCCGGCATCGGCCCGGACGAAGCATGTGGAGATCGACTTGCACTTTGTCCGAGACTTGGTTGCCATCGGCGCTGTTCGGTGTGCTCCATGTACCGACCACCTCCGGTTCGCTGATATCTTCACCAAGGGTCTGCCCTCATCGACTTTCTCCGAGTTCGATCCGGCCTCAACGTCGCCCGGTGGCTAGTTGTGACCGCGGGGCCTTGTGTGTGTTGATTTCTTTCATGTCCGGTCTTGATCTCCGCTGCGCCGGTAGTTCAGACTGCGGGAGGGTGTTAGTGTATATGAGTTAAGGCCCATGAGGCTAGGCCCATGTGGCCCATGTACAGCAACTATATTGCCCACCCTTCTAGGGTTTGGAGGAATAGACAATCATTCACTCTCTAACAGACTGATTTGGTGTAAGCTGATACTAGTTTGGCATTCCTTGTTATTTTTTTCGTTTCCTCAGGTCTGATACCTAGAGTCCTGCTAGTGATTTCATTTTGAGTCTATTTAGGAGCAGATGCTGCAGCTTACTGCTCACTGGGGACACATGAGAGAAGAGATGAGGGGTAATCTTGTCTGAAATAATGCAGTAGAGCTGTGCCCTTTGCCCATATCAGAGTGACAACTACATGATCATCATCTCCCATATCTCTTCTTGGTAAATCTCAGCTCAAAAGAAAAGGTCCGGGTAAATCAAGTACACCCATCTTTAGTAAGCTGATTTTATTTGTGTTGAGGCTAGCTAGAGTAGGACTGCACGCACGAAACGTGTCTCGGTCATCTCATCTTTGGCACTTGTCAGCCGATCTTCACGTACGCTGCCCGGCAGTTATGCAGAAGCACGTCTTGTGTGTGAGCATCTGCTGCTGCATGCATTTCACATGAACAAAGCCGTTTGCCGACCCCATCACCCACTCCCACTCTCACCTTGGGCATAGGCATGTCTCTGTATATATATACAGTGTAGTGGGCAACCTGCAGGCAGCCATTCCAATTCCATGAACACATTGCATTGGTAAATTGTAGCCACCAGATCGATATGCATGGCATGCATGGTCTCTGCTGCAGAGCCTTTGCAAGCATGCCTAGCTAGCTCCTACGGTAAGATGCATGGAGACTCTACAGCGACAGGTTTGCATTGTGCAGGATATAAAGCAAATATACTGTTCTTGTATATATTTGTCACGCATCATCTTTACTAGTTTTGCTGGGTAATGTATTGGATCACACTTATCAGCTGAATAATCAAATAAATACCCGTTCAATTTGGGATTTTTTTTACATGGTTTCCTTGTAATTCGAATTGAACAGGGTATTTATTTTTGTTCAACTCATAACTGTGATCAGACACATGACCCAGTTAAACTAAAGATAGATGATGCTTGATAAATATTGAACAATATATTTGCTTTATCCTGCCCAATAACCAGAGTGGTGTTTCCATATGACAAGCAGCTTGGTTGATATGAAGTTACCTTGAGGTGATCATAGTCTGCATCTTAATGTACCACGGTTCTATTGTAGCGACGATATTTATGAGCTTCTGGTATGTGTGCTGCTGGCCAAAAAAAAAAAAAAAAAAAGTTCTTCAGCACCACACTAGTGCTGTTAGTTACCTCATTCTTCTAATATCACTAATGGCCGTGGTTATTGCGTATACAAGAACTGGGGAAAAAAAAAAACAATGGGCAAAAATACTGAAATTGGGTTGTTGAATTTGTGACCCGGGCAGTTCTCTAAATTAGGTAAGGGGTTTTACATGGTGCCAGGTGGAGTATACAGTGTGTTCCTAATCTGATCAGCTATTGGAAGATAGATATTTATACATGGTGCCAGGATGTGATGTTGGCCCTAATGTTCTCAAACAAAAAGAAAATGTTGGCCCTAGTGTAGAATGGGAGTCCATTGATGAATCCAGTAGCCCCGTGATGGTTATGTGACTCTGTATATGTTGAGTTGCTCTTTTTGGTTTCAGCTATTCACTAAAGCAGCTTGTCAAGGGTGATCTGATCACGAGTGTTGGCTACCTACTGCTGTCTCATCAATCTCATCTTTGTGGCTCCAGGCAGTCGCAGCAGTAGAACGCAAGAACACATTTGCCAGTTCAACGCATGCAGTAGTCATCAGTCAACACGAGGATGGTTTATGTCAACGTTGGTTCATGGGCCTGAACTACTTGCATTGGGCCTGTCGGTGCCATGTTGGGCTCACAACCAACATTCCTTCGAGCGATGATACGGCCCAGCACAATGAGGGACAGCCCACACTTGGAAAAAATCGAGAATTCCCTCCCCAACTATCACGAAAAGTTTATTTTTCCTCCCTCAACGCCAAAACCGGACAAATCACCTCCCTCAACTTTTTTCAAACCATGCAAATTACCTCCCTCGAGCGGTTTTGAGGGGCGGTATTGCTACAGTAACAACAGTTTGTCTTTTTTCTTTTTTTTAAAAAATTCTAGTTGAATCTTTGAAAAATCATAGTAAATCACGAAAAAATCATAAAATGAAAAATCCAAGTTTGTTAGACTCCACATAATTATATCTACACACTGAATATATAAAAAAGAAAATACAAAACCTTCATAGCAAAAAACTTTATATTAAAGTATATCATATTATATATTCACTTGTGTAGATCTAATCATGTGGAGTCCAACAAAAATAGATTTTTATTTTATGATTTTTCTGTGATTTACTATGATTTTGTAAAGATTCAACCGATTTTTTTTAAAAAGGAAAAGACAAACCGTGTTATTGTAG
Source organism: Hyparrhenia diplandra (assembly GCA_015847255.1). Classification (NCBI taxonomy): domain Eukaryota; kingdom Viridiplantae; phylum Streptophyta; class Magnoliopsida; order Poales; family Poaceae; genus Hyparrhenia; species Hyparrhenia diplandra. Next base: position 158,454 of record JADLZK010009669.1, on the reverse strand, counting down.
CAATACCGCCCTCAAAACCGCCGAGGGAGGTAATTTTGCATGGTTTGAAAAGTTGAGGGAGGTGATTTATCCGGTTTTTCGTTTTGAGGGAGGAAAAGTGAACTTTCGTGATAGTTGGGGATGGAATATGAACTTTTTTCCCCACACTTCCGACGTCCAAGCAATGCGGCGACACCTCACCTATTGTCGGACAACCAACAATAGTTCATTGCGGCAAGGCTTAAGTGTTTATATATGTGCAATTCTCATCTCCGTCCATTGAGAGAGCACGTACAGATGACGTTGCATTGTTCCATAGTATTTAGTATATATAAACACATCATTATTTTGCCACATTTTTTTATCTTTATTTTTCTATTGGATCCATCTGCCACACAAATTATTACTACAAAGCTCACCATAGGTGGGTTTTAACGGCACTCAGATAATTCAGCCAGACACAGTAGAACCACCGCTGGATTGTGTTCGTGGCCAGTCAGAGCTGCATCTCTCCAGTGCTCACACGCACCAAACATGCAGCAGCTAGCACGCACCGGACGTGTCTCGTCAATCTTATCTTTGCATGCTTGGTGCGTGTTTCTAAGTTTTTTTAGAGCCAAATGAAGTATATATATATTGTTGCAACTAAGGATTTTGATGAACATATTAAAATCCGCTTTAACTTTTTGGTACATTATGTACAAAAAAAAATATTAAAGTGACTTATAATTTGGAACGGATGAAGTATGTAGATCGTTGCAACTAAGGATTTTGATGAACATATTAAAATATATAAATTCCTCTTTAGTTCAAAGGAGGAAAATCACACACATTAATTTCAAAATAAATTAAAAGTCGATGCAAGCTCATCACACGTCTAAGGTCCCATAAACAAAAAGCAACAAGCCCTTCATAAAGAGGGAATGTCTAGCTATACTAAAAGCAAATATTCCTTGAGAGAACCACCAAATCAAACAGAGATGGTAAATCTAGAAAAAAAAAAGAAATTGACAACTAGAGTTTACTATAGTACATCTATCTTACAAGAAAGCTAACTAGTTAACATTTTACACTATAATTTATTATTTGGACTTGGCTTCTTGACGATAGATTGTACCATATAAGGGGTATCTTCGCTTCTACTCTGACATAACTAATGTTTGCAGAAATGACAAATGCACAAGCCATGAATTCCATGTCCTGAACAAAAGTATCCTCCCACATCGACACCCTGGTATTTGCTCTCCAAAAACAATTCGCCTTGCACATAGCCTTAAAACAGAATGGATGGGCTTTGACAAATTGCCAACAAGTTTCTACAAGAAATATATATAGCCACCATTAGTATATAATCTCACTTGATATCCATTATAGTAGAATGACCATCAAATCAGCATAAATATCCAACATTGAGTTTATCGGAAAGGACGATAAATGAATGAATAGAAATAATAAAACTATGCAAGATGGCTGCCTAGCAGTGCACAGTAGCCAGTAGATAGTCTTTTTATTCCGGCGGCAGTGCAGCACGGACATGAACAACAACCATCGTAGCTATGGCGCGCCGCCGCCACTACGGCCAACTAGTGCTTCTGAGTTACATACCAACTACAGGGCACGTTTTTTGTCGATCAAGTACACCCATCTCTTAGTTGTCGTCACGCGTGTCAATCTGTATGCATGTTTCTGTCCTTCGGAAGCCTGCCAACGCTTGGGACAACTCTTCTATCTCGCCGTCAGCCATCTCGTCCAAAATTGTTATTCTCAGGTTTCTTAGTACGGTGGCCCAACCGAGAAGTCGCTGTACAAAAACAACCTCGTGCTTAGCTCCTTGCAGTCCCATGATGTGTACATCTTCAAGGTCACCTAGAACAAGTTCGTCAGCCTTCCAGTTTTCTGGTTGATCACAAATACAGCCTGACGGACATTCCTACGAATGAAGAAAAACAGCATTAGTTATCCTATACTGTCAAATGACATTAAGAAAAGGCAGAGAAAGATTAAACTGAAAGTGCCAAGCATCAACTTAGGAATAGATTTTTCATGACAGAATGGTAGAATTTCTAAAGCTGAATGATTGCAGCAGTATGGTTGTTCTGTGCAGGGGAATACAAGAGCAGAAACCATATTTATTACATGGCACAAGTTCTAATGTGTTCAGCATCAAATAGCCCACAAACAGAAGGAATATAACTGATCATAGGCTTATTTATGGAAATAACATCTTTGCACTTTTTTTCTGTCACTTCCGAGTTAGTTGAGTAAATAAAATGGAGCTTTACCTCCAAGTTGCTTTGGGCACCTAACACAAGTGACAATCTTCTTAAACTGGTACACATCCTAAGCAGATGGAACAAGCTAGCTCCAAAAGCATGTCCACGGCTGTGCAAACCCAGGTGCAAGAACGTAATCTGAGGGAGCACTGTTATCTCTCCCAACAAGTATTGACAGTGGCATATGTCCTGTGGAAGTTTCCAGGGAAAAAAAAAAAAAGGTTATAAGAGACATCCCATTTTCATGTAGCTGATTACCACACAAAAAAAAGATCGTCATAAGCTCACAGGTCTGCTGTATATTTTTCTAAGCTAAACAAAATTAAATATGCTAAAAATTCATTAGTATACGTAATTTGGTCATGATGTCACTTCATAGCTGCAACACGTGAGAATAAGAACACATATTGTGCATATGCATATGAACATTCATGTTTTAACCGGTCACTTCATTTTTCTTTTCTCACTAGCCACCACCGCTGAGAGTTCATGAACCAATTAAATAAGGGGCCCCATTAAATAACTACTCATACATCAGACAACAAGTGCATACATTTCCCTCATACATCACAATTCCAAATGCTACAATGGTATAATTCCCAAACTCTACCATCATTACTAAATTAAAACGATGGTTCTGATATGCTGCAGAACATAAACCCAACCAAAGCTTAATCTAATACTTAGGAGACTTGTTTTAATGTCTTACTCTACAATAGTTCCTAGCCTAAGTCTTATCTATACCTGTTGAACTATATTAAAGTTTTGTAACTCGGTAACTCCAGTACTCTACAACACAAGGATTAAGTTTTGTAACTACAATACTCCACGACACAAGGATGTGCACTCACCTGATAATAGATCAATATGAGATGAAGACTGTGAAGGACCTGAAATCGCTGCAAAAGCCTTAGACAATGGTGATTAGAGTCTCTCTGGAATTGTGTTCCATATACCAAAAAATGACTTGTTTTCAGCTCCTGGAGTTGTCCCAAATTGCCAAGATGGAAATATTGTGGATCATACGAACCCATCCACTCCAGGGACACTATCTGAGGCGCTGTGATGTTGGCAACCGGTTCACTCGGATGACCAGAAATATCGGGAGAGATGCCATGCACGGTTAATTTTTGGAGAATCGGGGTCACAATTGTGAGTTGCGACAAGTTACATCCCTTGAGCTCCAATTGCAGGAGAGACTTCGGGTGGATGGAGAAATCGCGTAACCCCGAGACGAAGTAGATGATGAGCTTCGTAAGCATGGGCATCGCAGCGAGGAGACTACATTGCCGAAGTTCACAAGGGCCGCTGAAGTCGACACAACTCGGGGAGAGATGAGTGAGCGGTAAAGACACCCACAGACGGCGGGGACCGAGGCCACTCAACCCGCCGAGCTCAATCATGGTGGCCTTGTCGAGCGGGGTAGTTGAGCGTCGTTTCCTTCCCTCCCGACCTTCTCCCTCGTAGTTGTCCATATAATCCTTGATGTGGTAGACAAGGCCACCGGTTAAGCGGCGTCTTGTGGCGGTAAGCCGGGATGTCCGCGGAATCTTCTTCGGTGGTGACCGAGATGTAGCGGAGCTTCGGTGCATGAAGGGCGTCAAGCAGCTCGCGGATGCGGTTGCCGTCGGGGTGGAGTTGGAAGTTGAGCTTCGAGAGGAGGAGCGGAGGTTGCGCCCGGCCCGGTAGCACGCAGTCTGGTGCGGCGCAGCCTTTGGCGGTGGTGTCGAGGCACTCAAGGATAAGGATGAGCACCGTCGGGGGCGGCGCTAAGGCGGTCCTCGCCGCCGTCGGGGACTTGGCAAGCTTGGCGCAGATCTGGCCGCCGCCGCCTTTGCTCCATGGAAATGGGTAGGTATTTTGATTTGTCGTTGGTTTCTCACCGGAACCGGAGCCGGAGGGAGTGGTCCGCGCCCAGCGGTACGGCGGCGATCTAGACGCCCTTCGGATTTGGGGAAAGGGGAACAGATCCGGAGATCGGGAAAAATGTAGAAGGGGAACACATTGGATGTTTTTTTTATAGAATTACTTCTAGCCCTCTTAAGACCCAGCTTTCCTTTTTGACCCTTAAATATTTTGTTTTACCTATTTGGCCTCGAATTTAACTTTCGATACCTCATTTGTCCTTTTCGTTAATTTGACCCTATGACGGTGATAAATGAAAATTAAAACGTCATTTTACCCCTAAAACATGAAAGCATCGTCTTGTAGCTATTTGATATTTTATAACTCAAACTGTACACCGTACGTTTTGTAGATGTATGTGGATTGCATAGGTTTCACTCTGAGCATTATTTTCACTCCGTACACATAATTTTAGAGCACATCATAACTGTACAACATAAGCACGCATTTTTTCCCCACACATGGAGGCCAATTGCACATAAATTCAGTTCGCACAATTTTTTTTTATATCTCAAATAAATTATGGTCGCACAAACCGGACATGAGAAATAAATTTAGTTCGCACATAAGCATGTGGTAGTGGTGGCTTCCGGAGCACGTATGTATTCGTCAAAGTGTACACGAGTGGCGACCGGCCTGACCCTCTCGTCCTTGATCCGATTGGAAGCTTTGCCTACTGACAAATTTAGTAACATGCAGATTCCAACTTTACAAGTCAATGGGTCAAGACGATTGGGGAGCACCGGCCCAGCCGCCGCCGGGGAGCGCCGGCCCCGCTCGCACATAGTTGACGGAAGGGCCAATTAAGGAATAAAAATTAGATTGAGGCTAAATAGGAAGTGGGTGATATAATATTTGAACCAGGTGATGATCAATCAATCACAGATAGTGATCTATCAACTACAGATAGTGATCTATCAACTACGAGATAGTGATCAATCAAGCACAGATTCGAGATAGTGATCAATCAAGCAGTCATTCTTAGAATGATAAGGGGGATCCTAAGAAGGAGATAAATCGAAAAGTAGTGTTTAGAATTTCCAAGACCAAAAAAAGGAAGGATGAGTTGTAAGAGGGTCATATAAGTAATTTTCTCTTTTTTTCTGAGATGAGAAAAAAACTGGAACAGTGGGATTTTGTTGCACACATAGAAGGACCTGTTTATAAATTTTACTTCTCTTGAGTCCTTGTTACACATGAAATTGTTTTTTAATGAACACATACACATGAAATAGTTTGTATAAAGAAGTTAAACTAATGTTTGATCCATTTTATTACTGTTAATTATTACAGTTGATCTATTTTATCCCTTATAACAAGATTTGTCTGTTTTATTTGTACTTACGCAGGGCGTGGTTTAATTTCAGAATTTTGGAGATGACAGAGAATATCGAAGTTTTGTGTTAAGAAATGGATTATTACGTCTGCTCTATGTTTATTATGAATTTTGAAATTGGACAATGTAGTTCTACTAGATTAGATATGCAATTTTCCGTGAGTTTTAAAATGCTATGGTTGTTTAGGTGGTCCTTGCCTAACTACAAAACATGAGGCGGATTTTTGTGTTTATCTTTTTCTTGGAACGAGAAAAAAGGGTTCCATGGGTCAGTTTGACAGTCTTAGCTAGGTCGATTTGAAAAGCGTAGCATCTCTAGTGGTTTGTGTTTGAAGATGAAATCACGAGATTAAAGTTACACAGGTCCCCAACAAGATTGAAGCACTGATTTATTTAGATTGATTTAGTTCAACTCGTCATACATGGGTTACATACTTGGAATCCCTTCCGGTTACTTATTTTCTGGTAATCTGAATATGAGCTACATTTGGTTTCAGTTTCACAAGTCACAACTAGAGCAAGCCTCGTAGTCTGCAGCTGCCTGAAAACCTGAATGGATTACCAAAATCATCATAAGACAGCATGTAAGCTGAGGTAGCACTAGCCAAAAAACTTTGATAATACTGTCTGATCATACAGCACCCCTACATAGAAGAATGCAGCAAAAGCGATTGCAAAGATGACCTTCTGGACCTTGTCTTCAGTTTGTTCTGTAGAGAGAAGTGTTTCTGCAGAGCCACAATGGCGGGCAAGCATAGGACCACACAACTTTGGGTTACCCTCGAAGCTAGAACTTGGGAATGTGCTGAGCTGGCCAGTGGTTGGGATAGGCCCTTCGAGGTCGTTGTTGGAGACATTGAACTTAGAAAGGAAATGCAGATTGTTTAGCGCCATTGGGATTGGACCTGTTAGATGGTTGCTAGAGAAGTCTAGTGACTCAAGGTTTGTGAGGTTGCAGATCGATTGTGGGATTGGTCCAGTGAAGTCGTTGTAGCTCAAAAAGAGTGTAAGGAGCGCCTTTAACTGACCAATCTCTTCAGGGATCACACCGCTGAAGTTGTTCATTCCCAAATTCAGTGTTGTTGAGAAAGAAATGGGCATACGGAATTGTCGTTGTCGGCTCTTGTAGACAAAGCAGCTCGAAGGCCTTTGGTTCGACCTTATCTCGCTTTTAGCATTGGCATATCCACTAAGGCTGTTGGAATTTCCCCAAAGAAGACTGTTGTTTGATAGATTTATACAGAATAGAAACTTTAGGCTATTGATCCATGCAGTACGGATCCAGTTAGTTGATTTCCATACGTAAGCAAAATTTCCGTTTTGTGAGTTTTGATAACCAAAAGGTATTTTTCCGGATAATGAACAGTGATTCAAAGCAAGGACCTGAAGCTTCGAAAGCCACCAATTCTATCATCCTCCGGCATGGCCTCATTCAAGAAGTTGTGCCCAATAAACAAGGTGGTCAGGCTGCTGCAACTCCCTAGGATCTGAAGTGCACCTGTGATGTTTGATATGGAGTTGTTAACTAGCGACAGAAATGTGAGGGACTGCAGATTGCCAATTCTTTCTGACAACTGGCCATGGAACTTGTTTGAAGATAGCCGAAGTGCTGCTAGTTTGCTGCATGTATAGATGCTTTCTGAATTGTGCCACCGAAGTTGTTCCAAAAAAAGATCCAAGGTTCTTAAATTGGGTAGCTTGGAGAAATTGACATTGCTGAGTTCTCCACTGAAACTATTATTCTTGAGGTCGATGATCATGAGATTTCTGCACTTGCTTAGAGTAGATGGGAGCTCACCAGACATGCTATTGTCGTCCAGATGGAGCTCCTCTAATCTCTTGAGCTTGCCTATGGACTCCGGGATGTTACCACTGAAACTATTCCCACCAAGATCAAGGGCCACCAGATTTCTGAGCTTGCTGATGCCATTGATGGATCCTTCTAGCTGATTACTAGGAAAAGAGAAGTGCTCCAACAAGGTAAGAGTGAAGAGTTCATCAAGAAGAGTACCAGTTAGGTTGTTGTTCCCAGCATTGAGAGATGTCAGCATGGAGCAATTACTGAGAGCTGGAGGGATTCTTCCACTGAATTGGTTGTAGCTGAGATGAAGCGAAGCAAAGGATGGCGCTACCGACACATAAATTAGCTGGTATCGGCCACTAAAGCTGTTGTTGCTAGCATTGAGCGCAACCAGACTTCATCGCCTCCAAGGTGGTGAATGGAAACACTCCTGCAAACAAGTTGCTTGAGATGTTCAGTACCTGCAGAGGTCGGAAGATCGACGGCTTCAGATCCCCGCAAATCCCCGCCGAGCTTGTTGAAGCGACATCAAGGACAACGATGCTGCCAGAGGACAAGAGCTCCGTCGGTAGGCCTCCAGACAGCAAGTTGTTTGACAGGTTCAAGCTCACAAGGCCGGTGAGGTTGCTGAGAGACGGTGAGATGTGCCCCTGAAGACCTCTCGACGGGCAGGAAAACACCAGTCACTGTCTGATGATTTGAACTGCAGGTGATACCTTCCCATCTGCAACAGTCTGTGTCACTCTTCCACGAACCGGTGAGGCCGCCGGCATGGGAGAGCTCAGTGACGAACTGGAGCAAGGATGCCTTCTCCTGCTCGCTGCATGGTGTGGCAAGAGAGGCCAATGATAGAATGATCACAAGTGCAGGACCAAATAATTGCGTGGCTAACCGACTGGTTCTGCTATTGCATGAAGAATGGGGTAGTGGCTTCATGATTCTCTTGTTTTTCTCGAGGGGTGCAAATCTTGAGCAATAAATGTGTGTATTCAGACTTCAGAGGAGGTTGCTCTATGAAGTAATCAGAGTATTCAACGTGTGAGAGCTGGCAAGCCACTTCAGAATTTGTCTACTTCGCGGCCTGTGACATCTTCCTAACAAGTCTACGGCTGTTGAGACTGGAGCAAGAGACTTGTTGGCCGATATCGTGGACCTGTCGGTTGCTAGTATTCGAGAATGAAAAATTAGCATGTTTGCCTCGGTTGGCAGTGCCTGCACAGAAAGCTAACCAAAGGTGATGTCTGCATCCGGATACCAGTACGGCAGTAGGTACCTGCACATGAATATTATATGAATCGGTCAAAATCCCCATTGTATTTGGAACTTCGCTACGCTGGTGACTGTGTTCAAAAGAAACGCAGAGCTTTTTTTGACTTGATCCGTTTACTTGCTGTTCTTTTCAGTGGCCGTGCAGTCAGGTTGTGCAGTCAGGTTTGCATTTTGCTTGCCCTACAGCTGGTGCCGACTTTGGTGTCGTTCATTCACAGGTCACTTGTCTTGATTCTAGTGTAGGTGCTAGCTTCGATAAAAGCAGTGGTCGAAGAGTCAAGATAGTCGGCAGGCTACTTGACTACATGGTGATGATGAGCACTCAGAATTTAGGGGCCTCCGCTCTGTCAATACTCCATTTTGCATCTTTGCTACTGTACATTTTTGTAATTCGCAAGAAAATTTCATGTTAGCAGGTGCAGAAGCAAAATATATATATTTTTTGACAGAAATCCTAGTATTTGCGCTATACTTTTTCAGGGCGCATTTTGATTATTTGTGCTCTGCAGAAGATACAATACTTAGTACTGGTTGAAAATGATTCGGATGGAGAAAATATAGTTTTGTGACCTGATCCGTTCGTTTTGTCATACAGATGGCGCCGACTTTGTGTGGTTATCATTCACTTAGAGATCACTTGCTTGATCTTGGTGTAGGTGAAAAATACAACGAATGTCTACACTTCCCTTTCAAGTTGCTTGACCTATTTTCAGCATGGCGAAATAGTTGACTTGAGTCAAAAGACTCGGCTGACGGCCACTGGACGATGGCTGACGGCCACTAGGGCTCTGGGTAACCGCAGTATTTTTCTTTTTTCTAAAAACTCGGTTTCCAACAACTAAAACTGAAACTTAGCAAAATAAAAAAAAAAAAAAAAAGCACAGACCTAAATAATCAAAATATGTTGGTTTGGTTTTAAACCAAAAGCTTGGACACACTTTGTGAATCTCAATTTCACTGAAGAAATTTAATCAATACAAAAGCCGGCAGTACAAAGACCATATCTACATGTACAACTACTACAACACTAACAATAAATTTGATAACAAATGCAGAGTGTCATCACTGGCGAACAGGTTTTTTTCCTGACAGACGAAAACCATTAGGAAATCCTAAAAAACCGACAGGAATTTAGAATTAACTATTAGTTAGCCAGAAAATAAACCCTTAAAAACTAGTAAACTATACTGATTCACAGCAGATAGGACTGCATCCGATTTGTTGAGGGCCTGCCACATCAGAGCAAGTCCTGCAGGTGATGAAGATAAAATAAACTGAATTAATGGGGAGAAAAACACAGACAGTAAAGAGCACATCATTGAGCTGAAACAGCTTGACTATAAGAGCATTATTGGGCTTGCTCTAATCAGACTTTGATGCTAGAGAAGAAGTGTGACGCAGATTGTTAAGATTGTAGTCATCTCTAATAATGAGTTAAAACATTAATAACTCAAACACATGTCTTGCCAATACAACATAAGTCTCATTGGAAATCTGGTATGAAACAAATAATCTAACAAGAGCACAAGTTGATTGTTAGGTGCTGCAGCATATAAGATTCTCATGGACTCCAAATATTGCTAGCTCCAGAACGAGTGGTATTGTAGGCTATCAGCAATGTGCCCGCCGTTGTAGCACATCCCATTTGGGTGTTTTAATTGTGGAAAGCAGGCGTAGCAATGGTCGTAATCCATATCCACTGTTTCTGAATCTGGTTCCTGAGGATACTTCAGCGCTTCCTCAGCATGCTTCAGCGCTTCCTCAGCTGTTGAGATGCCTCTCCCACCTATAATCAGATAATATAGTTAATAACCAATTAGACCTCGAGATACTTCTGCCATAAAAACATTGCATATATTTATCATTACTACAGTGCTTAATTGTCAGATCTACGTTTTTCTAAAATTGTGTTTAATTCTTCTTTTAAGAATTTGAAAGTAAAAGTGAAACTACTCATTCAACCATCCACCAATGGCAGTGGAGGTAAGACGTCTACACACAAAAAAAAAAAAAAGTTTAAAATTAAAAGGAACATAACAAAGTAATATAAGTATTTATAAACTATATCAAAACTAATTACCTAACAGTAGGAAAACCGCTAGACAGATAATACAACTGTACATAGCATATTGCTACTTTCCATTACAGTGATAGAATAAAATTTGAATGGTTATTATGTAGGCATTCAGCAAGTGATTTTTTCTCGAAAAACATTTGCCTAAGCAATATCGAAGATGGGTGCTATTGTTGCATATATATAGTATGATTTGTCTACTCATCATCAGGATAAGTGCAGTTAAGCCATGACAGAAGTGCTAGCTACCTAATTGGGTAAGTAGCACAATGGCAAAATACCTGCATCAGAAGGCGAAACTGCGCAACAGCAAGTGACATTCTTCACCGTAGGATGGGTGTGTAGCTCAATCTCACCAAAGAACAGTTGGGAGTGGCCGCTCTTGTCTTGAGCACGAAAATTTAGGTGGTAGTAATCGCAATCTAGCTCAGCAACTTTAGAGAAGCCATTATCAGGTGAATGCTTGTACACGAAGCTGGCCTGCAAGTTAGAGAGGAAAGTAGAGACTTTTTTTTATCATTACCTGTCACAACAGGTAACATAATAATTATTTAAATTTTAATGAAATTTATACTGTGGGGAACTCCCCACAGTCTTTTCGGTTAAAAAAAAAAAAAGGTAACATAATAATAAGGTTGCCAACTAGCCAAGTACTGAGATGAATAAGGTACTTTTAATTACTATTATCAGTCAAAACATAAGGTAACATGATAATGCAGTAGCCAACTAGCTAGCCAAGGGCTGAGATAAATAAGGTTACCTGATGTTTCTGGTTGTAGACATCGAGGCAAAGCTTTGCTCTGGTGACAAAACAATTCCACATGCCAATTGCATGTTTCCGTGGTTCATTAGGGAACAGTTTAGCGCCTAGCTCCTCATCTGATGTGTGCCCATTGTCCCACCAGAAGGCAGCTGCAACTCCCGGTGGTTCAACAGGATACAGTGGAACACGTGAATCTTCATCTGATGCTTCCCCATCGTCGGTGACCACAGATTGATTCAGAGGAACCTGTCCTTGGACCTCAGGTTGGGACAGCCCGACGGCCATCTGCTTGGACGGCGACCTGCATAGCCACGCACAGGGGTAGATTAAAGGCGTGTTAGGCATACGCGCGAAGAATCGAGGGGCATTAGGCATACGCGCGAAGAATCGAGGGCGGCTGCGAGGGAGGAGAAAATTAGGATACGTACGGCGGCGGCGACTTGCTCTTAACTTTGCGACAGAGTGCAGCCTCGCCCGTCGCCGTCGCCGTCGCCGTCGCCGGAGGACTTCCGCTTCAGGGGCCAAAACGACCCGCCGAGTCACATGATCCACCCATGCTACGGGCCCGGCGACGGCGAGTGGCGACAGCACGGCACACCCGGATCGATCGGAGCAACACTTTGCTCCCGGTGTTCAGAACCCTCTTTTTAGAGAGAATAGCACTCATTGTTAATCTTCTTCCGGTCCGGTCCGGCCCAGCCCAATATACAGCTCAAAAGAAAGAGCCCTGCCTGTGGGCTCTCCGATCTACAGCTAGGCTGAACCGAGGTTTCACTCGATGGAAACCTAGCGCCGCCGCCATCCGTTGCGGGCGTGTTATTTGCCGCCCTGGTCGGACAGGCCCAGCTAAAGGCCCGCCTAACGGATCGCTCTTCCTTCTCCCCCCGCCCCCTCCTTCCTCGCGACTCCGGCTTCCCGCCCACCGCCTGCCCCCCACCGGGGTGCCTTCTCTCCCTCCCCTTTCTTCTTCTCCCCCTCCGGCGAACCCTAACCGTAGCTCCGAGCTCCAAAGTCCGACCATTGCAACCCCCCCGACCACGACCAACCGCACCTAAGCCGCCCGGGCGACCATGCCGACCGTCGGGCCTACCTATCTCCCCGGCCGGTCGTGCAATCTATAGCCCGGGGAGGAGGCCGGGGTGGAGGTGGTGGCCATGGGGAGGCGCCGGTGAGCTGGCGCCTGTAGGGCCCGGGGGGGGAGGAGGAGGAGGAGGAGGAGGAGGAGGAGGCGCCGATGAGGTGTTGGGTCTAGTGGGTCGCCCCACCTAGGGGTGGTCGGCACAGGCTCGATCGTTGCCGCCCTCCGCCGCCGTCCTCCACCATGCCTTGCTCGCTACCATGCCCTGCGCCATTGGATGTTACGGCTACCTACCTGTTTAAATTAGGTCAAAACTATTTTATCTCCTCAAGTTTTTGAAACATATTTTGATAACTTTTTCAACCTCTATTTTGTAAAACCATTTAACTACATTATGAGAAAAAGTTTCAAACTATTTTGAAGCCATTTCAAGAAAATCCAATGAACTTATTTTGGAACCTTTTTAGTACTTCAATTCCAAAATGTGTTTAAGTTTCTTTTTGGAATATCTTTTTAAAAACATTTTTGATAATCCAAACCCTTTTACAAACATTCTTTGAAGTTTGAAACCTATATAAAAATACTTTTCCAAATAATTTTGGAACTCAAATTTAAACTCCCTTTTAGAAGTAATTTTTGAAATTAAAAATTTAATGATGTGGTTTTTTGAAACTGAACTTATACGGGAATATAATCATCATGCATGGTTAACACAATCACCTCGCATGGTCTGTTACTATTACTTTCACATTTCCACAAAATAATGATTGACCACCCGATATTCATCCATTATAAACGGATTACCCTATTTACTCCTTTTCATTACTTTGAATAAGAACAAAGTTCAGTTCACTCGATACATAGGTGAAGGTAATAGGAGCCAAACAGCCACCGCCCACTAGAGTAGCTAAAATTGCAGTATAGTGAAGTATACACGTCACAACTTCTGGTCAAGCAAGGGCATTTCCAGAGTTCCAGCACAACTAAGGCGACACTTCATGCATGAGAAGAAATCAAATTAAAAGAAAAAAGAACACGGCGCGATATTTTCGAGGTATTTGAGAGTTGACACTGCGCAACTAGTCCTCACTCGAGCCCCCAAGAATGGCATCGCTCCCTCTCGATTCGCACAACTAGACCCAATGCTCTTTATGGGCTGATTATTCGTCACCACGTGATGAATCACCTGCAGTTGTTGACACCATGACCTGGATCACCAATAAGCTTCATCAGATGATCACCAAGCTCCCAATCACCACCAAATCGTCTAGGTGATGCCAATACACTTGACTCAACCAAGCCTAATGAGAAGAGTAGATACACACTTGCTACTTTTTATGCACTAATGAGGTCATTAATCTTGGATTCCAAATCTTAGTCACCGTACTAGGTACTTGCCCTCCCTTAAACTCAAAATGGTTGCCTCAGCTGAACAAATGGGAAAGAGGGCATCCATGGATGAGATGGAGATGCATAAATACACTCCCACTCCCTAACTAGCCGATGGAAACTCACCCCTACTGAAATCGGGACCGTCGACGCGTTTTCTCTCAGTCCGACCCCTCACAAAGGTTACTATGCCACTCCTATGCCAAAACTAGCCATTGTGATTCATCACAATAGTATAGTCCAACGACCACTCTCCGGACTGGTCTGACAAGAAAATCCATTCTAGAAGCTTACCGGAAGCCGTCGACGGAAACAACCGAATAGTCTAACACTCTACTATTTCCACAATCTGATGCTACTTTGAACAAACCCTAGCACGAATAGTGCTAGAGTATATTCCGACGGCCCTAGTCCGTAGGGTCAACGGTTCCTTCAACGCAAGGTCTTCTCTATTGCTGCAATGTCTCGTAGTCCAATGCATATTTCAACTCCTATTCACTTCCAATCTAAACACTTTGTGAATGGGATGAAATTTGATTCTTGGCCTTCTTAGAGCTACAAAGTGCTAAGTTTGACAAGTAAGCACTAGACCTAACACATTAGAATCACTTCGATCAAGCAATAGTTCATAATTGCTCTAAGTGTCTCTCAACGCCAAATGACACTTAAAAACTAGTTCGTCCTTAACCATGTCATCCATCCTTTGAAAAGTGAAACAAATTCCATCCATAGAGGCATGAAAACCATCGATTGCCTAAATAATCATCATTATTGTGACCTAGCTCAAATTGCCTCTGCATAAATGTGGGGATATACCCCTAGGTACCTAAAGATGGGACATGGGTCGCACCATCGTGGACAATCCAGCCCATAAGATCAAAGATTTGCGCCCCACAACACTAGTCGGTGTGCACTCGCAACGCATTTAGAACTCTTATGGCATTTATAGTACTACATAGTATATTTTACTTGTAAACGTGTCCCTTTAGATTATACAAGGAAGGCAGGGGTCCTGTAGTGGATAGATCATCCTACATGGACCTCACATTCATCTCATATGATAACCATCATAATAATAGAAGCACGTAAGTAGGGTATTATGTCATATATAAACTCTTGTGTCTTTGTTGCCTTCTTGTTCTTGTTCATGCGCATCCTAATGCAAATCTATCATCATGGGCGCCCTTGGTGGACTGTCGTGCAAGTTTTGTCGATAATAATACACGTTAGTCACAATAATCATGTGCCATCATTAATCACCGAAACCCACTAAGGACTAAGATGGTTTAGTAGCGTACTCGTAATCCATACCCAATCTGGGTACTCATGCTTCATTGCTTGGGTGCCAACTTACGTCATCAAAATATTGCATCTATTTTATCATTACAAAGTGTTGAATTGTATTTTCTACAATGTGAATTTATGATGGTTTGAGGTATCGCTGAGCATGATCAAAATCAAGACAATAAATATACATAGATAATTTTGCACCTAAAGGATAAATATTAAAATTTACTAAAACAAAATCTTCAAAAATATGCAATTTAGCTTGATACATAAATTTTACCAATGGTCATAAATAAGCAGAAATGTTTTAGTTAGTGCAACATGTTATACTACTTGAGCTTGTCTCAAAGGTATTTCACAGTCTTTGTCAATAAAAAGTCATATAGCTTACGGCAGTATATACACAAATCCTTCATTCTAAAAACTCCACCCCTACTAAATTTTGGTAAGTAAAATATGGTATCATATCTTCAGTTCCAATTCCTATTGTGCATATAACATGAATATGCATTTAATCATTAGTATCAGAACTTGTATAGTGATACTCCAAATATTCCAACATTTCATAATCATGAATAATTTCAATAGAATTCCAATTCTGTATAGGAATTAGTCATCTTAATCAAGAAAAGTTTGTATGGAGAGATACAAGACCTACGATTTCAAAGATATATTATCCTAAAATAGTGTTTCTGCTATCTAATGTTTCTAATCGTAAATGTTCTTATCACATATTAGTAGGTAGTATGCAACATCAATAAGCATGGAATTTGATTAGAGTAACTTCTGACTTTTTATGTTTTGTTTCCTTTATTTGGTTGTTAGAGTTGACACAACGAAGAGAAAAAAAGGAAGACATCTAAGCGAGTGATAACCAGCCCCCCACTTCGCCTCCCCCTCTCTCCCTTTTATATTAAAGGTAGGAAGGGAGGTTTTAATTATTCCCATGGTGGGGTTAGTTTTTTTTCAATAAAGCCTCTACGAGCTACAAATGAGCCCTTGACCATGTCTTTCAAGCCCATAAAACATGCAATTGGACCCTAAAAATATCGATGGGGTCCCTAACAATAGCTCCCTCGCCTATTTGGCCTTTATTAAAAGTACATGACTCAATAGCTGAATACAACTAAGTGTAAGGTCAAGATTGCAGACTATAGGGGCATGAATAGTTCTTTCTAAAACTAAATGCACTGGATTGCCAATATAATTATGAAATGAAACTAAATTGTCTAGCCAAGACTACACCCCTCTCTATCTATGTTATAAGCACCTTACAAAATGATCCTAAACAAGTTATCACTAAGGTGTCGAGCTAGTGGGAGCTCACCTAAACAATTCTAGTCATCAAGGTCATACAAACCTATGCAACTAGTCAATTAAGCACACCGGGAGCTCCTACGCATACTAGTGAGCAAACTGCACAAAGCCTAAGAAACAATAGTACAACTCGACTAGCAAAGCTACACAAACTAAACCAGAGAGCTATAACAACTTAGCTACACAAGCTAAGCAAGCACAGAAAAACAACATCAACACAAACACAATATTATGAATGTGTAATTACAACCAATGAGAAGACGATGACACAATGATTTTACACTACTATAGAAAACTTAATCTTTGTCGACTTTCACTAATAGTTTCAACACAACCGGGTTATCACTTATCACCGTCGGCTTATTGCCCGAGCCGCCCCTTCTAGGTGGCCCGTCGGTTGTGATAAACCTTTATTCACCGGCGAACATAGTATCTGTCTTCTCCACCGCTTCATGCGTCCCAACTCGCTATAGAACGTTTTTAGCACTGCTGACGATTCATTTGTTGGCCCAATGATATGGGGTAGTACTTGCCAACAAACCTACATGATGACACCTATCTCCAACTAAATGTGTAGTCGTGACTAATTTTGCTCGACTGTTATAGTACAATCCAATGCCTCTCTCATGTTAGCAATTTTTAATATCCCGACGATGGGTCTCACGTGGCGGTGGCCTTTTCTAGGTAGGGTGCTATATGTCTTCCTTGATTTTCTGATGTTGTATAGTGATGGTAAAGTTCTTCGACGACTACACATGTGTGTGACCTGAAGATGAAGGTGACTTGGTGTCATAGCAGAGGTTGGCCTTATATATGATAGTGGCTAGCTTGGTGATCTACTAGATGGGGAGGAGGCTTCCAATTTTAGTGAGGGTTACAAATTATTGTTAGGTGGATGTTGGAGGTGATGTGTTGTTGTTGCAGCCGACACTCGTGTAGAGTATTGGTTTCTACATATGGTGAAGCATGTGTGTTGTTGTGTTATTATTCGCCACAGAGAGTCCTCCTTTCTTGTAGGTAGTCCCCGAGGACTATATGCATGTAATTCTTCTATATCAATAAAAATAGGCACCATCAATGTTGGTTCCCTAAAAAAATATGATTGTATTTGTTAGTTGCTTTTATATTGCAATCTCCTTTTTTAATGTGAATGTTCATATGCAATTCGTGGCTACCGCTAGCTTATTACATTTTGTCTTGTTTTGTCATATATGTCTCCAAATTCAGCATCGCCTTTTCATCAAAAAAAAAAATCAGCATCACCTAGTTTTAATTATAGCGCTGCTGTCAAGAATGATGTGATCAAAACGATAAGAAAAAATAATAATTCTCTGACACATTTGAGTTGCTTCAATAATTCGAGCACTCTTGTGTTATTACATATTTTTACATCTCCACCGAATGAATGACTCATAAACAAGGAGAGCATGTTCAGTGGACTGTGCACATGACATGTTTAAACCCAAATAATGAGAGGTACAAAATCTAAAGAAAAAGTTGTCCTGATTCATGAATAAATCCTACGAGAACCGGTGAGATGGACTCACTGAAGTAAGAACTAAGAAGTACCATGATATATAAAAGTGTTGCATTAGCTAAAAATACCTTGACAGGATGATCTGATCATATAGCACCCCTACAGCAAAAAAGAACGCAAAAAGGCAACCACAAATATGACCTTTTCGCATGTTTGTTCTTTTTGAAGAGATTGGAAGCTGGCGAGGCAGCGCTTCTGCTGAATTACAGTGTTGGGCAAGCATAGGATCACATAGCTTTGGGTTCCCATCAAAGCTAGAATTTGTAAATGTTGTAAACTGGCCTCCGGTTGGGATTGACCCTTCTAGGTCATTGTTGGAAACATTAAACACTGAAAGGAAATGTAGATTTTTCAGCGCAGGAGGAATTGTACCTACGAGATGGTTGCTAGACAAATCTAGCTCCTGAAGTCTCGTGAGGTTGCATACTGATTGTGGGATTTCACCATGTAACCTATTGGATCCCAAATTGAGCACTAGCAATGCTTTTAGCTGACCAATCTCTAGCGGGATTGCGCCGTGAGTTTATTGTTTCCAAGATTTAGCTTGGTAGGGAAAGCTCCAAGCATCCGCACGCATTTGTTGCGCTTTAGATATATGGGCACGTTGGAGATCCTTTGGTTCAAGTAATCTGAACCTTGTCAGATTGTAGCACTGGCATCTCCATTAGTGCCGTTGGGATTTCCCCTACAAGGCTGTTGTTTGACATGTCTATATAGTAGAGGGAGTTCAGAGTTTTGATCCACTCCGCACGGTTCCAAAGAGTTGATTATTGACAAATCTAAAATCCTTAATCCGTTAACTTTGATATCCAGAGCGGTATCTTCCCCGACAGTTGACAATTTTCTAGGGTTAGCAACTGCAGATTCTCCAGTCCATCAATTGACACATGGTCTGGCATTACCTCACCCATGAAGTTGGCTCCCATAGCCAAAACGGTAAGATTTCTAGAGCTCTTGAGCATATGAAGCACACCTGTGATATTCACAAAAACTATTGTAGGCAATTGACAAGAACGAGAGGGACTTCAGGTTGCCTATTCTTGGTGACAGCTGACCACTGAAATTATTGCTAGACAGCCGCAGTGTCCTGAGGTTGCTGCACGAGTAGAGACTCTCTGAACTTCTCCTATAAACTCGTTGAGCAAAAGGTCTAGAAATTCTAGATTGAACAGGGTGGAGAAATCAACCTTCTGAAGCGTTCCACCGAATCTGTTGCTCCTGAGATTGATGATCCGGAGATTCGTGCAGCTGCTTATAGCCGATGGCAGCTCCCCAGACATGTTGTTTCTGTTCAGATGCAGCTCCTCTAATCTTGTGCAGTTGCTTATAGCTGACTGCAGGGTTCCGCTGAGACGGTTGAAGCTGACGTCGAGGACCACGACGCTGCCGGAAGACATCACCTCCGGCGGGAGGCTGCCGGTGAAGGAGTTGCCGGACAGGTTGAGGCGAAGCAGGCCGGAGAGGTCTCCGAGGGACGGTGAGATTCGCCCTGTAAGGCCTCTAGATCCCAGTGAGACCTCAGTGATGCTCCCGTTGGCGTTGCAGGTGATGCCTTCCCAGGTGCAGCAGCTCGTGCTGTTGGTCCTCCATGACATGGCAAGGCCGCCGTCGTGTGACAGCCCGGCAAGGAACCGGAGGAGGGAGGACTTCTCCTGCACTATGCATGGGGTAGCGGGAGACGCCGCCAAGGACAAGGACAGCAGCAGTGCAATAAGAGCTAGTGGAAAGAAAGACATGGCAAAGCTGTTGGCTATGGTGGTGCATGAACAGTTTGTGCCATCTATGTCCTTATATATACACAGACGAACATGTACTTCTCTGGTACTCCAGTGTCCATTGCGTACAATGTGTATGGGTATGTGCATCTGGGTATATTCTTGACACACAGGTTTTGTACGTGAACGTGGGCTACTTGACACACTTTTTTTTTTGAGGGAATCAGTGGGGGTAAACCAACCCCCCCCCACACACACACACACACACACACACACACACACTCTTACACTTGAAGCATGCACTTTGACCTTTTACGTTTGATCCTCTAACCATCGACGTGTTTGCTGTCGGTCATCATGTGAATCCATGCTGTTTGATTTTTTTTTTTTTACGGTCTCAATTGATCGGTTGGGTCTGTTACAATCATAGTTGAAAATTTCAAAACGGCTGACTAACCGTACCGATCATGCATGCCAGCCCCGCAGAAAAGCCACACAGACGAACACAGGCTCTGAATTGAGCAGCTTGTTATCTCTTGAATTCATTCAGGGTTGCAAGTGCAACATACTACTCAGGGATAAAAAAAACCATCAACGTCGTAATAATATCATAATGGGTAGTAGTTCAGCCTAGATACTAGCTGTTTTACTTTTTGCTCCCCTACATGTTTCAAACCTTGTTTTCGTCTTCCATAGGACTTTATGTGGAGCAATTTTGACATTTGTCACGGAGTTGTGATATTTTGTAAGGGGGTGGTTGTCACAAGTGATAGGAGCCACGGGGCTTTGAGCTAGGTGACTTTTGTTTTGACAATTGTCCCGTGGACTTCTTCAATGCAAACGAAATCCATAGTGCATTTAGATTGATACATGAATATGCATGTTTTTGAATTAGTTCCTATAAATTTATTCATCCCAAAAATCAAAAGTTTTGAGATTAGACATAGTGGATAAGTGCAACTTGGTGAGGTCTCCACTACCCTTTGCCTTAAACATACATAAGTATATACTGAAAGTTGAATTAATCTAGTACTAGTTGCTGACGCTGCTTCCTGTTAGAAACCGGATCGGTTAGGGTAGGTAACCAGTGAGTGTGTATGTGTATGAATGGAGTAGATCAACATCCTATTAAGACGATCTACTAGAATATATAGAGAAAGCACCGCAGCAATGAGATCGGGGATGGAGAAGTAGTGCCATACCAGATCCGGTGGGAGGAGCAGGAGGGGCAGAGGAGCTCGATCCAGCAGCCATCGGGAAGGAGAGGTCGATGCGATGGCATCGCCGGGCGGAGTCCGCGATGCAGCGGCGGCGGTGGTACTTCCCGTCAGCTCAGCGCCCCCCTCTCTAGATCGGTGTTAGGGTTTGTCAGGTTGGGGAGTGACGGCTCAGGTGAACCTCGTGACAAGTGCCTGCCGGATCCCCACCTATTTATTGTGGCGCTGGTGACGAGGGGCCCACCAGCCATCTTGGGCTGGGCGCCCCCGATCGGTAGCGCGAGAACCAAGGATGGGCCCAGTCGTTGGGCTGGGCCTCGTGGAGATCAACCTAACACTTCCTGCTTCCCTCGCCTAGGGCGGAGGGTAGTGAAAACAAAGCTCACATCTCTCATGTATAGGGACTAAGTCAGTGTTTTCAATTTTTTACAATGTCATTCATTTCTTTTTCTATGGCTCTGGTGATTCCTGTATTTTTCATTCCTTCATTCTGAACAGGCCCTAAAGGTATTATTTGGTTCTAGGATGAGATCATCCCAGATGGGATATCCCGCTTTGGTTGGTATTTGTATTTGGTTTAGAGTGACAGGATCACCCACTACCGAACTATTCCATCTAGATTCAGGCTTGCTCCTAGAAAACAATTTTGACATTCTGAAACATGCATTCTGACATTCTGAAACAATTTTTTTGCCACAGGACTCGTGAAAAAGAGGAGCAAGATGAAGAAGAGACAAAGAAGAAAAGACGTGGTGCTGAAGAGGTCGTGTACACTAGTGGCTGGGGCAAGGCTTCGATCACCGGCGGTTGGACCCAATATGTGTAACCTTCAACCAAACATGTGACAACGATGATCGTATTCCCTCAATCAAACACTAGATGGAACCATATCATTTCTAAAAAATAAAACAGGAACCGTTCCATTTCACTGTCTCTCGATAAGAGGCCAAGACACAAGGATCTCGAACCTTTTTTTTTTTTTTGAACCTCCAAGGATCTCGAACCTGACTTAGTACCGAACTCTCTTTTGGGTGTGAAAAACTGAAGATTACCTTGAAAAAAAAAAAGGACCTGAACCAGTAAGCACTACCAGCCCTTCTATCAAGAGAGATCGCCTCAGAATAATAGGATAACCATCTTCAATTGCTCAATCACATAACAAGATAAATTTTCATAAAACATAACCACATTTCCCAAGATCATCTGATCGAAATAAACATTTTTGGGGAATCCTGTCCCAACGAAACCCTGCATAAACATCTCTACTACATCCAACATAACAATCCAGATATGGCACTCAAATATCAAGACACGAAGTTATATAACAGCAAAATAGTTCAGGATGCTCCAAAATTAGGCTAGTGCTTATTACTGGACTAGAAAGCTACAGCTCTGTTTCAATACTTCACTTCTTTGCTTTCTTCGAGCCCTGTGACATCGGTCAAATGTAGAAAAACACATCAATCACAAAAACATGATAAAAATCCAAGGAAACAGAACAAAGAGCTCCAAGGCACTTACCCAGTTGCCGGAGCTGTGGCTGACACTGGTGGTGCTACTTCTCTTGGGCCCTATATGATAAAAGCATAAATTTAAACAAGATTCTAAACAAATTGTAAGACCTACAAACATACCAAACATGTAGCCATTAAAAAGGGTCAAGGGAAACTTATAAACTACAATGCAGCCATGAATGGTCCAAGATATATGTAAAAATCAACCTAGCAGCTGGTATTTCAAGTGTTAGCACACTGATCCACAATTTTTATTTCAACAGATCAAGATCTTAGAAATTGACGAATTTCACTAGACCATAAAAATTGAGATATCGCAGATAATTATGAAGCAGCAGCTGCACCCATGTTCAGAAACAAATGCAGGAATGAATCAATATAACATTATCATACCTGGGCCAACCTCTCCTCCCTCCTAGCAATCTTCCTTTCACGGCTCGCCTTGCTCTTAGCGCGCTTAGCCTCAAACTGGTCAGAAAGTGTCTTCTCTCTGGCCTTCTCGGCCTTGGACTTGTGGATACTCTCCATAAGCACCCTCTTGTTCTTGAACGAGTTACCTTTGACCTTCAAGTACATGTCATGATACATGTGCTTGTCAATGTTCTTGGACTCACGATACTTGCGGAGCAGGCGCCTGAGCACACGCATCCTCCTCATCCACAGAACCTTGGTGGGGAGCCTAGCCTCCCTTGTACCCCTACGCTTACCTATAAAGACATCGGATTAGCACAAGTTGATCCATCCTAGAAAACAGTGACACAAATGAGTTGCAGCAGCATACCATATCCTGAGTGGCGTCCCTTCTGCTTGGCCTCATGTGCCCTTCTTGCACGGGATCTAGAGTGGATCTTCTGAGGCTTCTTTATGATAAACCCATCCTTAACTAACTTCCGGATGTTCTGGCCTGTAAATATTGCAAAAACATGGTCCACTTATGTTCCTTTAAAAACTTATAGCAGCATAACAAGCAAAGAACTATACTTGCTTACAAATTCAAGACTCTATTGTGTCAAATAAATGTAAAACATAAGCTCATGTGCAAAGCCCAGCAAAATCCCATGTAAAAGATTTGAGCTAAGGACTATCCCAAAGAGCCCACTCATGGTCAGTATGATATGTTGAGATTTGAGAAACAACATGACAAAATCTGAGTTGACTAAACATTTAGCAAGACAGGCATGGCCAGATAATAATCAATGTAAAATTAACAGTGACCAATAATATGAGCACTACATGCAACAATTATGTCAAGCTGTTCAATGGTATTGCTTCCTTCCACGCTATTCACAATTTGATACATATGCAATAGCAGTCCTAGCCAAAATCTACGATCACATATATACAAACAGTACAGATAATACATATATAGTATATATAGGTATATATATAGTGTAACTCGCTCATGGCCTTCCCCTCTCATGGCCTTCCCCTCTCCATCTTCTTCCCTCCACCATCCCTCACTCTGCATCCTCTCTGTCCCTCTGCTAGGTTGCTTGTTGTGCTGTACTGCTGTCCCTCTGGCCTCTGTCCATCTAATGTAGTTTTGATACTTGCTTTATTGTGTATATTATATACAAATATAGTATATATAGGTATATATATAGTGGTATATGTCCTGATATATAGGACGACTTGGACGACCAGCAGGGTCGATTAGGCTCGATTAATCGGCCTGGTCGACGAGTAATCACGATTACTCTCCTGGTCGGTCCCATGGCGACTAGGTTCGACCGGGCAACCGGAAAACATGGATGCAAACGAGATAAAGTATCCACCCTTGACCATACCATAAAGTAAACCGCACTACCCATTTAGACAGCTATGAACCTCAACAGCACGAAACTGGACCAAGTACAACAAAAACAGCACGAAAAAACAGATTCCAAACATTCGTTGAAATTATCAACTCAAATGGAAGACTTAGGTTTCACATTTCATTATGCTTGTATAATTTCAAATGCATATCTGTTTGCTCGAGTGCCGGACTGCAACTGCGATGGAAAAAAAACACGACACACCAATATATATCAGATAACCGGATGGTTACATCATGTTCTTACAAACTACTATTGGACTCCGAGCTAATAAGAGTCTGCCTTTCCAAAGAGAATCTAAGCTAGTTTCTTTGAGCGTGTACTTGTAGAAACAAACTATAGATGTGCAACGGGCCGGGCCGGCCCGACATGGCCTAGGCCCATGGCGTGCACGGCCCGTTAGGCATCGGCCCGAATGGCCCGCTGCGCCACACGCCCGGGCCCGACCAGTCCCACCGGGCCCAAGGGTCGCCCGCCTGCACGGCACGCGGGCCTGTTTCGAGCCGTGCCGGCCGATTAGGCACGAGCCCAAATTAGAAACCCGCCGCCCAAGGCCTACAAAGGGGGAAGGAGAGGCGACGAGCGGCCCACCGTCGTGCTCGATGCCGCCGTCGATGCCATGCTTGACCCCGCGCCATCGTGCCGATCGATGCTGCCCCCATGCCGACCCCGCCGCGCCGGCCGGTAACAAGACGAGGCGACATCCCGCGATGAGGCCGGCCACGCGTGGGGACGAAGAGGATGCGATGGCGCCGGCCAGCTCCACGCCCGGCCACCGAAAGGTCCTAATGGCTAGAGGGGGTGAATAGCCTATTAAAAATTCTACAAACAACACTATGCAAGACGGTTAGTAAATAAGGCGGCGTAGCACAAATGCAAATGCTTCAAACTAGTTACGCAAGCCTCCTAGCAATTCTAGCAATTCTAATATCTTTAAACACAAGCAATGGCTAGGTTGCTAAGTTACTCCTAGGTGGACAAGATATACTAACTAATTCTACCACTAGGAGCTAACAAGGCTAAGCTAACTAAACAAGCTACACAACACTAAGCACCCTAACAAGATATGCTACTTAAAGTAATGCAAGAGGTGCTAGGATACAATACCACCGGTGTAGTGTCGAGGTTGTAGCCAATCACCGTGTACAAGAAATCTCCAACGAGCAATGACAAGTGACACGATGATTTTTCACCGAGGTTCACGTGCTTGCCCGAAGACGCTACTCCCCGTTGTGGCGACACACTCACTTGACGGATGACAAGCAATGGCCCATGCCAAATCCCCTGGGGAGCTCAATCAACCGAACACAAGAGAGGGTCCAACAAGCCACGAGCAATCCACTAGTGCTCCTTTCGCGATCTCCGCGGGGTAAGGAACGACCCCTCACAATCACCACCGGTGTGGCCTCGAACAAGCTCCAATCGAGCTCAACACCGCCTTGCTCCAAGCCGCTAGGGAACCGGGCAAATTCCCAAGATAACAAGAATCCCGCGGCTTCTCCAAGGATGAAGTGCCTCTAGATGCAACCACCAATGCAATGCACTTCTATCACTCTCAATCTCACCAAGAATCCGAATTAGTGATGAGGAGATGAGTGGAGAGGAGTCTCACAAGCTCACTAGCAAGTTAGAGTGTTCAAATGTGCAAGAGAGGGCTCCAAATACCGGCCAAACAAGTATATATAGAGACCCCCTCGAGAAAGAGCCGTTGGAGTTCAAAATGGGCTCTCTGGCGGGGTGACCCGGACGCACCGGGCCGGTCCGGTCTGCGGCCCGATCACTTTGCTTCCGGTCTACCACGACAAGGGTCGGGCCCACACTGGCGCCCCTCCTCCGCGCGTCCCGATCGCGCGGCGTCCGGTCGGGCACCGGAAGCATCGGTCCAGGCTTCCGGTTGAGCGTCCGGCCAATTCGCGCCCGCTGAGCGCCGCTCGCCGAACGCGGCCAGGACGCCGGCCGATCGCCCGTCCACACTTTTCCCATTAAGGCCGCCTCTCGACAGCGGCATCTTCTTCCTTTTTCTTTGCTCTTTGCTTCCAACTTGCTTCGCCTCTTGCCATAGGTTGCCAACACGTCCAAGATGACCACGTTATCACCAATGTTAGCACGTCGAGATGTTAGGCAAGATCGAAGTTAGTGCTCTCATGTCCTAAATGCAATATGCAAGTCAATTGGACCTAGAAGCACTTCACCAAAGGATTGTCGCGGCATCCCCTCTTGATAGTCGGCTATCTATCCTATAATGTGATCACACGCTCTATCGTGTCTTGATCACCGAAAGGAAAACCCTATCAAGTATACCTTTGCCTTGATCTCCGGGTTCCTCTCAAGCCGATCATCGAGCTTGACGATCCATCAAGTCCACCGACATTGTCCGTGTTCATGATCATCATGCTCCTTGTCGTCCACTTAATCCTTTCTTAAGATACATACTTAGAGCAAATGATTAGTCCACAAGTGTCGTCATCAATTTCCAAAACCAAACATGAGATTTCAATCTCCCCCTTTTTGGTAATTGATGACAACCAACTCACAAAGATAAGAGATAAATTCAATTTAACTTGAATTGCTTGCCCATTAGAGTTTTGAACAAAAGTCAAGGAATGGACAATCATTTCAAGGTTCGGTTTGGTAGTAGTAGCTCCCCTACATATGTGCTTCCATGTGTTTGGTTCAATTTTGGCACATATGTTGGATAGAAATCATGGGGAGAGATACTAATACCAAAAGAGATGCTAAGGTTCTAGAATTGGACCTTTGAAGCGTGAAACCATCGGGGTCCTTAGCATCATGTATCTAGACATTCATCAAAAACTCAACATACCCCATGAGATCAACATTATAGGCTAAAATGTGAGCTTTGTCTAGATACAACCTATGCATGCTAGTTGGTCAATACACCAATCAATTTTTCAACAACTAGCATACACCAAGCAATCTTGTATATTGAATTTAGATTGCCAATGCAACATCACATTATGATTATGCACATACAAATGCACAAATAGTCTATGAGCTTGCTCCCCCTATTTGTGTGATCCTTTCCAACATCTTTGTGACTTATTTCTCCCCTTTGTCAACAATCACCAAAAAGGTGTAAATGAGAGAAATTAAGTCAATCAAAGTATCACATGTGGTCTCATCTAGATCACTTGCCTTTCCATGTATTCAAGTTTGAACCAAGGACAAGCTTTTTCACACCTCATATAAATATAAGGGTTATCTTGCACCATGTTAGAATACACATCAATAGCGCATTTTCTAGAGTTGACACTAGGATTGCAAGCACATAAACATGTCATATGCCAGCACTAGTTCATAGAACCATTCAAGGCAATAGTGGTGCCACACATACATTGAAATCATTTTATTTACCATGAATGAGCCTATTAAATTGCATGATGTCTAGATGCACTACCAAGTCCTTAGCAAGTATGAATGCCATGACAACCAACTTTTACCTTGAGGTTTGTCGAAGGAGAGGCATGTCATATAAGTGGGGTGCATCAACTCAAGTTGGAGAAGTCAATAATGTTCAATTCTCCCTTTAGCATGCAAAACCTCTTCTCATCAAGTGGCTTGGTGAATATGTCGGCTAGTTGATCTTCGGTGCCAATGCCCATGATACAAATGTCACCCTTTTGTTGATGATCTCTTATGAAGTGGTGCCTTATATCAATATGCTTTGTTCTTGGATGTTGAACCGGATTTTGAGTCATCTTTCTAGCACTTTCATTGTCACAAAACAATGGAACCTTGTCAAATGTGAATCCAAAATCCTTCAATGTTGACCTCATCCAAAGCAATTGAGTGCAACAACTTCCCGCACTAATGTATTCGGCCCGGCGGTAGAGAGAGCAACACTATTTTGCTTCTTTGAAGACCATGATACTAGTGACCTTCCAAGGAATTGACATGTGCCACTTGTGCTCATTCTATTGATCTTGCACCCTCCATAATCGAAATCGAATAGCCAATCAAATCAAATTTGGAGCCCTTGGGATACCATAGTCCAACATCTTGTGTGCCCTTCAAGTACCTCACAATTCTCTTAGTTGCCTTGAGGTGACTTTCTCTTGGATCGGATCGATATCTAGCACACATGCCCACACTAAATGCTATGTCCGGTCTTGATGCGGTTGCATAGAGCAAGCTTCCAATCATAGACCTATACTTCTTTTGCTCAACCATGTTGCCACTTGGATCGGGGTCAAGGCTTCCATTGGTTGCCATTGGTGTGGACATTGACTTGACATCTTGTAGATCAAACTTCTTGATCATGTCTTTGATGTACTTGGTTTGACTAATGAATGTGCCATTCTTCATTTGCTTGATTTGGAGTCCAAGGAAGAAGGTGAGCTCTCCAAGCATAGACATCTCAAACTCATTTGCCATCATCTTAGCAAACTCTTCACAATACTCTTGATTGGTTGACCCAAAGATAATATCATCAACATATATTTGCAACACAAACAAGTCTTTGCCAATCTTCTTGATGAAGAGTGTGGTGTCCACCTTGCCCATCTTGAACCCTTTAGAGAGGAAAAAATCTCTCAACCTCTCATACCATGCTCTAGGTGCTTGCTTCAAACCATACAAAGTCTTCTTCAACTTGTACACATGGTTGGGATACTTCTCATCTTCAAAGCCCTGGTTGCTCAACATACACCAACTTATTGATGAAGCCATTCAAGAATGCACTTTTCACATCCATTTGATAGAGCTTGATGTCATGTGCACATGCATAAGCAAGCAAGATTCTAATTGCTTCAAGTCTAGCAACCGGTGCATAGGTCTCTCCAAAATCAAGACCCTCTACTTGAGTGAACCCTTGAGCTACTATCCTTGCCTTGTTTCTAACCACAATTCCATCTTGATCTTGCTTGTTCTTGAAGACCCACTTGGTTCCAATCACATTGTAGTCCTTTGGCCTTTCCACCAATTCCCATACATCATTTCTCTTGAAGTTGTTCAACTCTTCGTGCATAGCATTGATCCAATCCTCCTTCTTGAGTGCATCAACTATGTTCTCCGGCTCTTCTTGTGCTACAAAGGCATGGTGAGCACAAAAAGATGCTAGTCTTCTTCTAGTAACCACTCCACTATTGATGTCACCGATAATTTGATCAATTGGATGGTCTCTTACAATGTTGGAGGGTTGCATCACTTGTACTTGGTGACTAGGATGAGGAGTTGGACTAGCTTGTTGCTCCTGATCTTGATCTTCATCTTGAGTGCCACTAGTGCTAGCTTCATTTGCACCAATGTCAACCGAAGTAGTTGGCAATGGAATGTCTTCATCATCTTGCACTTGCCTAGGCCGAATGTCACCAATATCCATTGTTCTCATTGCATTTTCCAAGTTGGAACCGCTCACATCATCATGGTTTTCAACTTCATTTTGAGAGCCTTGGGTTTCATCAAATTCAACATCATGAACTTCCTCAAGCTTGCCACTACCCAAGTTCCATACTCTATATGCTTTGCTTGTGGTTGAATATCCAACTAGGAAACCTTCATCACATTTCTTGTCAAACTTGCCCAATCTTGTGCCTTTCTTGAGAATGTAGCATTTGCATCCAAAGACTCTAAAGTAACCAATATTGGGCTTCCTCCCATTTAGTAACTCATATGGTGTCTTGCCAAGCATCCCATGGCAATAGAGACGGTTGCTACAATAGCAAGCCGTGTTGATTGCTTCGGCCCAAAAGGAATGGCTAACATTGTATTCACTAAGCATTGACCTTGCCATTTCAATCAAGGTTCTATTCTTCCTCTCAACTACACCATTGGATTGAGGAGTGTAGGTTGGTGAGAATTGATGCCCAATTCCAAGCTCATCACACAACTCTTCAATTCTTGTATTCTTGAACTCACTCCCATTGTCACTTCTAATCTTCTTGATGGATGTTTTAAACTCATTTTGCACTCTCTTGACAAAGGTCTTGAATAGCTCAAACACATCATTCTTGTCATGCAAAAAGAATACCCATGTGTATCTAGTGTAGTCATCAACTATGACAAAACCATACTTGTTGCCTCCAATGCTTGAATATGATGTTGGCCCAAACAAGTCCATGTGTAGCAACTCAAATGCCTTGTTTGTACTCATGATGCTCTTGGTTGGATGTGCATTGCCATGTTGTTTGCCGGCTTGACATGCTCCACAAGGTTTATCCTTCTCAAACTTCACATCTTCCAAGCCTCTAACCAAGTCATTTTTCATCAACTTGTTCAATTGCTTCATCCCAACATGACCAAGCCTTCTATGCCACAACCACCCTTTGCTAGCCTTGGAGAGTAGACATGTTGTCAATTTGGCTTCTTTGGACTTGAAATCAACAAGGTAGAGATCACCATATCTAAATCCCTTGAAGATCATGTTTGCACCATCACCACTAACCACTTCAACTTCTTGACTTGTGAATATGCATTTGTACCCATGGTCACAAAGTTGAGAGACCGACAAGAGGTTGTAGTCAAGATGATCAACTAGCAACACTTTTGATAAGCTCTTCTCTTGAGTGATAGCAATCTTGCCTAGGCCCAACACATTGCCTTTCTTGTCATTGCCAAATGTGATTGATTCATATTCATCAATGCCCTTGATGCTAATAGACTTGAACATATGAGACTCCCCGGTCATGTGTTGAGTGCACCCACTATCCATTATCCAATGCTCTCCTCCCAAGGCACGGTAATTGACCTACAAAAAAGAGATCAATTCTTCTTAGGTACCCAATGTTGCTTGGGTCCTTCAAGGTTAGTCACCAAGGCCTTTGGTACCCAAATGGCTTTCTTCTTTGAGCCCATCCATGGTGTACCAATGAATCTAGCACGAACACCATTGTTCTTCTTCACAAGCATATAGGAGTGATCAAGCTTGATGGAAGAGACATTGGTTTTTTTGTTCATGCACTTGTGCTCTAAGTGACCAACTTGCTTGCAAGCTTTGCAATAGCTACCATTGTTCTTCACAAAACGAGTCTTGTGAGTTACAAGGGCGGCCTTGCCTTTCTTGGAGATATAGCCTAAGCCCTCCTTATACAAGGATGCCCTTTGGCTACCCAAGCACATAAGCAAGCGGTCCTCACCACCATAGGCCTTAGCCAAGGAGTGATTGAGCTCCTTTACTTCCCTCTTTAAACTTGCATTCTCATGAATAAGCATAGGGTTGCAAGTATCCTCACTAGAGATGGATGTGCTAGTGATAATGCTAGTGGAGGTATCACACTTAGGAGATGAATCATCATCTAGAATATCACACATGATGCTAGCATGACATGTACTAACATCTTCCACAACTTGGCACAACTTGTGCTCTTCTAGTAGAGAGGAGTGAGCTTTCTCTAACTTAGAATGAGACTTCTCAAGCTTCTTATGGTCTACCTTTAGACTCTCATAAGATACCCGAAGCTCCTCAAGTTCTTGCTTAAGGCTTTTTATTTCCTTGCGCAAGCCCTTGGCCTCCTTCCTACTATCCTTGTACATGTCAATACTATCATCAAGCATGGTTTTTAATTCTTCCTTAGTGTATGTAGGTTCCTCATCATCACTATCACTATCACTATCATCATCATCATCTTTAGTGATAGATTGTACCTTATTGGCCTTAGCCATGAAGCATGATGAAGGAGTGTCGAAAAGGGAGATCTTGTCATGCATGGCAAGGTGAGCTTGTCCCTTCTTCTTCTTCTTGTCCTCCTCTTCATCACTTGAAGAAGATGAGCCATCACTATCCCACATTGCCACATGGGACTCATTCTTCTTCTTGGGCTTCTTCTCCTTCTCATTCTTGACATCATTCTTCTTTCTTGCTTTCTTGATGCCCTTCTCATCATCACTCTCATATGGGCACTCCGCAATCAAGTGACAATCATCATGGCAACGAAAGCATGTCATGTTGCCTTCATTCTTGCCATCCTTGGTCTTCTTCTTGGATGATTGCTTCTTCTTGTTCTTCTTTAATGAGATGTAGCTTTTCTTCACATACTTGCCCAACTTCCTCACAAAGAGGGCCATGTGCTCATCAATCTCACTTCCACTAGTAGAAGTGTCACTCTCATCATCACTCGATTCTTCCTTCTTCTTCTTCTTGCCCTTGGATGATGAGCTAGCCTTGAGTGCCAAGCTCTTCTTGTCCTCTTTTTCTTGTCTTCTTCTTTGCCCTTCTTGTTTGCCTTGTTGATGAGCTCTTGCTTCTTCTTGTCATCTCTATATGAGTCATCGGTCATCACTTCATCAAGCAATTGGTTGGGTGTCAAGTCCTTCAAGTTTGTCCTCACAAGCACCGTGATGAACATCCCAAACCTCTCCCAAGCAAACACCTCAAGAACTTCATGTTGAAGGTCTTGTCCTTGATCTCTTCTCCTAGAGCGTTGAGATCATTCACCAATACTTGCATGCGGTGAAACATCTCCGCACGCTCTCATCATCTTCCATCTTGAAGCTATTGAATTGCTCAAGCTTGATATATGCCTTTGCTTGCTTGACACCTTCGGTGCCCTCATAGCACTCTTCTAGCTTCTTCCAAATCTCATGAGCAATGGTGAGTGACTTGACTTGCTCAAACACTCTATCATTGAATGCCTCATGAAAAGCACTCACGGCCACATCATTTGCATAGAGCTTCTTTTCTTCGTCGGCGGTAGGCTCATTGGGTTTGGCCACCTCAAACTTGCTCTCGGTCACAAGCCACACTTCTCTATTGATTGACTTGAGATGTGCGGTCATCTTCACCTTCCAATAGGCAAAGTTGGTGCCATCGAAAAGGTGGCGCCTTCTTGGTGTTGTTGACATGAAACATGGTTGCCATTTTGTCACCGTAGGTTGTTAAACCACTCAAAAAGCGGTGCCTAGCTTTGATACCACTTGAAAGGTCCTAATGGCTAGGGGGGTGAATAGCCTATTAAAAATTCTACAAACAATACTATGCAAGGCGGTTAGTAAATAAGACGGTAGCACAAATGCAAATGCTTCAAACTAGTTCACGCGCAAGCCTCCTAGCAATTCTAGCAATTCTAATATCTTTAAACACAAGCAATGGCTAGGTTGCTAAGTTACTCCTAGGTGGACAAGATATACTAACTAATTCTACCACTAGGAGCTAACAAGGCTAAGCTAACTAAACAAGCTACACAACACTAAACACCCTAACAAGATATGCTACGAAAGTAATGCAAGAGGTGCTAGGATACAATACCACCGGTGTAGTGTCGAGGTTGTAGCCAATCACCGTGTACAAGAAATCTCCAACGAGCAATGACAAGTGACACGATGATTTTTCACCGAGGTTCACGTGCTTGCCGGCACGCTACTCCCCGTTGTGGCGACACACTCACTTGACGGATGACAAGCTTAATGGCCCATGCCAAATCCCCTTTGGGAGCTCAATCAACCGAACACAAGAGGGGTCCAACAAGCCACGAGCAATCCACTAGTGCTCCTTTCGCGATCTCCGCGGGGTAAGGAACGACCCCTCACAATCACCACCGGTGTGGCCTCGAACAAGCTCCAATCGAGCTCAACACCGCCTCTTGCTCCAAGCCGCTAGGGAACCGGGCAAATTCCCAAGATAACAAGAATCCCGCGGCTTCTCCAAGGATGAAGTGCCTCTAGATGCAACCACCAATGCAATGCACTTCTATCACTCTCAATCTCACCAAGAATCCGAATTAGTGATGAGGAGATGAGTGGAGAGGAGTCTCACAAGCTCACTAGCAAGTTAGAGTGTTCAAATGTGCAAGAGAGGGCTCCAAATACCGGCCAAACAAGTATATATAGAGACCCCCTCGAGAAAGAGCCGTTGGAGTTCAAAATGGGCTCTCTGCGGGGTGACCGGACGCGCACCCGGTCGGGTCCTGCGTCCGGCCATCGCTCCCTGTCGCTACCGACAAGGGTCGGGCCCACGGTAGCGCCCTCCTCTCCGCTGCGCCGTCCGTCGCGGCGTCGGTCGGGCACCGAAGCATCCGGTCCGGCTTTCCGTTGAGCGTCCCGGTCAATTTCGCTGCGGAGCGCTCGCCAGACGCGATCGACCGGACGCTCCCGTCGGTGTGTCCGGTCACTTTTCCGGCGTCCGGCCGCCTCTCGGACAAGCGGCATCTTCTTCCTTTTCTTTGCTCTTTGCTTCCAACTTGCTTCGCCTCTTGCCATAGGTTGCCAACACGTCCAAGATGACCACGTTATCACCAATGTTAGCATCGTCGAGATGTTAGGCAAGATCGAAGTTAGTGCTCTCATGTCCTAAATGCAATATGCAAGTCAATTGGACCTAGAAGCACTTCACCAAAGGATTGTCGCGGCATCCCCTCTTGATAGTCGGCTATCTATCCTATAATGTGATCACACGCTCTATCGTGTCTTGATCACCGAAAGGAAAACCCTATCAAGTATACCTTTGCCTTGATCTCCCGGGTTCCTCTCAAGCCGATCATCGAGCTTGACGATCCATCAAGTCCACCCGACATTGTCCGTGTTCATGATCATCATGCTCCTTGTCATCCACTTAATCCTTTCTTAAGATACATACTTAGAGCAAAGGATTAGTCCACAAGTGTCGCCATCAATTTCCAAAACCAAACATGAGATTTCAGCCACGCGGGCCACCGCCGTTGCTCCAACCCGGCCGCGGCCCGCTGCTCAATCCCGCCGCCGAGGGGACCGCCTCCGTTTCACATCTAGCCGCGCAGGAGCCACCGCCGCTGTTCACATCTAGCCGCTGGGGCTGCCACCACCGCCGGCTAACCGGGCGTTGCTTACTCGAGCGGAGGGCGGGCGGGATGGAGTGGCCGGCCCGGACGCCGGCTGGCGACCTGGTGGGCGCGGGCGGCTTGGACTGGTGAGCAAGTGCGGCGGCGGCGGGTGAGGTTGAGGGGTGCTCGAGAGAATGAGTGGTGTTAGGGTTAGGGAGGCCGGTTGGGCTGGGCCGAGGTTTGGAGTGTTGCATGTGATTATTAGCGGGCCACCAACCGCCCGTCACCATGCATGCTTTCTCTAAAAATCATGCCAGCCCATGCCGGCCAGCGTGCTTGGGGGTCAGCCCAAGCACGACCGCTACGGGCACCGGGCTGGCCCGAGCACGGTTTGACCGTCGTCCGTGCGTGTTTGGGCCATGCCAAAAAAAAAAAATCGTGTCCGGGCGGGCCCTCGCGTGCTTCGGGCTTTTACGCACATCTATAAAACAAACCATTTTAACGTTGACAAATGTCAAGCAACCAATCATTACTAATAATTAATTATTACATGCTGCCGCTTGTTGTGTCCACACCAATTTCACCATCCTCCAATTGCTTCAACTCTAAAGTTCTTGTATCAAAGATTACTTACTTGAGCGCCTAATGCATGGGGCCATTTATCCGATCTTGTGGAAGTGAAAAGACTGGAGATCCGACCAGATTTTGCACTAGTAAATTGGTAATACATTTACAAAGCTATAGCAGCGGTTTGCTTCTCTGCTTTCGCTTACATCAATCGCTTGTCCGCAAACCCATGCACATTATTGTTGCCCATTTCTATTGATTTATATTAGCCAAAGTACCGGATAATACAATCGATCATATAGGACTCCTACTCCAAAGAAAAGACCGAAGCCGATTAAGAACATGACCTTCTTTGCCACCTTGGTTTTCATAGACAATGGTCACAAGACCTTCCTTTGCCGAACCGCATTGGTGAATAAGCATAGGACCACGAGCTTTGGGTTACCATCAAAGTCGGAGTTTGTAAATGTACTAAACTGCCTGTGGTTGGCACAGGCCCTTCTAGGTCATTGAAAGAAATATTGAATTCAGTAAGGAAGTGTAGATTGTTCAAATGCTGCGGGAATTCCACCGTTAGATGGTTGCTTGACAAATCCAAATATAGCAAGTTTGTGAGGTTGCGGATCGATTGGGGATATCCCCATATAGATTATTGAAGCTTAAATCAAGTGAAAGGAGATCTTCTAAAATACCAATCTCTCGGAGGGATCACACCGGTGAAGTTATTGTTTCCTAGTTCGAGCACTTTTGGGAAAGAGTTCAGCTTTTGCGGTATTGAAGTGATGTATCTAAATAAACCGGTAGCTCAAAGACTCTTGGATCTAAAAGTGTTGCGGTCTTCTTCTCGATTTTAGCATTGGCATCTCTCGTTAATGCTTTGTAGGAATTTCCCAAATCATTGTTATTTGATATTTGTAGAAAGAATGTAGTTTAGGCCGCCGATCCAAATGAATTGGCCCAGTTAGTTGATTGTTATTTAAAAATAGCATCTGTAATTTTTTTAGCTTTGATAACCAATAAGGTATTTTCCCCAACAATGAGCATCCACCTAAGCGAGAACACGGAGATTCTTAAAACCATCAATGCTTTCATCCTCCGGCATAATCTCATTCATGAAGTTTTGCCCAATAAGAAGAATGGTGAGGTTTTTGGATCTCTTTAGTATCTGAAGTGTATTTTCCAAATTCGTAAAACTGTTGACAGCAAGAGAAAGGAATGAGAGTGACTTCAGATTGCTTAGTCCCTTTGATAACCGGCCATGGAAATTGTTTGAAGATAGACGCAGGTCTGCGCTTAGTTCGTGACATGAGTATATGCTTTCTGGAATTTCACCACTGAAGTTGTTCAGCATAAGATCTAAGATTTTTATATTGGGTAAGTTGGAGAAATTGACCTGTGTGAGTTCTCCACTGAAATTGTTGCTCTTGAGATCGATGATTGTGAGATTTGTGCAGCTGCCCAATGTTGGTGGCAGATCCCCAGACATGTTGTTATAGCCCAAATAAAGTTGCTTTGCAATCTCTTGAGATGAACTATGGAATCGGGTATCTTGCCGCTGAAATTGTTGCCTTCAAGATCAAGAATAACCAGATTAGTGAGTTTGGCTATATGTGTGACGTTAAGTATTCCATGTATATTGTTGCTGGAAAAAGACAGATTCTCCAACATGGTAGCATTGAACAGTTCATCGGGGAGATTCCCACTAAGGTGGTTGTGGCCAGCCTTGAGCACTTTGAGCTTGGAGCAATTACCGAGTCCTAGGGGACACCTGTCACCGAGTTTGTTCTAACAAAGTTCAAGGATAGCAAAGTTTGGTGATATGTTACAGAAATGACTTGGAATCTTCCCAGTAAAGCTATTGTTGCTGGCATTGAGCACAACTAGATTCTCCATCCCCTTCCATGTTGTGGATGTAAACTGCCCTGTAAACAAGTTGCTTGAGATATTAAGTACCTTTAGAGGTTGGCCGAGGTTGAAGATCAGATCATGCAAGTCTCCACTGATCAGGTTAAAGCTGATGTCGAGAACAACGATACCGCTAGATGACACCAATTCCAGGGGCAGGTCACCGGACAGCGAATTGTAGGACAAGTTAAGGTGCTGCAAGCCGGTGAGGTTGCCAAGAGACGTGGTCCCTTCAAGGCCTCTAGATGGTAGAGAGACCTCAGTGACCGTCTTGTTTCCATTGCAGGTGACCCCTTCCCATTTACAACAATAAGTGCCTTCTTGCCATGACTTGGCGAGACCAGAATTCTTCGAGAGCCCAGCAAGGAACTGAAGGAGAGATGCCTTCTCCTGCTCCGCACAAGAGCTGATGGGGGTGGCCAAGGAGAGTAGCAGCAGAATAGCAAGGCCAAGGAAAGCTATGGATAATCCGCTGTAGCAATTCTTGTGTGAATTCTTGTGTGAAAATTGGTTTGGCCGCATGGCTTCCTGTTTAAACTAGCTTAGCTTGTGCTGTGTTTAGATGAAAAGCCGAATGGTCTGATCAGGAAGAGCACGGCCTTTAAACAATCAGGAAGCGCATGCTGTAGTATAAAAAGAGGCGTGCTTGCATCCTGTCCACCAGTTCGTTGTCTTAGTCGCCGCAAAGAAAGATCTAGGCAATGGTTAAATGCTATAGAAAATTTCCTCCTTATGGCTGTGTTTTACTCCCTCCATCCAAACATCGGCATCGTTTGAGCAAGGGACGTATATAACAGCTCATTCACAGTCTGGCATGTCACTGATCGATGGCTGCCTGATAAGGGACGTCGAACTGACCAAGCTTCCTGACCGAACGAAATATCTGCATTTCTTTTTAAAAACGCGTATCTAGATAAGGAACAAAAGGCCAAAATGAGATGATTTTTTTTTAAAAGAATATTTGTAATTAATCATTAAAAGATATTATTTTTTTAAAAATGAAAAAGACCTCTTCATCAAAAAGAAAAAATGTCACTAAATGCTTACTACCTTTGTTATAAAACATAGGAGATTTATAGTTGTCCTAGGTCAAACCATTTCAATTTTTTTACTAGTTTTTTTTTAAAAAAAAAGAGTATTAACATCATCAAGGAGGTAAATTATGAAGACACATTTCATTGTGATGTAATAAAACTCATTTCGAATCTGAAATGTTCTTTTTATGAATTTGATCAAATTTTAGAATGATTTGATTTCCTACAACTAAATATCACTTTTATTTTAGGATGAAGATCATGGGTAATGAAAAAATTATCGGATTTACAAGGATCTACACTTCTTAATCTCGTCGACTGCATATTTCGTGGAACAATATATTTGATCTGTCAGTTCAGCCCTTGTAGTCGTAGCCAGGTTTCGAAGGCAACACCATCAATAATCTGTCCTATACAGCAAATTTTTTTTTATTGATTCAGCCAGAACACGGTTCGATGCCTGAGTTTGGTTCGCTTTCATTTCTAACAACAAACAGCCCTTGGAAAATTTCGATTTTGCAATAAACTGAGTTTGGTTAGTCTACTATTCTAGGTTGTATGTGCTTATCCCTCTGTTCGATTTTGCAATACACTGCAGATCCCCTTAGAAGAGAAATTTTCATGTGTTATAATTAAAAAATGGGTTTCAGGAGTCTGTTTGGATTATGTCGACGGTGGTGTGAAGCCACCAGAGATATGAGGTTGTTCTTTCCGTGAATGTCTCAGCAACTCCTCAACTGAGGCCGCACACATAGGATCACTTTCTGGTATTGCTGTCCAGTGCCTTCAGCTCCTCTGCTTTGTTCTCCATGTTTCTAGAATATTGGCTCTGCTTTGGGTGATAATCAACTCTCTGAATTGCCTTGGTTGGTTTCACAAAATACATCATTCATTGGCGGCATAATTGTACATTAAGATATGTCAAAATCGTATATCATTTTTGTTTTTAAGAGCATCTTGAATTATATTTATGGTCATATAATAGTTGTGTGAGACAAAAACTATAAAAAAATTTATCGTCTAATTGTTTTTAAGTGCATCTCTTAAATGAAACCGTGGCAACGCACGGGCACTATACTAGTGTGGGGTAATAATTCAAAAAACTCTATTAGTCAAGCACAACTAGCTAACAAGGGCTAAAAAGAGTAAATAGTTCATTGCTAGAGATGTAAGCACGGATCTAAACACAACAGACAGATATCTAATTTTTAGCTCTGGTTGGCAATTCGTTTTAGCAGATTTTAGCAGACGTTAGGAATGAGAATGACACGAACTGCATGCCATCCTAGCGAAGAACACAAACACAAGGACAAATTTGGGCTGTGCAGATGACGATGAGCACAAGAGCGCAGGTCGCAAATGGTCTTAGTCGGAGTTGGGACTTGGGAGTGGCGCACCATCGCCGTACGTCGCGGGCACGCGCGACTTCCACGTCGGAGTTGGGACACACCATCGCCGTACGGCGCGACTTCCACCGCCGTACGTCGCCATCATGCGCGACGCAGTTGAATTCTAACGGGATGAGGCGGGACTGCTCGGCTCCTTCTCGTCTCGCCGTCGCTCCGAATGCTGTGTGTAGGCATTGAAATTCAAATAGGCACGAATTGGGGCCATTTCACACCGAGATTCGAGCCCAAAAACCACTCGCCACTAAGGCCCTACGCAAAGCGGCCCATGTATGGGTCCCACTGCCTCAGTCCAGTCCAGCCCAGTTCATCTTCTCCAACCTGGGCAGCAGCAACGACGGGCGGCGGCGCGGGGAACCCACACGCACGCGCTACGGCGTACGGCGTACGGTGGCCGGGGCGGGGGGCTGGATCTGGAAGCGCGCTTACGGCGTGGAGCGTTCGGCGTCCTCCGCTCTGCTCGCAAGGTTGAAGTACTGCCTTCACGGCTACCTGTCCTCGCAAAGCTTTCCAGCGTACGGTGGCCGTGGGCTCGAGTATAGGACCGGGAAACGCTCCCGACGTGGCGCGCCGGCAGCCTCCGCTCTGCTCCCAAGGTAATAGACTCCAATCACACACGGAGGATCCGCGCATTGGCGCGTCGTCATTGCTTAAAGTTTAACCGATCACACTCTGCGCAAAAACCTTCCAATCATTTATTGAAATTATGATCTGCGATTATAATTTTGCTCGTGTTCAAATGCTAACATGATATCTGTTTTTACTGTGATGTTCTTACAAATTATATGTAATATATAGTTTGGACTCGAGATACGTAGTCTACCTTACAAAGAGAATTCAACTATTTTAACATTGACAAGCAACCAATAATCATTAATCAATGGTTCTCACATGCTGCAGCTTCTTATTACATCGACACCAATTTCTCCATCCTCCAATTGCTTCAACTCTAGAGTTCTTGGATAAAACAATACTTATTGAACACTGAATACCAGAGCTGTTCCTGGGCCCATTTATTTGATCTTCTCGCAAGTGAAAATACTGAAGGTCGCAGTTTGGCCATGGTAAATTGGCAATAACTATTACAAATCTGTTGCATGTTGCTCGCTTATGTCAATTGCTTGTCTGCAAACCCATGCACTTTATTGTAGCCCTTTTCTATTGATTTAGGTTAGCCAAAGTACCTGGATAATAAAATCTGATCATATAGGACTCCTACTCCAAAGAAAAGACCAAAGCTGATTGCAAAGATGACCTTGCTGCCACTTTGGTTTTCATAGACAATGGACAAGGGACCTTCCTCTGCTGAATTCCATTGTTCAATAAGCATAGGACCACAAAGCTTTGGGTTGCCCTCAAAGCTGGAGTTTGTAAATGTACTAAACCGGCCTTGAGGTTGGCACAGGCCCTTCCAGGTCATTGAAAGAAACATTGAATTCAGTAAGGAAGTGTAGATTGTTGAGCGCTACAGGAATTGCACCAGTTAGATGGTTGCTTGACAAGTCTAGCACCATCAAGTTTGTGAGGTTGCAGATCGATTGGGGGATATCTCCATATAGATTGTTGAAGCTCAAATTTAGTGCAAGGAGCTCTTTTAAGAGACCGATCTCTGGAGGGATCACACCTGTGAAGTTATTGTTTCCTAGATGGAGCAATTTTGGAAAAGCATTCACCTTGCGGTATTGAAGTGATTTGTCTAATAAGTAAACCGGTAGCTCAAAGACTATTGAATCCGAAGGTGCTTTGCCTTCTTCTCGATTTTAGCATTGACATCTCTAGTAATGTTGTAGGGATTTTCCCATTCAGATCAAGTTATTTGATATGTCTAGATAGAACAGAAATTTAGGCCGCTAATCCAGTTAGGAATTGGGCGATTAGTTGATTGCCATCTAAAGATAACATCTCTAAGTTTCTTAGCTTCGATAACCAATAAGGTATTTTCCCCAACAATGAGCATGCACTTAAGGAAAGAACCTGAAGATTCTCAAAACCACTAATGCTTTCATCATCTGGCATGGTCTCGAACATGAAGTTTTCCCCAATAAAAAGGGGGGTGAGGTTTTTGGAGCTCTTTAGTATCCGGAAGTGCATTTGTCAAATTCGTTAAAACGGTTGCCGATAAGTGAAAGGAACGAGAGATTTCA
The DNA here is from genome assembly GCA_015847255.1 of Hyparrhenia diplandra. NCBI lineage: Eukaryota > Viridiplantae > Streptophyta > Magnoliopsida > Poales > Poaceae > Hyparrhenia > Hyparrhenia diplandra. The sequence goes on along the minus strand of JADLZK010009669.1, from coordinate 116,439 downwards.
GTTGCCTAGTCCTTCCGATAATTGCCCATGGAACTTATTGTAAGCTAGCCGTAGCGCAGCCAAGTTTCGCGCACAAATATATGCTTTCGGAATTTTGCCGCTGAAATTGTTCCGCCAAAGATCTAAGATTTTTAGATTGGGTAAATTAGAGAAATTGACCTTCTTTGAGTTCTCCATTGAAATTGTTTCTCTCTTGAGGTCGATGGTTGTGATATTTGTACAGTTGCTCGGGGTTCGATGGCAACTCCCCCGACATCTTTGTTATAGGCCAAATCAAGTTCCCTGCAATCTCTTGAGTTGGCCTATGGAATCAGGTAGCTTTCCGCTGAAATTATTTTCTCAAGATCAAGGACAACCAGATTAGTGAGTTTGGCTATATGTGTGCCATTAAGTATTCCATGTAATCGGTTATGGAAAAGAGAGAGATGCTCCAACAAGGTAGCATTGAAAAGTTCATCGGGGAGAATCCCACCGAGGTGGTTGTGGCCAGCCTTGAGCACTCGAGCATGGAGCAATTGCCGAGTCCGGGGGGATACCGCCACGAGGGTTGTTGTAACAGATTTCAAGGACAGAAAAGTTTGATGATATGTTACGAAAATGACTTGGAATCGCCCCGAAATGTTTGTTGTTGCCGGCATTGAGCACCACTAGATTCTCCATTCCCTTCCACGCCGTGGATGTAAATTGCCCCAATAAACATGTTGCTTGAGATGTTAAGTACCCGCAAAGGTTTGCCCGGGGTTGAAGATGGCAGCTCATGCAGGTCTCCACCGAAATGGTTGAAACCGACATCAAGGATGATGATACTTTCTTTGGGCGACAACAATCCCAGCCGCAGGCCTCACGGGCAGAGTTGTAGGACAAGTTAAGATGCTGCAGGCCAGTGAGGTTTCCAAGAGCTGGTGAGATTCTCCCTTCAAGCCCCATGGAAGGCAGCGAGACATGGGTGACCACCCCGTTTTTGTTGCAGGCAATGCCTTCCCATTTGCAGCAGTTTGTGCCTTCCTGCCATAACTTGGCAAGGCCGGCATCCTGCGAGAGCCCAGCAAGGAATTGGAGGAGAGAAGCCTTCTCGAGCTCGATGCAGGAACTGGATGGGGTGATCAAGGAGATCAGCGGCAGAATGGCAAGGCCAAGGAAAGGTACGCTGGGTAATTTGCTGCTGCATTTGTTGTATGAAAAATGGTTTGTCTGCATTGTATCCTGTCTAGATGAAGTATCAATGGTGTAATCAGGGAAGAGCATGAGAGGAAGAAGAGAGTGGCTCTTGCTTTTATCTTATTCGTAGTATACTGTTACACAGACCCTAGTCTTCGTCAACTCAAAGAATAATGAATCAGCCATGCCCATTTGGGACAGCTATTCATGGCTCTGTCCCGGCTGATGGACCACTGTAGCTGTACTTTTTATGTTGCTTTTCTCAATAATAACGTGTTTTGCACCTGTTCATAGAGATAATTGTTGCGTGTCGAAACTGCTGTACTCGTGTCCTCGCCAACTTGCATCGTAGGTTCAAACCCGGGAACCCATCTGGGCCACATCTCTTGATTGGCCATCATGCACCTCACGTACACGGTACACAGCTAGCTCAGGCCCGCATGACCAACATGCATGCTCCTCTTGGAGCTTGGCAGCCATGCGCCCCACCGACCCTCGTACGTTTTGCAGAGGTCCGAGTCGCCTCTACACTGCCGACTGTCGTCGTTCACGTATTCAGTATTCACACAACTTTTCAAATACCCACATGTCATCACCATTCGCATTGTAGCTCGTGCATATTCATCATAGTAGGCTGGTTGAACCGTCAAACAAGCTTGGCATTTATTTCCCTGGGTCCGCCACTGCAAATTGTGTTTATACCTCAAAAGCCTTTTTCGGTTTTGTTTTTACAAAAATGTATTTTTAGCTTTATTTCCCTGGGTTAATTTTGCAAGGTGATGGAGGCTATCGTATTCTGTATTATAAAAGTGCATTATGAATTTATCATCATTATGTTTTGTACAATATCATATCTCTAACTTTATTTCATTATTAATTTTCATAAGCTATCGAAGTAGTGAAAAAAATTGAGATTATTTCTAACATAACTTATAATGTCCTCTATCACATCACAAAAATTCATATTAAAACTCTACTTATACATGGAGAAAAATAAAAATCAAATTAAGGGGTAAACTAGACCAATTCAAATAGTTGGAGGGAATAAGCTTGCCCAAATGTTAGTTTCGGAGGTTATCGAACATATGACAAACTTGAGGGGAGTAATTTGGACTTTTAAAAATCATAATACCGGTGATATAAGACAATGAATTAAAGAAGCTTACAAAATTTTGATACGGTGATATAAGACAACGAATTAAGTAAGCTTACACAATAACTCAAAAAAAAAAAAAGTAAGTAAGCTTACACAAACTTTGAATTAAGGAAAACACTGAAAGTCATGATTATCGGCGGAATTTTTAAAAGACAATTTTTTTTTTTTTTTTTGATTACAAGTTTTCTTTTTTGTTTGTTTGAGAAAAAAAAGACAAGTACTCCTACAGGTTACAGCTGGTCGAACATGCTACCCAGAAACAGCCCATGTATCATGGATCCCAACGCTCACGAACAACAGCCCAGCCCAGTTCATCGTCTCCCATCGCAGTAGGCTTCAGCGAACCACCTAAACGGAGCAACAGGCAACGGCTGGCGGCGGCGCCGGGAACGCACGCGCTCCGGCGTACGGTGGCGGGGACAGGCTCGGGCAGGGCGCCTGAAAGCGTGTCAGCCGCCTCGACTTCCGCTCGTTCTGCCCCGAGACCCGAGGTACTAATATATAGCAGCAACAACCACCGTCGTGTAACCGCATTGTCCGCTTCCTAGCTTAAGTTTTACGGAGATTTATGGATTTGACCGCTGTTTGTGCAGAGTTTCCCATCATTTGTTGAAACCAACGAATCGGCATGGAAGGTTTGGTTTCAGAATTGTGTGTTCATTGCCTCGATCACTTCTCTACATCTAAAACGCAACTTTTTTTCTTGTTGCTGCGATGAAAAAAAAAAGGCGCAGCATTATTAACTGACACGCCAGCACCAGGTTACACATAATATTGGCCTGCTTACTTACAGTAAATTTTCTATCATTTGCTTCCAGCGTTAAAATTTTGGAGCAACCAACTGACAGTAGTAAGATGGGCCGCGGGAGTTCAAGATCACTGAGACCCAGACTTTTCATCAAGTGAGGAAAACACTGTTAGTGCCAAGTATGTGTTGATCATGTTTTTCATTAAGAAGAAGAAAATAGTCTTACAAACATAACCAGGAAATAGGAGGGCAAAAGAAAAATACTAGCCACCACAAGTTTAGCAAATGCTTCTCCATAAAGTTGCAGTTGTTTTCTGGGACTCCAGTTACATTATTACATACATTGCCTATCATCATCCTGCAAGCTCAAGTTCTTGAAAATAATACTTCAAGCCCTGACATATTTCTGCAGCACGTTTTCTATGCCAAAGAATTTGGATAGTATGACCTGATCATATAGCACTCCTACTCCAAAGAAAACAACAAAAGCGGCAGCAAAGAAAATGTCACCACCACCCAGTCCTGTTGAACCAATGGGTGCAGGGCCTGCCTCTACTGAAGTACAACTGTGAGTTAGCATAGAGCCACACAGCTTCGATTCCCAACAAAGCTGGAACTTTGAAATGTGCTAAACTGGCCACCAGTTGGAATGGGCCCTTCCAGGTTATTGTTAGAAATATTGAATGTGGAGAGGAAGTGCAGGTTCGTCAATGCAGCTGGGATTCTACCTGTGAGATTATTGTTGGATAAGTCCAGCACCTCCAGGTTTGTGAGATTGCGAGATAGATGGGAGGATCGGTCCTATCAAGTTGTTGGAGCTGATATCGAGTGAATTGAGGGTCTTCAACTGACCAATCTCTTGGGGAATCAGACCTGTGAATTTGTTACTGCTTAGATTTAGAACGTTAGGAAAAGCAATCATTAAGCGATATTGATATGATGGACCATAATAAACTGGCGGACCAAAGACATTTGGGTCCAAATGAGCTGCAGTCTTCTCTGAAGCTAGCATTGGCATATTCATTAATTCTTTTGGAATTTCCCCCGGTAAGGTTGTTGTTTGATATGTCTAAATAGAAAAGGTAGTCCAAAGTGTGTCGATCCAGGTTGGTATCGGTCCACTTAGTTGATTTCCATTTAAAAACAGCATCTCCAATTTTACTATCTTTGATATCCAAAGAGGTACTTTCCCCAACAATAGGCAATTTCCTATGGCCAAAACACTGTAGATTCTTGAAACCATCAATCCCATCATCATCAGTTATGATCTCTTGCATAAAATTGTTTCCAATAAGAAGGGTGGTGAGGTTTTTGGAGCTCTTTAGTATCTGAAGTGCATTTGTCAAATTCAGAAAAATCATTTGCCAGAAAGTGAAAGGAACGAGAGTGACTCAGATTACCTAGTCCCTTTGATAACGGCCTTGGAAATTGTTATAAGATAGACCCAATGCGCTTAATTTGTGGCATGAGTATATAGTTTACGAAATTTTGCCACTTGAAGCCGTTCTCCCTAAGATCTAAGATTTTTAGATTGGGTAAGTTGGAGAAATTGACCTTGGTGAGTTCTCCACTGAAATTGTTGTTGTTGAGGTCGATGTTTGTGAGATTCGTGCAGTTGCCCAGGGTTGATGGCAGCTCCCCAGACAGGCTGTTATAGCCCAAATGAAGTTCCTGCAATTTCTTGAGCTGAACTATGGAATCGGGTACCTTTCCACTGAAATTATTTTCTCAAGATCAAGGATAACCAGATTAGTGAGTTTGGCTATATGTGTGCCATTAAGTATTCCATGTAAACTGTTCTTTGGAAAAGAGAGATGATCCAACAAGGTAGCATTGAAGAGTTCATCAGGGAGACTCCCGCTAATGTTGTTGTGGCCAGCCTTGAGCACTTTGAGGTTGGAGCAATTACCGAGCCCTGGGGGTATACTGCCACTGAATATGTTGTAACAGAGTTCAAGCACAGCAAAGGATGGTGATATGTTACATAAATTACCTGGAATCTGGCCAGAAAAGCTGTTGTTTCTGGCATTCGATTATCATCGATTCTGCAAACCCTTCCATATTGTGGATGTAAACTGCCCAATAAATAAGTTGCTCGAGATGTTAAGTACCTGTAGAGGCTGGCCCGGGGTTGAAGTTTGCAGCTCATGCAGTCTACCACTGAGCTGGTTAAAGCTGATATCAAGCACGATGATCTTTATTTGGGCGACACCAATCCCCCAGCGGCGGACCTCGAACACAGAGAGTTGTAGGACAGTTAAGATGCTCCAGGCCAGTGAGGTTGCCAAGAGCCGGTGAGATGCGCCCTTGAAGCCCCCTAGAAGGCAGTGAGACATGGGTGACCGTCCCGTGTCTATTGCAGGCGATGCCTTCCCATTTGCAAACAATCGGTGCCTTCTTCTTGCCATGACTTGGCAAGGCCGGCATCTGCGAGAGCCCAGCAAGGAACGGAGGAGAGAGCTCTTCTCCGACTCTATCACGAGAACCGGGCTGGGGTGGCCAAGAAGATCAGCGGCAGAATGGCAAGAACAAGGAAATGTACAGGTAATTTGTTGCTGCATTTGTGGTATGGAAAATGGTTTGTCTGCATGGCTTCCTGCTGAAACTAGCATAAAAATCAGATGCTTTAACTTGTATCCTGTCTAGATGAAGTACCAATGTTCTAATCAGGGTTGCATGAGGTAGAAGATAAGAAGAGAGGGGCTCTTGCATTCATCTTGCATTGGTTATCAAATCCTGGTCTAGTCAACTCAAAGAAAATGTAGTCAATGCTTAGTGGCTATATGAAAATGGTCCTTATGGTTTTAGTTTTATCCAACTGACATAACAGCTCATTTATTTGACGTTTCACTGATGCCTGCCTGACAGGATCCATAAAGAAGTACTGACGAAGCTTCCTGACCGTATGAAATACACGCTTTTTTTTTACCTCGCTCAAGTAGCTTTTTGAAATAAAAGGCAGCTACTGTGCCACTCAATTAAGTAAGAGGAAGATACCTCCCTCAAGTAGCCCTCAAGTAGCTAGTTAGAAGAACATGACACGATGACCACAAGTTGCTCCACCGGCTGGCCTACTAGGAGGCTTGCCTGTACTCAAGTCCGTACTGATTCCAGCTTATTTCACAATGAGATTCCGTCCCAAACCACTTGAAACAAAGCAGTCTTATCGAGGCATTGCCTGACACGATGACTGATGAGTAGCCTCAAACTACTACGGCATTTATCAATTGGGGCTACTTTGTTTCAGTTGTACAATCTGCAGACACTGGAACTGAATTTTAATGTGTAGTACAGTTCCCCAAGATCGCACTGAGAGGAATCAGGAACCCCATTAACCTTCATGCGCTGCCAGAAATACACATCAACAGGTGTGGTTGCATCTGTAACATTAGAGAGCTGATGAACCTCAACAGGAAGCTATCTCTGTACGGAGTAAGCAGCGTGTCTCGTCTTGAAGATTCAAACGAAGCCCAACTGCAGCGTAAAACGTGCCTCCAATCGCTGCACTTGGACTTTTCTTGTAGAGCAGCAGCACTGTCAACATATGGGTATGGTACTACAGCCTGAGCCAGTCACAGTATCACACAACCAGCTTCTTGAGAGCCCGCGACCGTACCACAACCTAAGGGCAGGTACGTTACTGCATATCAGCGGTTACTCGGTCTCATGCAGTGCCACGTAGAAATTTTGATGATGTGGAGGAAAGAGATAGGGGAGAGAGAATGAGGTGTTGCCTCGTGAAACAACCACCTCATGAGCTAAAATTTTTGGACTATGAGATAACGTGAATTACTATGAGACAACCGTTAACCCAGCCACCACCAAGAATTCATGCCGACATCGCTCATCCCGCCATTCTTCTATGTTGCTGGGAGATTTGGAAACATAGGAATGAGGTGTGTTTTAGACAACTGTTACTGAACGTTGATCGCCTGGCTTGCAGCCTGCAAAGAGTCCGCTCATTCTTGGATCTGCAAAGAGCCTGCAAAGAGCCTGTAGTGATACCGCGACAGAACACTCCCCTACTCAACAAATAGAGGAATGTCTTTGCTATGTAAATTAAACTTTTCGTTCCTGTGTGCTTGTAACCCTATTTGTACTTTGGGGCTTTGCCCCATCCACCCACTGGTCATGCTGACATCTATGGAATGAAATCAGGCGGGGATTCGTTTCGATCCCTCCATCGTTTAACTCAAAAAAAAAAAACTATGAGACAACTTAAAAAGATATGGACAACCATTGTACATATAGTCTATGAAGTCATCTTAAATTACGTGGCACTATATGAGACTAGTTACGAGACAACTTCAATGTACTTGCCCTGAGTGAGATAAGCTTATGGAGCTATGAGTCTTGTGAGTGCCCCAGCTGGCTAGGCAATGCTTCTTTCTCCAAGCTGACCAGCATCGTGTTACGCCACTGTGGAGTGTGGATCCCGATAGCTCCAAGCTTCGTGGTTGTAGAAAATATTTTCCTGTTTCCAGTCATCCTTGAATCAATCAATCAATCAATCCTTGAATCAACCAACCTTTCAAAAAAATTGCAGTCTGCCCTGATTCACCTTATGTGACATAACGTCTGTTGCCAGGAATGTGTAGACACAGCTTACCTAGATTTACCTGATCCCAGGATCTGACCTAGTCCTAATACCCTCTCTTAACCAACCTATTGTATTTTATTAACCTCAGTCGTCAGTGCTAACAAAATCTGAGACACAATTTTTATTTTCATGACCGTGCTTATTTCATTAAGAGGGAAATAGAACAGGTCACACATTAGCCCATCAACGGTAAACAAGGGTTACCAGAGAACAAGGTTTACAGAAACAAAAGGAAGTTAATCAAGATATTACAGGAGAGCCATTAGTGACCGTAAATGCCTGTATCAGCAATTTCTGAAGATCGTACTAACTGATGCACCCTTTTTGTTGAACAGGAAAAGGCATATACTTTTGAAAGAGCTAATCAATTTCTGTAGATCTGCAAGATTTGATTTGGATGACAGAGCATGATTCCAAAAGGTGCATACTATTTAGAGCAATCATCGGAATCATGGTCAAGGTGTGGACACGGTTTGGAGAATAACAACTAACAAGGCCAATTGGAGGCAAGAAAATAAGAAATGCATTGAGGTGATAGGTGAGGGTGACATGGTGCCCTATTCTGCTTCTAATTCGTCGCGTTGGCCCACAGTTGTTTACTTTCTGGCTTTCATCCTTTTCTCTAAGCTTCGGCTGATGCTTGCAGCTATTTTCCATGGCCCTTGTTCCACAGGCGCATGATGGACCTTGGGTCCTTGGCTCTTGTTGTTGACCAGAATCCAGAAGCGCTCGGCGTAAACTGTGTAGCCTGTGTGCTTGGGCAAACTGTGCGTAGGCTGTGTTCAAGGTCTGGCAGACTGAGATCTGAAGGAGAGTGGCGAGCCTGATGCTGCTGTGGAGATTGCCTATCAATCAAATCTACTCATCAGGTGAATGCGGCGATTCTAAAAATCTCGTGGTTTTTGGGCAGCCTCTTTTGGTAACTGTTAGCTGAGATTACGTTGATGATGATTATGGAGTACTTTGGTTAATATTGGGCTCAGCTAATCTTGGTTATGATTATCTGACGTCACAGGTGGGTGTTATTTTCTCGTCCTGTTGATTGCAGAACATGAAATGCCTGCGACAACACCGTGCTGAGTTGGTTCTCTTTCTGTTAATTTGTGCATACTTGGTCGTTCGTTTCTACCATTCGTATATATTCAGCATAGTAGCGTGGTGGACCTGTCAAACAAACTTGGCATCTTTTCCCCAACAATTATAAAACTCGATATTTTTTCCAACAATTTATTTGTATGTTCTTGATCCATTGGCCTTTTGTCCATGTTTCGAGCGTGTATGTCACATCGTTCACCTACCAAGTCATATTTGAAATATGGAACCTATTGGAAGCCGTTTACTAGATTCTCACTATACATGCTAGAATACGATCTTGTTATTCTAGTGTATATGTATATATATGTAACAAGTCATGTTTGAAATAAATGCATGATTACTAGGAAACATAAGAAAGTTGGTGATGATCGTTGGAGTCGCATTAGAGATGTGTGGCTTGGACAAAACATTTCAGTTTGAGTCAAACCAAGTGAGCAAGTTAGAGCCAAACCAAGTCACATTTCATTTTGGTCGTCTCACTTGTAGTTCAATTACCTACTAATAATAATAATCGTGCTTTCTAAAATGTCATTTTTTTATAAAGGTCTAGAATGTCATATAACCTTGACTTGAGTATATAGTATGATCATGAAATGATGATATAAGACACGGAATTAAAGAGCCTACAAATTTTCAATGAAGTAGGAAAACATTGAAGTCATGATTATCAAAGGGAATGGTCACGGTGATTAAGGGTTTTGAAAAAATCATGATACCCTTTGGGTTTCGCCGGTAATCCTAGGATTACTTGCGAACACTTTGTATCTGTTCTCCAAACTTTCTTTTGGCCCTTCTTTTTTTTTTTGATGAAAAAGGGTACAAAACCCGATCGTGAAAAAAAAAAAAAATGATCCCAGCTCAGTCGATGGTGAGAAGATTCGAGCCCAAACATGGTACCAAAAACAGCCCATTATCATGGATCTCGATGACTCACCGGCCACGGCCCAGCCTAGTTCGTCGTCTCCCCATCGAAGGCTTCACAACTCACCTCCCAAGCGAGCAACGGCGGGCGGTGGCGCTGGGGAACCCATGCGCACGCGCTCCAGCGTCACGGCAGCCGTGGGGCTCGAGTACAAGATCGGGAAACGCGCCCGGCGTGGTGCGCCCAGCAGCCTCAGCTCCGCTCTGCTCTCAAGGTAATAGACTCCAATCACCACGAGCATGGAGTAGCCACATTGTCCTCATTGCTCTTAAAGTTTAACTGATCACACTCTGCGCAAAGCTTCCAATCATTTATTGAAATTATAGACTTAAATGGAATACTCGGTTTCACATTTCATTTTGCTCGCGTCGCTTGTACAATTTCAAATGCTAACATGATATCTGTTTTCTGCGTTCTTCTTACAAATTATGATCGTATAATTTGGACTCTGAGCTACTGAGGTTCTCCCTTACAAAGAGAATCTAGGCTAGTTCCTTTGAGCGTGTAATGGAGAATTCAACTATTTTAACATTGACAAGCAACCAATAATCAATGGTTCTCACATGCTGCAGCTTCTTATTACTTCCACACCAATTTCTCTATAGTCTATCCTCCAATTGCTTCAACTCTAGAGTTCTTGGATCAATCAATACTTATTTTGAACACCGAATACGAGCTGTTCCTGGGGCCATTTATTTGATCTAAGTGGAAATACTGAAGGTCGCAGTTTGGCCATGGTAAATTGGCAATAACTATTACAAATCAGCAGCTGCTCGCTTATGTCAATTGCTTGTCTCGCAAACCCATGCACTTTATTGTAGCCCATTTCTATTGATTTAGGTTAGCCAAAGTACCTGGATAATACAGATCCGATCATATAGCACTCCTACTCCAAAGAAAAAGACCGAAGGTGATTGCGAAGATGACCTTGCCGCCACCTTTGTTTTCATAGATAATGGACATGGGACCTTCCTCTGCTAAACCGCATTGGTGAACAAGCATAGGACATGAGAGCTTTGGGTTGCCACCAAAGCTGGAGTTTGTAAATGTACTAAACTGGCCTGAGGTTGGCACAGGCCCTTCTAGGTCATTGAAAGAAACATTGAATTCATAAGGAAGTGTAGATTGTTCAGCGCTGCAGGGATTGCACCGAGTTAGATGGTTGCTCGACAAGTCGAGCACCATCAAGTTTGTGAGGTTGCGGATCGATTGGGGGATATCTCCATGTAATCCGTTGAAGCTCAAATTAAGTGAAAGGAGCTCGTTAAGAGACCGATCTGGAGGGATCACACCGGTGAAGTTGTTGTCTCCTAGATTGAGCAATTTTGGAAAAGCATTCACCTTGAGGTATTGATGTGAAGTGCCTAAATACATTGGTACTTCAAATACTCTTGGACCTATAAGTGTTGCGGTCTTCTCGATTTTAGCATCGACATCTCTGTTAGTGCTTTGTAGGAATTCCCCAAATGGTTGTTATTTGATATGTCTAGATAGAAACAGTAGTTTAGGCTGCTCATCCAATCGAATTTGGCCCAGTTAGTTGATTGTCACCTAAAGATAATATATGCAAATTTGTTAGCTTCGATAACCAGAAAGGTATTTCCCCAACAATGAGCATCCACTTACGGAAAGAACACGAAGATTCTCAAAACCATCAATGCTTTCATCATCTGGCATGGTCTCGTTCATGAAGTTGAGCCCAATAAGAAGGATGGTGAGGTTTTTGGAGCTCTTTAGTATCTGAAGTGCATTTGTCAAATTTGTAAAATTGTTGCGAGAAAGTGAAAGGAACGAGAGTGACTTCGGATTGCCTAGTCCCTTTGATAACTGGCCTTGGAAATTATTTTGAGATAGACGCAAAGACAATTAGTTTGTGGCATGAGTATATAGTTTCTGGAATTTTGCCACTGAAGTTGTTTTTGTTAAGATCTAAGATTTTTAGATTGGCCAAGTTGGAGAAATTGACCATGGTGAGTTCTCCACTGAAATTGTTGTTCTTGAGGTCGATGCTTGTGAGATTTGTGCAGCTGCCCAATGTTGGTAGAAGCTCTCCGGACATCTTTGTTATAGTCCAAATGAAGTTCCTGCAATCTCTTGAGATGAATTATGGAATCGGGTATCTTGCCACTGAAATTGTTGTTTTCAAGATCAAGAACAACCAGATTACTGAGTTTGGCTATATGTGTGCCATTAAGTATTCCATGTATATTGTTGCTAGAAAAAGACAGATGCTCCAACAAGGTAGCATTGAAGAGTTCATCGGCAGATTCCCGCTAAGGTGGTTGTGGCCAGCCTTGAGCACTTTGAGCTTGGAGCAATTACCGAGGAGTCCCGGGATACTGCCACTGAGTTTGTTGTAACAGAGTTCAAGGATAGCAAAGTTTGGTGATATGTTACAGAAATGACTTGGAATCTTCCCAGTAAAGCTGTTGTTGCTGGCATTGAGCACCACTAGATTCTCCATCCCCTTCCATGTTGTGGATGTAAACGGCCCTGTAAACAAGTTGCTTGAGATGTTAAGTACCTTTAGAGGTTGGCCGGGGGTTGAAGACGGTAGATCATGCAAGTCTCCACCGATCCGTTGAAGGCGATGTCGAGGACAATGATCTTTCTTTGGATGATACCAATTCGGGGGCGGTCACTTTGGACGAGTGAATTGTAGGACAAGTTAAGATGCTTTGCAGCCGGTGAGGTTGCCAGAGCCGGTGAGATTCTCCCTTCAAGCCTCCTAGAAGGCGGTGAGACATGGGTGACAGTCCTGTTTGTGTTGCGGTGACGCCTTCCCATTTGCAACATCAGTGCCTTCTTTTGCCATGATGACTTGGCAAGGCCGGCATCGTCTGCGAGCCCAACAAGGAACTGGAGGAGAGAGGTCTTCTCCAACTCCGTGCGAACCGGCGAGGGGTGGCCAAGGAGATCGCCAGCAGAAATAGTAAGGCCAAGGATAGGCAAGGGTAATCTCCTGCAAAGCACTTATTGTGTGAAAATGGTTTGGCCGCATGGCTTCCTGTTTAAGCTAGCTTAGCCTGTGCTCTGTCTAGATGAAGAGCCAAATGGAATGGTCTGATACTCTGATCAGGTTGAGCGCGAGGTAGAAGAAAAACAGGGCGTACGTGCTTTTATCCTTGAAACGAGGGACACATGCATCACTTCCACCTGTTTTCATGGGCACATGTTCCACTTCCATCTGGTGGCGAGGCGAGTGCGCACGACCGAGGCTGTTTTCATGGAAACGAGGGACACATCACTTCCACCTGTTTTCATGGAAACGCGAGTGCGCACGGACGAGGGACGTATGTTCCACTTCCACCGGTGGCGGGCGAGTGCGCCGCGGGCGGGGCGGTTTTCATGGAAACGAGGGACACATGTTCCACTTCCACCTGTTTTCATTGGCCGACCAGCAGCAAGCCGAGCAGCAATGACTTCCACCTGTTTTCATTGGCCGACCAGCAGCAGGCCGAGCAGCAACGACACGAGCGAGCGGCCTCCAGGCGGGCACGCGAGCATCCACGGCGTCGCAAAAGTACCTGAGCAACGGTCCTCCGCTGAGTCCACGAAAACGACGCCATCGACCTGCCACTTGGCCTTGTCCTTGGCCGTTCTCAGCGAGCCCTTCATGCAGTACGCAAGGAATTGCCATGGTCTGGCCTACGGAGTACGCTTTTGGCCTCTTAATGGAAGCTTTCACCTCCCGGTCTCCCGGCTACGCCATGGCGAGGTCATGGAGTCGACGCTCCGGGGTTTGGCGGGTGCCGACGACGGCATGAAGTACACCTATGGTGTCGGGACGGGCTTTGGATCGGGCACGGTGACCCAAGACGCGCTTGTGTGGCGATTGGCACCTGGTGGTGACGACCGCAGCAGCTTGATTCTTTTGCAGATTGGCTTCATCTCCATCGACCGGGTAGGCTTCGTCCTGGGATGATGTGATGTTTTTTCGGTGGATTGGCACAGCTGCTTTTGGACTTTCGAGCATCAAGTTTCTAAGAAGACTTGTGATGCGAAAGAATTGGGCTGCACAAGTTTGATGCAAGATTAGAGCAGGAGCCAAGAAGAAGTTTGAACCTTAGTCTTCTAGTCTCTTTGTTTTTAACTTGTCTCTTGTATTAAGTCTAAGAACTCTAGTAACATTTTGGCTATATACATCAACTTGTAACGTTTTGACTATATACATCCACTTGTGGGCATAGAGGCCGGATTGAAAAATATCCTTCATCTAAAAAAACCTCCCGGTCTCCCTCTTTCACCAGCACTGCACGGAGCTTGCGACCGTGCACGCGACGCCGGCGGTGCCAGCGCTCGTGACGGGCTGGCGGCCCAGGCGTTGCTGCGCTTGACCGCGACCAGCGAAGCTCGCGGCGGACCTCGCAAATGGCGGTGCTCGCGCCCGACCCACACGGCGGTGCTCGGCACCCTTTCTCTTGATGAAACGAATCAAGTGCCTCAGTGTAGGTTTCATGTTGTTACCTTAGTTTTTTTTTTTTTTTTTTTTTTTTTTTTTTTTTTTTTTTTGAAACGAAACCAAACGATGTTACCTTTTTCAATAGTTTACGGTTCACACAGTTGTATATAACCATGTATATAATTAGTTAAACACTCATGCATAACAAGGTTGCATTCAAGAAAAGATATTCATGACCTGATAAATACAGGCTAGTTCTTAAACCAACTTTGGTTCATTACAACTCCAATACATACTCTCGCTGGAAAGTAGTTGAACAAATATTACAATCTTTAGCATCATATTGTTCAAGCCGTATTAACCATTGGTGGTAAAGCAAGCATTGGGTAGTGTTATCATGAGATATATGGCACGTGAAAAATTACATTCTATGCGGCAGTGTTCTCCGAAGGTTAAATTTGCCTACAAGCAATCATGCATTCAGAACCCTGAACTGAAAATAGAATAGAATTGGGAAAAAATACAATCCGACTACAAGCTATATCGAAGCAAAATTAATCTCCAACGCTACAAGCTATCTCCAAGCTTACAGAATCCGACTACGAAATAGAATCTGTTGTTGCTCATGGAATCAAATCAGGAACTCGAGCCCTGAACTTGTTTGGGTTCATGACAGCATGTAAGAGTCAGTAAGATGTGATCATCCATACAATAGCAGCTATAGTGTCGGGGGCCAAAATCAAGGGTCCCCAACTTAAGCGACAATCCAACACTTAGGCCCAATAGAAAGCTAACTCGGCCTACGCACGAGCTGGGCCGGACGTGAGGCCTACCCCGGAGCATGGCCTTCGCCTCGCACGAGCTCTAAGCTCGCGAGATGTTTCCGCCTCGAACGAGCTCCGAGCTTGTGGCAAACCTTCGTCTCGAACAAGCTCGAGACTGCCCACGTGGGACCAAGTTAGCCCCGAGCTTGAAGCGCCACCCGAGCTCGCCAGTGCTCGTGGGCCCACCTAAGGGCGACGCGTCGGGAACCCTGAGAGAACTCCGGGCCCACTACATCGAACTCCACGACCCCGTAAGGCCAAATGACTTTCTCCGACTGCGTGCGAGCTCGGAGCGAAGTGAGACAGGCTACCTATGCTGTGACAGACTCATCATCACGGCTACACCACGATCTCAGCTAGAGATCAGGAAAGTCCAATCTACAGTGCCCGAGCTAGAGGCACTCGAGCACCATAGGCGAGCTGCGCCGGCTCGTAGGCTGCGGCCGCCCCGACAGCCCCGGATGCGACTTGGCTGCTGGGATGCCGAGCTCGCGTCTCGCCAACCGCTACGGACAAGAGGAATCCCCCCCGAGCTCTCACTGTCCACACACGTTTTGTTGTGCCTCATCCGTCGCTGCCCCCGACGGGGCGGTGTGACAGCGCCCGGCGGCGTCGGTGTTAGGCGGCGGGTCGAGAGGCATGCCTGGCGCCCGATGGGACGCCTCCCTGACCGTAACACTCGATTGGAGCGTAACCAGGCACGCCGGTCATCATTACAGGGCCAGCGAGCTCCCGAGCTCGCCCAGACGGGCCCCGGACACCGAGATTCCCGCGCCGCCCTCCTCTACGCCGAGCAGAATAGGAAGGCAGGCTGAGAGGGCAACGAGGGGAAGCGACGCACGCGTAACTGACACATCGGCGTGCCCTGCTGCCAACGCATTTTACATTTTCCCCCTTACTCTAGATCCTCTCCCATGGCACCCTCATGTACACCCCTTGGACTATAAAAGGGGTGCCTTGGCCATCGGGAGAGGGCATCGAAAAACAACTTCGACTCACTCTCCACTCTCACAACACACTCCACGATATTGGCATCTGCCTCAATCACGAGACTTGGGAGCTCATCCCCTCTCTCGGCCAAGCTTGTAGTCACCTCTCTATGAGCGTTTGAGCTCGGATAGTGACTCCAACTGGACTAGGGCACCGATCTTGCCTGAACCGGTATACTTCTTGTGTCATTGTCCCTTGAGTTAGGCTATCCAAGCACACACTTGCCAGTCGATTACTGTGACCGTGGTTTAGAACCACAACATATAGTGAATAAGAGATATTAAATTAAATTAGATTAAAAAATCACCGAAAACGATACATGTCTGATGTCTGGTACTCCCGCCGTCTATGAGCTGAACCATGGGCCATGGCAACATCCTCTGGCCGGCTATAGAGTGCCGAGGCAGTGCCTGTTAGAGGAGTCACGCGCCTATTGGGGCTTACCCCATTAGGGTTAATTAGACCCTCAATCCCAATCGCGTTCATAACAGTTTCATCCTGGATTTATATTTGCAAGGTTCTGTTTCCTACAATTTTAATGTCAGAGGGATTCTACTTGTTTTGTAAAATTGTTTTTTTTATCTGTTTTTGTGTAACAAGCCCATGATTGGATTCTCTGAGTAAAAATTGCCATACAGATCTATAAGGTCATTTTATCTTTCAGTTAATTGGTAGTTCTTACTTTATCATTCAGTATCTCAGTATGACAATTGCCACTAAAGCTACAGAAAACAATAGTTTAGCTCTGTCAGTATTTCAGCTGCTCTACTCAACGCTATTATATTGTTGTTTTCTCTAGGTCAACATGTTGTATGTCATGTTGGAATTCTATATCCCGAGCCCCCACATCTTTCTCCTTCCATTTCAGGATTGGTCTGGTCAATGACTCTATTATTAGAGTAATGCCCAACACCCCTTTCAGCTGTTGGACAAGCTGCTTTAGGTAGATTTTGACTGCACAAACTTTGTCTGATATTATTTCACACGAAAGATGTGCGCCAGAACTAAAAGCTTGGCTTCTTCCCTATGGTTGGTAGGAACAGGCGAGGAAGAGTGTGGCGTTACGAAGGCCTGTGCATGGTGCTGCTGTCCCCGTACAGCTATTGTTGGCCAAGGCTACGGTCCGCCACCGTGGGACAGAGGATCACTGGCACTGTTATGAACGTGATTGGGATTGAGGGGATTGAGGGTGTTGGGCGGTTTGTTCACAGTGTCGGCGGCAGCTAGGGTTCTTGGAGGCACAGGAACGCCGGCGCGGGGGGCTCTGCCCACGGCCGGCAAGAGAGAAGGGATTTCCTTCAAATCTCTTGCTTGATTTATATTGATACATGTCCTCTCAGCCCCGCGGCCGGCAAGAGAGAAGGGATTTCCTTCAAATCTCTTGCTTGATTTATATTGATACATGTCCTCTTATTGTATAGAGAGGGTTGACTTGGCCCATAAGCAAGCTACTAATTAACCCTAATGGGCTAAGCCCCAATAGGCGCGTGACTCCTCTAACAGAAACTAAATGATAATGTGATTCTTCCAATAGGCAAATCCTCAGTCGGATAAGAGACCGGGAAATGAACATGAGCATATGCTTTACATACTGGACTACCCACTTATAGCACGTGTCATTAAATATTTGAAACACTGCATTCTCTATCGGACTCTTTTTAGTTGAACCACATCCATATAAATAATAAATCATGTTGATAGAGATGGTAAGATTTCCAAAAGAACGCTAACCTGCAAATCTTGCATCTTGATGCTAGCAGCTATGGAGACAAGAAGCTTTTCATCTGACCGTGGCCTCAGCTCAAGTAGAACCTGCTTCACTGAAAATCGATGTGTGTGCATGATTAAAACAATGGGACAAATACCACGATGGAAGGAAGAAAAAGGAGGTCATACCAAACTTAAATAGCTTTTTAAAATATTCACCTGAAGAGCCTTGTATCTGCAGACACAACATGTACAGGTCTGATCTTGAGATCTTTGATTTTGAAAAGAGCCATATGCCAACAGATGATAATTGCAACAGCCAATTAGGCACGCCTAAACATTCATCCAAAATAGAAACCAAACCAAGCACGTTGAAAAAAATGGCTGTTATTAGACTACCATGTTCTTGCATTAGTCAAAATCTACACAAAATAAGATGGCTTCACATAACTCGAATTATCTCCAGTGCCATAATTACTAAAAAACTAACAATTGTACATTGAGGGCTATCTACACCAAAATAAGATGAATTCACATAACCAACAATTCATCTCCTCAGTTCTTCAAGTGAACAATTGGATTCAGATAGCACAAACAGATAGAGAATATAACTTTGTTATCTACATAAATGTTTATGGTTACATCAGCTCGAACCAAAATGGAATCCAATGTCTCAAATCACAACATATAGAGATAGCATAAGGAAGGGGAGGAGAGGATTCATCTGATCTCGTCCCCGCAAAGCAAGAGAGGGGATTAGGGTTAGAGGTATCATCACAAGGCGGCGGGAAGCAAAGCACCGCGAGAGCCATGGGTTTGAGGAGCGAAACGGGCTAGGGTTACCCACGAGCAAACACGAGGTAGGAAGGAGGACCCCATGAGCCAGGATCATGCGCCACTGTCGTTCGTGCGAAATAGAACCAGCTGCCATCGTATTGGCCATGGGATCCCGCCGCCGTCGTCATCCGCACCCCCCGACATCGCCTGTGTTGGATCCCCGCCGCCACTCACGCCGTGGTGGCCGCACCGGTGGAGGAGGGTGGTGGCCGCGTTTCCGGCGGGATTGCCGCAGCCTCGCAACATCACCGCCGAGGGGGAGGGCAGGCAGCGCCCTCCTTTTGCTCGAAAAGCGGTGGAGTGACCCATGGGTGGCACGGCGCGGCGGAGGGGCGGGGCAAGCCATCGTGGCGCCTCTTCCGGGAGAGGCGGGGATGGGGCGGCGGCGGAGGCGTGAGCAAGCACATGGGGAAGAGAGACGCACGGGGGCAGCACGCAGCAGTAGCCATGGTTAGAGATGTGTCGGGGGCCAAAATCAAGGGTCCCCAAACATTGGCGATGATCCAACACTTAGGCGCAATGGGAAGGCGACTCGGCCTACGCACGAGCTGGGCCGGTCATGAGGGTTGCCCCGGAGGATGGCCTCCACCTGCGGCAAGCTCCAAGACGAATGGATAAACTCCACCTCGAACGAACTCTAAGCTCGTGAGATGTTTCCCCTCGAACGAGCTCGAACTCGTGGCTAATCTCCGTCTCGGGCGAGCTCGGGACTGCCCACGCGGGACAAGTTAGCCCCGAGCTCCAAACGCCACCCGAGCTCATCCCGGCTCACGGGCCCACCTAAGGGCGACGTCGGGCTCCCAGAGCGAGCTCCGGACCCACTACTCCGAACTCCATGACCCGTAAGGCCAAACGACTTCCTCCGACTCGTACGAGCTCGAGCTCGGAGCGATGCGAGCCAGGCTATCTACGCTATGACGGACTCATCATCACGGCTACACCACGACCTCAGATGGAGATCAGGAAAGTCCAATCTACAGTGCCCGAGCTAGAGGCACTTTCGAGCACCATAGGCGAGCTACGCGGCTCGTAGGCTGCGGCGCTTGCCGCCCGACAGCCCCGGATGGGACTTGACCACTGGGATGCCGAGCTCGTGTCTCGCCAACCGCTACAGACAAAAGGGATCTTTTCCCCCGAGCTCTCCTGTCCACACGTTTCGTTGTACCTCGCTCGGTTTCATGCTGCCCCGACGGCGGCGTAACGGATGTCAGCGGCGGGTCGAGGGCGTGCGGCAACCGATGGGACACCTCCCGACCGTAATACTCGATTGGGGGCGTAATCGGGCACGCCGATCATCATTACGGGACCAGCGAGCTCCGAGGCTCGCCGGGGCGGGCCCGGACACCCCAGATTCCTGCACCACCCTCCCTGCACGCATCGAGCGGGATATCGAGCGAGCTACAAAAGCAGCAGGGGAAGCACGCCGCGGTGACACATCGGCGTGCCTGCTGCGGCACATTTTACATTTCCCCCTTACTCTAGATCCTCTCCTATGGCACCCTCACGTCGCCCCTTGGACTATAAAAGGGCACCTTGGCCATCGGGAGAGGGCATCAAAAAACAACTTCGACTCACTCTCCACTCTCACAACACACTCCACGATATTGGTATTTGCCTCAATCATAGAGACTTGGGAGCTCGTTCCCTCTCTCGACCAAGCTTGTAGCCACCCTCTATGAGCATTTGAGCTCAGATAGTGACTCCGACTGGACTTTCAAGACGCCGCTTGAGCCATCCATACTCTCCACGCCCGATCTTGAGGAAAAACGCGCCCGCGCCAAGACGCCTAGGTGCTAGTGCCGAGCGCGGTGCACGGCTCGCTGCAAAGAGTGGGTCCAGGCTCCATAGGCCGGAGGACCAAGCAAGGAGGGTTTTGCTCAAGAAGATGGGGATCGGGTCGAGGCCGAGCATGAAGATGCGGTCTCCTTTGATGAGCTGCAGGCTGCCCCTCACGGGCCCCGACCACCGAGGCTAATTTGGAGGCCATGGAGGTCTTCCTTCGCTGGGGGAAGAAGCGGCGCATCGGGTGCGGCCGGGTCCGGCATGAGGATGCTTGCGAGTCTAGTCGCGACATTTGGTTATCTTGTAATCGGCTTTCGGGTTGAATCCAGTAGTTAGGTTGCTTGCTTTGTGTTGAGTTTGTTTTTGTTTTGTTTTGTTTTGTTTCTCTCTTTCGAGCTCGATGTCCACTTTCGGCATCCCGCTTAGTTTGTACTTGGATTTGGTTTTCCTCCTCTTAATGAAATACGGGTGAATGGCCCGATCGAGAAAAAAAAAGTTGTTGAAACTCAAGTTGAGCTCTGTGAGCCCTTTCAGACGACCAATCTCCAGTGGAATCTCACCGGTGAACATATTGTCGCCTAGATTCAGCAGTTTAGGACAATAATTGGCCTTGCCGTATTGATGAGATATAGCCATGTAAACAGGCAATGGAAATACTTGGTTTGTACCATCTACAATCTTCTCAGATTCTAGCATCGGTAGCTTCATCAGTGCTTTTGGGATCTCCCCTACAAGGCTGTTATTGGATACATCTATAACGAACAAGAGATTTAAGCCGCTGATCCAGGCAGGTATTGATCCAGTGAGTTGGTTGTTGTACAAAAACAACTGTCTCAAATTTTTGAGCTTTGATAGCCAGCGAGGTATTTTTCCTGACAGTGAGCAATCAGCTACAGAAAGAACCTGAAGGTTTTGATACCCATCGATTGTTTCATCTTCTGGCATGGCCTCGCCCTTGAAATTGGTACCAATCAGCAAAGTAGTAAGGTTCCAAGAACTCTTGATGACCTGAAGGGTATTTGTGATATTTGTGAAGGAGTTGTTTGTAAGGGACAGGAACGTGAGGGCCTTAAGGTTGCCTATTCTTGGGGAAAGTTGTCCATGCAAGTTGTTGGAAGATAGTCGAAGCGCAATCAGATTGCAGCAGAAGTATATGCTCTCAGGAACTGTACCAGTGAACTTGTTTTGCATAAAATCTAGAATTTTTAAGTTGGATAAGCTGGAGAAGTTGACGTTGTTCAGATCTCCATGGAAACTGTTGCTCCGGAGAATGATAGTTCTGAGATTTGAGCATCTGCTTAGAGTCGATGGCAGCTCTCCAGACATGCTGTTGTACTCTAAGTGAAGCTCCTCTAGTCTCTTGAGCTGCCCTATACAATCTGGGATATTGCCTGTGAGTTCGTTCTCTGCAAGGTCAAGGATAATCAAATTCTTGAGTTTGAGTAAGTGCTCAGGACTGAGTGCTCCTTGCAAGCGGTTATTTGGAAAAGAGAGATGCTCTAGAGAGATAGCGTTGTAGAGCTCATCTGGCAGATTCCCATTGAGTTTGTTGTGGCCGGCCTTGAGCACTCTTAGCACAGAGCAGTTACCAAGATCCACAGGTATACTCCTGTTGAATTGATTAAAACTCAGGTCAAGCACCGAAAAGAGTGGCTTTTCGGAACATATGGTACTGGGAATTTCTCCGGTGAAGCTGTTATTGCTCATGTTGAGAGCAACGAGATTTTCCATAGTCTCCAATGTGACAGATGGAATTTGTCCTGTAAACTGGTTGCTTGCTAAGTTGATTACCTGCATAGGCTGTCCAACCATAGATGGCAGCTCGTGCAGGTCACCGTTGAGGTTGTTGAAGCTGACATCAAAGACGACCATGCTTCTTGACAACAGTAATTCCGCCGGGAGCGCACCAGAGAGTAAGTTGCACGACAGGTTGAGGCTCAGCAGGCTGGTGATGTTGCCAAGTGACGGTGAGATGCGCCCCTCAAGGCCCATGGAAGCCAGTGAGATCTCTGTGACAGCACCATCAGCGTCGCAGGTGATACCCTTCCACGCGCAGCAGTCTGTGCCGCCCCTCCAAGAAGTGCTGAGGCCAGAGTCCTGCGAGAGCCCCTGGACAAACTTGAGGAGGGAGATCTTATCCTGCTCTATGCACACACAGCTGGTGGGAGAGAGTAAGGAGAGCAATGGCAGGAGTGCAAGACCAAGCGATCTTATTGGCCATGATCTGGTTGTTCTGTTGCTCCATGAAGAACGGAGTGGCTGCATGGTATCTTCCATGGAAGTATGGATGCTGGGCCTTACCGGTGCCCTGCTAAAGAGAGGACCACCACAGAGCTCAGAATGCTTTCAGCTCCAGTAACCCTAAACTCTAGCCACGCTCTGTTCATGGATCATGGAAAATAAAAGGAAGCAGGTTGGTCCAACGATACTTTTGAACTTTTAGTTTTTGATGATCCGAGGCTTTCACCTTTTCTGAAGTGTAGAAACACACTCGCTGAAACGCAGGCATGTATATCGTGTTCTTGATGTCGTGTTTGGATTCCCTTTGCAGTCTGAACTTTCACCGTCCACCAAATTTGTTAAGAAGTGGTCCAGCTTTGGAGATGTTGCCCTTCCCGCTGCCAGAACGCATGCCGTTGCCATGACCCGTGTTGCTGTTGCCCTTCGCTGGGCACACAATACACGTCCTGATCAGCTTTTGGGGAGAAAGAAAGCCACAGATTCCCACCACGATTTACATGTGCAAACACATCCCACCCTACATTGCAACTGCATCCAAGAAGTTGATATCGCGATCGCAACCACTGTGGTGGTGTCAAAGTGAATGATTGATCCCGGTATGTGTGCGCTCCCAATTTCTGCTCCAATAATGCAGTTTGAATCTTGAAATGCTTCTGATGTAAACCTTATATATGGACCAAAAAAGCTGAGTTGTTCCCTCATTTTGTTGGCACAATTACTGTTACACAGATGATTCGAAGTCGATATTATGGATGCGGTACATTTAGTTGCACATAACACTTTATTTCAGGACAGTGCATATTGTTCAATGCATAATGGCAAGGATGCTTTTTTTTTTTTTTTGGCAAGCCTCCACTTGTTTTTTTATGAGTATTACACAAACCTCACTTTTTTAAGTACACAGTACAACGTAGACACTCACAATACACATACACTCACCCCATATTAACACACATACGCAAACCCTACCCCTAGAGCACCTCCAAAGGACTAGACCGACACATCTCGAGGTCACCATTGGCGGCTCGGCGCCTCGTCATTGATTGAACGTCACTTACTTCTGATAATGGGTTAATGGCATTGCCCCAAGGCCCAAACTTCTCACCATGTCAATTCTTCTTGTCATTAATCTCCTCCGGGCTTGGACCCGAGACCATTTTTTGTTCCTGGACTCTCGCGGCCTACTATAGCCCAATCTAAGGCCCATCTCGGGATTGAGTAGTGTTTTTTTTTAATAATTTTTTAATGAATAATAATTGCAAATCTCCTATCGGCAGCTGGTACGCCGACACGGTCTCCTTTCGGCACCTCAGCAGCCGATAGGGATGACTCGGGAGTCGGGAACTCGGGATTGAGTAGCAGCATCCCGACGGCCTCCGCAACCGCAAGACCTTCGCCGCACTAGTTACCCTCGGCCGTCGGGGCGTGTGTTAGCGTGACGCGTCCCATGGCGTGGCGGTGGCGCTGAGCCGCCGAGGGGCCTGGCCCGTGTCCTTGTCCCAAAGTTTGGCTCTAGCAGAGTACAAGTTGCGGCATCTTTCTGCTCTCTATTTTAGTCCTAATTACTGGTTCAATACTCTGTCGTTGATGTATCCGCACCCCCTGGAGTATCGCTTACATTCGCCCTCGGCTCCATCTAGCTTGCTTTTGTGGTTTGGATTAAGGCAGCCTAACACGTTGGCCTCACAAGGTATTAGTAGATCTGTTCCCTCACTTGTTTACTCAGTTATTACCATATCAATTCTCAGTCATTTTATACAGAGTAAATGTTGTAAATGCAGTCACACAATCTCTCAGAATTTAGAAACACATAGAGTCATATTAACTCAATAAATCAACATAGTCCAGTTGCTAAACACTCCCATTACAGTTTATTTCAGTACAGATTATTCTGCACCTCCACTGATATCATCCATTGATTGGAGGGCATGGGTTAAATGCCGCTAACTATGAGATGTGCTAATCTTGCTGGCTGCTGCTGCTTCTGGAGCCGCTCCATTGCATTACTCAAGTTTGAAGCTGTGGCTGTTTATTGCTAGATTAATTATGTTCTGTACACTGCATATCCTTAAGCCTGGACATATTATTGTAGAACATCCTCAATTCAAGTAGCTTCAGTCGAAATAAATGTATCTGAATAGGACCATCTGGTCGTACAGCACTCCAACGCCAAAGAACATACCAAAGGCCATTGTAAAGATGATCTTGTCGGTGTACTCTTCTGTGGAGACAATGGAGACTGGAGCTGCATCTGTTGAATTACAATGGTGCATCAGCGTAGCACTGCACAGCTTTGGGTTCCCAAAAAAGCTTGAATCTGGAAATGTGCTGAACTGGCCTCCAGTTGGAACAGGCCCTTCTAGATCGTTTCTGGAAATGTTGAATCTGGAAAGGAAGTGAAGCCTCTCCAGTGCTGAAGGGATTGCACCGGTCAAATTATTGTAGGATAAGTCTAGCACCTGCAGATTGGTGAGGTTGCCGACTGATTGTGGGATCTCCCCATGTAAGTTGTTGAAGCTCAGGCCCGCATGTCCAACATGCATGCACCTCACGTACACGGTACACAGCTTGCTCAGAGTCAGGCCCGCATGTCCAACATGCATGCACCTCACATACACACACAGACACCAGCCATGCGCCCCAACGACCCTCGTACGTTTTGCAAATGCCCGAGTCGCCTCTACACTGCCGACTGTAGTCGTTCACGTACCCACATGTCATCACCATTCGCATTGTAGCTCGTGCATTGATTCATCATAGTAGCCTGGTGGAACCGTCAAACAAGCATGACATTTATTTCCTGGGTTCGCCACTGCAAACTGTATTTATACCTCAAAAACAATTTTTCCTTTTTGTTTTTACAAAATGTATTTTAGTTTCAAATTTTCCAAGGTGATGGAGGCCGTCGTTTTCTGTGTTATAAACGTGCATTTTGAATTTCTCATCATTATGTTTTGTACGATATCATATCTCTAACTTTATTTTATTATTAGTTTTCCTAATTAAGCTATCGAAGTAGTTGCAAAAATCAAGATTATTTTTCTAACATAACTTATAATGTCCTCAATCACATCATAAAAATTCATATTAAAACTCAACTTATACACGGAGAAAAATAACAAATCATATTAAGAGGTAAACTAGACCATTTTTTTTTTTTCAATCACGGTACAACACATACGCCCACACACTCACTCCTATGAACACACATACGTAAACCCTACCCTACGAGCACCTCCGAATGACGAGCCGACAAATCCGTAGAGATTTCCGAAGTCACCACAATCTCGTCATTGACGGGATCATTACTTAACACTTAAGGCATAACGCCGGTAAATTATGGAATAAATCCAGAAAAATACAAGCACACTTGCCAACTTGAGGACTTAAAGCCGGATAGGCAGGTTCCACCATAAGAATCCTAACCAACTGATCTATGATCAAACTAGACCAATTGAAATAGTTGGAGTGAATAAGCTGGCCCAAATGTTAGTTTCGGAACATAATACCGTGATATAAGAAATTTGGACTTTTTAAAATCATAATACCGTGATATAAGAAATGAATTAAATTAGCTTACAAAATTTTGATACGGTGATATAAGACAACAAATTAAGTAATGATTATCGGCGGAATTTTAAAAGACAAGTTTTTCTTTTTTTTTGAGAAAAAAAAAAAAAGACAAGTACTCCTACAAGTTACCCCAAAAACAGCCCATGTATCATGGATCCCGACACTCACGAACAACGGCCCAGCCCAGTTCATCGTCACCCAAGCGGAGCAACATGCACTACTACAATAGCTTACTATGGAGCTATTGGCAAATATAACATTATGAAAAATGGGCTTCGCTGATTTACCATCCCGCAACGGGGCTTCGCCAATGTACCATTATGAAACGTGACACACCGCTAAAATGCCATCGAAGCCACTTTAGGCTATTTTTCTTCCTCTTCTACCCCTGCCCTTTTTCTGCGCTGGGACGGAACGGACCGAGGGAGATCGGGCGGAGCCGAGTACTACGGCGCGGGGGCGGACCTCCAGTGGGCGGCATGGCCGTGGGAGCCATGGACGACGGCGCGGTCGAAGATAGGAGGTGCGGCCATGGGAGCCATGGACGATGGGCGGGAGGAGCTCGGCTGCTCGCAGAGGCCCAAGGCGGCGAGCAATCCCGCCGGGCGAGTGGTGAGCATGGCGTCGGACCGCGCGCCGCAGTCCCGCTTCATGGGGAAGGCGCGCGGCAGCCGCGCCTAGCTGCCGAAAGGGCACGCGGTCCATCTTTGGGCGTGGCGGCGGGCGAGACAAATCCCTAGCGGCGGGCGGCGTCACCGCCTCCACGGGCGCTGATGGCGGCGCTGGCCGCCACGGCCACCCCGGTCCGCTCGAAGCGCCGCCTGTTCGCGGCGACATACCTCCCTCTAGTCCTGAGCGGCCGGGGATGCGCTTCTCCATGACCGGCCTTGGGGCGTCTTGCCGTCTTTGTAGTCCATGCCCGGCGTGGGGAGGGCGGTGGGGGAGGTGCTACAATCTACTGGACGTGGGGCCGGCCAAGGCGAGGGGGGCTGCGGGCGGCGCCCGGGCCTAACGGGGCGGGCGGAGGCGGGGCGGACTGCGCTGCTCGTGAGAGCACCGGGCATGGGGCGTAGGGAGGCGGGCGGCCGTATGAGGAGCTCATGGAGAAGAAGAACGCTCGGAGGAGCGTCGCCCCCTCCGATTCCGTCCGCATCCCGTGAAAACAAAAAGGAAAGGGGCAGGGACAGAAGAGGAAAAAAAAGAAGAGTCCCAGAGCTCTCGGATGGTATTTTGGTCTGTTGGACATGTTTCATAATGTTATATTCTCGAAGCCCAGTTGCGGAGTGGTGTTTCTCCAAAGCCCATTTGTCATAATGGTAGATTTCCCATTGGCTCCTTACTATGGGAGTGCCTGACGCGTTTTAAGCCGCCCATACACAAAACCCCAGGCGCCCCTACAGTGAGCGGCAAGCCTCGCTGGAGACCAGCCGCCCCTACAGTGGGCGGCAAACGGCTGGCGGCGGCACCGGGAACGCACGCGCACGCGCTCCGGCGTACAGTGGTCGGAGACAGGCTCGGCGCAGGTCGCCTGAACTGAAAGCGTGGCACGTTCCTCGACCTCCGCTTGTTCTGCTCGAGAGATCCGAGGTACAGTAAATTATAGCAATAATAACCACCGTCGTGTTACCGCATTGTCCGCTTCCTAGCTTAAGTTTTACGGAGATTTATGGATGTGATAGCCGCAGCATTATTAAGTGACACGCTAGCATCAGGTTACACATAATATTGGCCTGCTTACTTACAGTAAATTTTCCAATCATTTGCTTCCAGCGCCAAAATTTTGGAGCAACCAACTGACAGTAGTAAGATGGGCCGCGGGGGTTCAAGATCACTGACCCAGACTTTTCATCAAGTGAGGAAAACACTTTTGGTGCCAAGTACAAGTATGTGTTGAGCATGTTTTTCATTAAGAAGAAGAAAATTGTCTTACAAACATAACCAAGAAATGAGAGGGCAAAAGAAAAATACTAGCCACCACAAGTTTAGCAAATGCTTCTCCATAAAGTTGCAGTTGTTTTCTGGGACTCCAGTTACATTATTACATACATTGCCTATCATCATCCTGCAAGCTTAAGTTCTTGAAAATAATACTTCAAGCCCTGACATATTGCTGCAGCACGTTTTCTATGCCAAATAATTTGGATAGTATGATCTGATCATATAGCACTCCTACTCCAAAGAAAACGATGAAAGCGGCAGCAAAGAAAACGTCGCCACCACCCATTCCTGTTGGATCAGCGGGTGCAGGGTCTGGCTCTACTGAAGCACAATTGTGAATAAGCATAGGGCCACACAGCTTTGGATTCCCAACAAAGCTATAATTCTGAAATGTACTAAATTGGCCAGCTGTTGGGATTGGTCCATCGAGGCTGTTGTTAGAGACATTGAATGTGGAAAGGAAATGCAGGTTCTCCAATGCTGCTGGGATTTCACCTGTAAGTTTGTTGTTGGATAAGTCTAGCGCCTGCAGGTTTTATGAGATCACAGATTGATGTGGGGATCGAGCCGCTTAAGTTATTGAAGCTGATATCGAGTGAAGTGAGGGCTTTCAACTGACCAATCTCTGGGGGAATCACACCTGTGAATTTGTTCATGCTTAGGCATAGCACTTTGGAAAAAGCAATTGGTATGCGGTATTGAAGTGATGGACCATAATAAACCGAAGATCAAAGGCTCTTGGATCTAAATTAGCTGTAGTATCTTCCTCGGTTAGCATTGGCATATTCATTAGTGATGTCGAATTTCCCCAGTAAGGCTGTTGTTTGCTAGGTCTAAATAGAAAAGGTAGTTCAGTGTGTTGATCCAGGTTGGTATTGGTCCACTGAGTTGATTGCCATACAAAAGCAGCACTTCCAAATTTGCTAGCTTTGATATCCAAAGAGGTATTTTCCCCACCAATCGGCAATTTTCGAAGGACAAAAACTGAAGTTTCTCAAAGCCATCAATTTCGGTATCGTCCGGCATGTCTTCACCAATGAAATTGGATCCCATAAGCAAAGTGGTTAAGTTCCTGGATCTCTTAAGGATCTGAAGTGTATTTGT
Source organism: Hyparrhenia diplandra (assembly GCA_015847255.1). Lineage (NCBI taxonomy): Eukaryota > Viridiplantae > Streptophyta > Magnoliopsida > Poales > Poaceae > Hyparrhenia > Hyparrhenia diplandra. The sequence goes on along the minus strand of JADLZK010009669.1, from coordinate 87,362 downwards.
GATATTTGTAAAATTGTTTATGGCAATTGATAGGAAGGTGAGGGACTTCCGATGACCTATTCTTGGTGAAAGCCGACCACGAATTTGTTACCGACAACCTCGGTCTTTCCATTTGTGCAAGAGTAGATGCTTTCTCGAATTGACCCGTGAAACCGTTGTACAAGATGTCTAAAGTTTCTAGATTTTGAAGGGAAGAGAAATCGACCTTGCCAAGAAGTCCACTTGAAGTTGTTGCTTTGGAGGTTTAGGGTTACGAGGTCTTTGTAGCTAGAGTTGATGGAAGCTCCCGATCATGTTGTTGTGGTCCGGATGGAGTTCCTTCGGTCTCTTCGGTGATCAATAGAATCTGGAATCCTACCTATGAAGTTGTTCCCCAAGATCAAGGATTGCCCGCTTTTACGAGTTTGATTATGCGTGTACCATCAAGTACACCATGCAAATCATTGTTCTGAAAAGATAGTTGGTCCAAGGCGGTAGCATTGAGCAGATCCGGGAGTGTCCCATGTTGTTGTGGCCAACCTTGAGCACTCGGCGTTGAGCAATTACCAAGCCCCGGTGGAACTCGCCCGAATTGGTTGTAGCTGAGTTCGGCCGCGACTAAGGATGGAGATATGTTACATAAATGGCTTGGAATCTGAACGTCGTTGTTGCTAGCATTGAGCACGGCTAGATTCTCCATCCTCTTCCATGTTGTGGGTGTAAACGCCCCTTTGTAAACAAGTTGCTTGAGATGTTAAGTACCTTTGGAGGCTGGCCTGGGGTTGAAGACGGTAGTTCTTGCAAGTCTCCACTGAGCCGGTTAAAGCTGATGTCGAGGACAACGATGCTTTGCCGGGGCGACATCAATTCCAAATGGCAAAGTTCTTGGGACAGACAAATTGTAGGACAAGTTAAGATGCTTTGCAGGCCGGTGAGGTTGCCAAGAGATGTGATACTTCCTTCAAGGCCTCTAGATGGCGAGAAACCTCCGTGATTGTGTTGTTTCCATCGCAGGTGAGCCCTTCCTATTTGCAGCAATCGGTGCCTTTTTTGCCATGACTTGGCAAGACCGAATCTGCGAGAGCCCGGCAAGGAATTGGAGGAGAGAGGTCTTCTCGACTCCGTGCGAGAACCGGCGGGGTGGCCAAGGAGATCGGCGGCGGGATAGCAAGGCCAAGGAAAGGCAAGGGTAATCTCCTGCAGCACTTATTTTTGTGAAAAATGGTTTGGCTGCATAGCTTCCTGTTTAAACTAGGTTACAAGCTTGTGCTCTGTTCGATGAAGAGCCAAATGAATGGTCTAATCAGGATGAGCACGGGTAGAAGTAAAAAAGAGGGCGTGCTTTCATCCGACTACCGGTTCTGGTCGTAGTCACCGAAAAGAATGATGAAGTCAACGATCAAATGTTATAGGAATTTCACTGTTTGACATGTCACCGATCGATGGTTGCCTGATAAGGGCCGGAAGTCCAACCCGACCAAGCTTCCTGACCGTATGAAATATCTGTCTTCTTTAAAAACGCATATTTGGATAAGGGAACGAAACGCCAAAAAAGACGACTTGAATAAAAATGTCACTAAATGGTTACTACCTCCGTTATAAAAAATTAGGAAAGAAGAATATTAAAATCACCGCATTAAATAATGATCTACAACTTCTATTCTAAATAAAACGTTTTAGCATTCATGGTGAAATTGCTCTTGGTCACCAGTTCCGTAAGGGCACTCACGAGTGCTAGAAACTATCATGGTTTCTATAGTCTTGGACATTGTGTCAAGAAACTATCTCTCTCACAATGCAGTTTTCTATCATAATGTCACATCACATGGCCCACTTGTCACTCTCACAAATTGTATTGGTTTACGTGAAGACTGGTTTCTTAGTTAGACTTGGTTTCTTGTGTTTTTCCTCTCTCTCTTCAATAAATACAGCGCCATATCAGCAAAAAGCAATAAATAGAGGGATAATAAATGAGGATAGAAACCATGGTAGAGTCTTTTTTTTTTGTGAGTGCTCTAATAACCACATGCGGCCTTAATGAAATATCACAATCAATGGAAACAACATGCGGAGTAATATGCCTAAGAGCACTCACAATGCAGACTCTACCATGGTTTCTATCCTCATTTATTACCCCTCTATTTATTGCTTTTTGCTGATGTGACGCTGTATTTATTGAAGAGAGAGGGGAAAAAACACAAGAAACCAAGTCTAACTAAGAAACCAGGTCTTCACGTAAACCAAGACAATTTGTGAGACTGACAAGTGGGCCATGTGACTTCATGATAGAAAATTGCATTGTGGGAGATAGTTTCTTGACACAATATCCAAAACTATAGAAACCATGATAGTTTCTAGCACCTATGCCCTAAGCGCGTGAGTACATGCCTAAGCGCGTTCTCTAAAAAATCACTATTGGTTGAAAAAAAAAGAGGCTAGGACAAGCCAGAGACACAAATAACTGTTGGACAAGTTGTGGCAAAGCCAAGCTAGACAGTAGTGCAACACAAGAGACAATGATTTGGCGCCAGGTCATGATTAGAAGCAAATTGAGTCACACCTAAGGGCTATTTTGGTGGAGCGTCTCGGTAGATAAGAACGCTACCGGAGTGGGGGAGGGCATGACAAGGGGCGTGAAAGCGGTGGAGAGGGGTAGGGGGTGGCAAGGGGGACGATGAAGGGAAAGGCATGGAGTCTAAGAAGGTGATGGGGAAGACAAAGAGGGGCGCAAGTGTGACAGGGGTACAAATTGAAGGGGAGGGGTGGATAGCGGAAGCAGAGCAGGTGAGTGTTTCTAGCGAGGATCTATGCGTGCTGGTAATATTTAGGAGTGCTCCACACATGCGGAGTAGAGTGGCGAGCATTGCTAAACAAGCCATGGATATAGGGAGTTGCCAGGGCCGGTTGGCTAACCGTTTCAGAAGAGAATTTTCATGTATATTACACGAAAATCTGGTTTACGAAGGTTTTTAGCAATTTTGTTTGGTGATGCTTTGATTCCTTGTGGGATGATTACTATCCACTAAAGGGAACATATCATGTGCAAAACCAAGATCCTGTGCAACCATGCAAACTATTGATCTCGTCCATAGTTTCCCAATCCGATGGCCAACAACGAATGGTTGCGATTTTTGCAAAAAGCGTCCGCAGGCCCTCTTCTCCACTAAAATGCCAGTTAGCCAAGGACCACTAACTAATAGGCTAATACTCGCTCTGACCCTTAAGACAGATTAGTATAGCTATCAAATCACCATATTACTCTTAATTAATTGGAGTCTCACCATTAAGTTGTACAATAATTGATGTTTGGTTATAAGCTAGATGAGAGAACGGGAGAGGATTGGAGATGGGAGGTCCGGAGGAGATGCGGCAATTAATAGATGGGAGTACAAGGAGTATTAATTCAATGATTGGGAGACAACATCATCCTCCAGAAATCGATTTATTGGTGATCATTTTTTTTTGCTCCGGAAATGATTTTCTTTCAGATAAAGAGGGAGTGGTTCATTGCAAGATACGTATGTATACGGGTTTAAACATGCCTGTGTTAACGGCTAGATGTCTAATTTTTTTTGTTAGTCAACTAATTCTTAGCTCTAGCTAACAGTTTATTTTAGCCGGTTTAAACAGACGTGATGAATGACGTGAACTGCAGGCCATTGGAGCGAAGGAGCAAGTACGAATTTGGGCTCTACAGATAACGACGAGCACACAGGAGCTTTTGTCATGCAAATGCTTTGGTCATCGGAGTTCGGAGTGGCGCACCATCGCCGTACGTCGCAGGGCCAGCGACCTCCATCGCCGTATGTCTCGGTCACGCCGCGACGAGTCGGAGAGGGACGAGGATTGGTCGAATGTGCGATCTCACCGGCGTCGTCGTCGCCTTTGCTCCTCCCCGGCATTTTAAACCGCCTCGTCGTCGCCTTTGCTCCCCACTCTGGCTTTACCGCCTCGTCGTGGCACCAAGTGGATTATCATAATCCGGAAACCCTATTCACCCAGTTCGATTAAATTTATCAGGTGTTTTTCTTTCACAACGAAACAATATCAATAGCATATTCACTAGTGTTGGTGTTCCAAAACCGGGGTGTACCAAGTTACCGACTAATGAATTTGTGCTGCGGGCTCCCTAAACCGGATGATGATGCAAGAAAAACAAAAGAGATTTATACTAAAACAAAAGAGATTTATACTTGATTCGGCCAACGAATGTCCTACGTCCCAGTGTGTTGCGGGAGCTTGTACTATCTTGCACCGTGGTGCTTTCGTGGTAGGGGTTACAAGCAGTGAGAGAGGGAAATTTCCCGGGTCTCGAGAGGGCGATTGAAGCTAAAGCTAATAATGAGAGGGAGGGGGAGACTTGCTCAGCCTACCTAGAAGGAGGGGACACAGGTTACATGCATGCCACTTATTATATCGGGAAGAGGTACAATGGGTCTTGTAGCAACGTGGGATGCTTCCTTGGATGGTACGATGCCCCTCTGTAGCCTTGACTTTGAAGTCCCTGGAGTGATTGGTGTAGGCCTTAACCGTAGAGGGGGCCTCTCCGCCCCTATCCATTGAGGGGGACCTCTGCGTAAAGGGCCTCTCCACTGAGGTCGAATGTCTTCCCAGTTGGTCACCCATCGCTCTAGGCTTAACACGCTTAACTTTGGAGTACTTTGGGGATGGGCTCCCATACAAGTAGTGGTTGCCTTGTTGGTGTGTATACTCTTATTAATATTATTAAGTCCTAGGTTAGGATGCTACAGGCTCTCCGTAGAGACCTCATCTGTAGAGTTTGTCAGGTGAGTTTTAGATTTGGTCTTCTGTGGAGGGGCCTCTCCGTAGAGGGAGGGGGGCGAACCTCTCCGTTGAGGCCTCTCCGGGGTTCTTCGTTGAGGCTCGGGTGAGTCGGGACCTTGTGGGTAAGCTAAGTTAGTTTCGATAGGAGCTAGTGCAGGGGGTCTGTTTAGGTCTCTCACTTACCCCTCTTTTTAGGCGAGTTTTGTCGCATTAATTTGGGTACCTCTAATTACGGACCCGACACCTAGTTTGATTAAATTTATCAGCTATGAGTGTTTTTCTCTCACAACGGAACACTATGAATAGCGCAGACCAACGGCTGAATGGCCCTTGATGGGCTGTGCGACCCATGATGAGCATTTTTCGAACGAGGAGGCCGAGCAAGCTGCGGGGACGTTGTAACGACCTACTACCGCATCCTTTACCGCCGCAGGAACAACTGGGGCTCTTGCTCGCCGGCGTGACTGCAGGGCTGTTTGGTAAAGTTGCCCGCCAAAGTTGGCCCACAAGTTTCTTTTTCGTTCATTTCTTGCCGTAGTTGTGGCGGCTAAATACTTCGCCTTGTGGGTGGGGCGCCCGGTGGCCGGGTGTGGCGGCAACCAAGCAGGCTTGGGGACTTTTTTGAGACAAAACCACTAGCTTTATTCATGTAGCATGGTTTACAGGATTACGCCAAAAGGCGGTGACAAAAACCGGACATACATGCTTGTATCCGATAGAATTAAACTTCTAGCTATTACATGAGCATCAACATTTGTGCTCCTTTTTTATGAACAAAATCAACAGCTATGAAGTCCGAGTGATCTAGCCTTGATTTCTCGCCCATCCCCGGCCCCTTCAAACTCTTGATGACATTCTCACAGTTCAAGGCAACACCAGATCACTTGCAAGGTCCATACCTTCCCTACAGACGAGTGCTTCTGCAATTTCAGGCTTCGAAATTCCCTCCTAGGAACGTGCCGTCCTGATCTTTGGCCGTGACAGCAGCCCTTTTAGCATTTTTGGAGATAGCGGCATCCACATTTATTTATCTTCATATAATCTGCCCCTGGTGGAATCCATTGGGGCAGCACATCAATGAGCATAAATCCTCAGTACACTTTTTTTTGAGTGGTGCGAGCTACGTGAAAGTACGTACAGATTAAGCCCATTTCACATTGAGATTCCAGCCCCCAAACCAGTCGCCACTAAGGCCCAAATATGCTACCGAAAACGGCCCATGCGTGGGTCCCGTAGCCTCACAGTCCATCCCAGTTCATCCTCTCCAACCGGCGCCGCAGCAACGACAGCCGGCGGCGCTGGGAGCCCATGCGCACGCCGCACCGCTACGGCGTCCGGCGGCCGGGTGCTGAGCGACCGCCTCGGTAGGCGCGCCTTAGGGCGTGGCCCGGTCGCTCTGCTCGCAAGGTGAAGTACTGCCCTCCTGTCTGCGCAAAGCTTCCCATCGTTCGTTTAAACTATCGAATCAAATGAAATGGATTTTTTTTTAGGTTTCCTTCTTGCTCGCCTGTTCTGTATGTACAATTTGAAATGCGAGATGATTTCTGTTCACTGCAATGGAAAACACACACCATGAGCCCATGATTGAGTGGCACACTAGTACCACACTACCACTTAATGCCTGATGCAGCCATGTAAACAGGCAACGGAAATACTAGGTTTGTACCATCTACAATCTTCTCAGATTATGACAATTGTTGCTTCATCAGTGCTTTTGGGATCTCCCCTACAATCTACTGGATTAAGGTGGCTTAACACATTGGCCTCACAAGGTATAGTAGATCTGCTCCCTCACTTGTTTACTAAGTTACCACATCAATTCTCAGACATTTTATACAGAGTAAATGTTATAAATGCAGTCACACAATCTCTCAGAATTCAGAAACACATAGAGTCATATTATAACTCAATAAATAAATCAACATAGTCCAGTGGAACACTCCCATTACAGTTTATTTCAGTACAGATTATTCTATCCCTCCACTGATATCACCTATTGAGTGGAGAGCATGGCTAAATGCCGCTAACTATGAGATGTGCTAATCTTGCTGGCTGCTGCTGGAGCCGCTCGATTGCATTACTCAAGTTTGAAGTTGTGGCTGTTTATTCCAATCATTTGTTGAAATTATCAACTCAAATGGAAGACTTAGTTTTACATTTCATTTTGCTTGTATAATTTCAAATGCAACATGATATCTGTTTGCTGCAACTGCCATGGAAAACACACGACACGCCAATATCAGATAACCGGATGCTTATATCATGTTCTTATTACAAACTACTATTGGACTCCAAACTAATAAGAGTCTGCTCTTCCAAATACAATCTATGCTACTGCTACTTTTCTTTGAGCATGTACTGTAGAAACAAACTATTTTAACGTTGACAAATGACAAGCAACCAATCAATAATAATTATTACATGTTGTAGCTTGTTGTGTCCACACCAATTTCTCCATCCTCCAATTGCTTCAACTCTAAAGTTCTTGGATCAAAGATTACTTACTGAACCCCTAATGCCGAGCCGTGCATGGGGCCATTTATCTGATCTTACGAATTGAAAATACTGGAGACCCCACCAAGTTTTGCAAAAAAAAATTGGTAATACAATTACAAAGCTGTAGCAAACTGTTTGCTTCTCTCCGCTCGTTACATCAATCGCTTGTCCGAAAACCCATGTACATTATTGTAGCCCATTTCTATTGATTTATGTTTAGCCAAAGTACCGGATAATACAATCTGATCATATAGCACTCCTACTCCAAAGAAAAGACCAAAGCGATTGCAAACATGACCTTGATACCACCTTGGTTTTCATAGATAACGGACACGCAGTACCTTCCTCTCGCTGAATTGCATTGGTGGATAAGCATAGGACCACAAAGCTTTGGGTTACCATCAAAGCTAGAGTTTGTAAATGTACTAAACTGGCTCGTGGTTGGCACATGCCCTTCTAGGTCATTGAAAGAAACGTTGAATTTAGTAAGAAAGTGTAGATTGCTCAAAGCTCCAGGGATTGCACCAGTTAGATGGTTGCTTGACAAGTCTAGCACCAACAAGTTTGTGAGGTCGCAGATTGATTGGGGATATCTCCATATAATTTGTTGAAGCTCAAATTTAGCGAAAGGAGCTCTTTTAAGAGACCGATCTCGGAGGGATCACACCAAAGAAGTTATTGTTTCCTAAATTGAGGACTTTTGAAAAAGCATTCACCTTGCGGTATTGAAGTGATATACTACCTAAATAAATTGGTACTTCAAAGACTCTTGGATCTAAAAGTACTGCAGTCTTCTCTGATTTTAGCATCGACATCTCTATTAATGTTGTAGGGATTTCCCCAGTCAAACTGTTATTTGATATGTCTAGATAGAACAGTAAGTTTAGGCTGCTGATCCAGTCAGGAATTGGCCCAGTTAGTTGATTGTCATCTAAAAATAGCATCTGCAAGTTTTTTAGCTTTGATAACCAATAAGGTATTTTCCCCAACAATGAGGACATACTAAAGGAAAGAATCTGAAGCTTCTCAAAACCATCAATGCTTTCATCATCTGGTATCATCTCATTCATGAAGTTTAGCCCAATAAGAAGGGCGGTGAGGTTTTTAGAGCTCTTTAGTATTTGAAGTGCATTTGTCAAATTTGTAAAACTGTTGCCAGAAAGTGAAAGTAACCGGAGTGACTCTAGATTCCCTAATCCCTTTGATAACTGGCCATGGAAATTATTATAAGATAGACGCAGCACTGTTAGTTTGTAGCATGAATATATGGCTTCGAATTTTGCCACCGAAGTTGTTCTCCATAAGATCTAAGATTTTAAGATTGGGTAAGTTGGAGAAATTGACCTTTTAAGTTCTCCCCGAAATTGTTGTTCCCGAGATCAATTGTTCTGAGATTTCTGCAGTTGCTCAGGGTGGATGGCAGCTCCCCATACATGCTGTTGTGGTCCAAATGAAGCTCCTGCAATCTCTTCAGATGAACTATGGAATCGGGTACCTTTCCGCTGAAATTGTTTTCTCCAAGATCAAGGATGACCAGATTTGTGAGCTTGGCTATATGTGTGCCATTAAGTATTCCATGCAAACCATTACTGGAAAAAGAGAGATGCTCTAACATGGTAGCATAAAAGAGTTCAACAGGGAGAGTCCCACTGAGGTGGTTGTGGGCAGCCTTGAGCACTTTGAGCTTGGAGCAATTACTGAGCCCTTGGGGAATATTGCCACTGAGTCTGTTGTAAGAGAGCTCAAGGACAGCAAAGGATGGTGATATGTTACAGAAGTGACTTGGAATCTGCCCAGTAAAGCTATTGTTGCTGGCATTGAGCACCACTAGATTCTCCATTCCCTCCCATGTTGTGGATGTAAACTGCCCTGAAAACAAGTTGCTTGAGATGTTAAGTACCTTTAGAGGTTGGCCAGGGGCTGAAGATGGTAGATCCTGCAAGTCTCCACTGATCTGGTTAAAGCTGATGTCGAGGACAATGATGCTGCTGGATGACACCAATTCCAGGGGCAGGTCACCGGACAAAAAATTGTAGGACAAGTTAAGGTGCTGCAAGCTGGTGAGGTTGCCAAGAGACGTGATGGTCCCTTCAAGGCCTCTATATGGTAGAGAGACCTCAGTGATCGTCTTATTTCCATTGCAGGTGACCCCTTCCCATTTGCAGCAATCAGTGCCTTCTTGCCATGACTTGGCGAGACTAGAATCCTTTGAGAGCCCAGCAAGGAACTGGAGGAGAGATGCCTCCTCCTGCTCCGTGCAAGAGCTGATGGGAGTGGCCAAGGAGAGCAGCAGCACAAGAGAAACGGAAAGAACAGGTAGGGGTAAAGTAATGTTGTATTTCTTGTATGAAAAATGGAGTGGCTGCATGGTTTCCTATTGAAACAAGCATGCAAACCGGATGCTTAATTTGTGCCCAATGTAGACAGTTATAATGGTCTAACCTGGGAAGAACATAAGGTATTAGAAGAAGGAAGAGGCTGTTGGTTCCATCTTGCTGATCCCTTCTAGTAGTGTCCACCACAAAGAAAAATAGAGGCAAGGATTAGATGGTACAATTTACTTTCAAAAAAAAAAGGATTAGATGGTACAACAAAGTCTTTGTTATGATTCTATTATATGCAACAGACACAGCGGCTCACTTGTTCACACCTAGATGTTGCATTGGTGGCTACCTGCTGTGGTCCACTTGGAATCCACTGAGGAAGCTTCCTCGCCGTACAAAATATTTGCCTCTGTCTAGTCATCATTGAATCAATCCTTGTTGAGTTTCTGCAGTCTGTTGTGATTTACCATTTTACCTCATTTGAGGCATTAACTTCAGTGCAGCCTATTCTCACTGAAGTTTTTTTGAATTTGACCAAATTTTGATAAAAATTTGTACTGTTGGCCCCTCTAAAAAAATGGCTCTGCCTGTGGATCTCACATAACTTGTCCTGCTAGCTTCACTTAAGCAACCAGTTGCCGTAACCTCAGTCATTAGTGTTAACAATTCTAAAACCCAAAAAATTAGAATCACTAATCGATGTGCCCCTTTTGTTGAGCAGGAAAAGGCGCGTATCTCTGAAAGCCACAATTGCTGAGTATCTGCAAGACCCGATTGTCGTGAGAGAGTATGCAAAGCGCCTACAATTTAGAGCAATCATCCGGCTAACGGTCAAGGTGTGTACATGCATGGTTTGGACTTGGGCGCAAGTGGAGGCAAGAAAAATAAGAAAGCAATTGTGGTGGGGGTGACAGGGCGAGGGCGACCTGGTGACCTGGTGCTGGTGCCCTATTCTTCTGACTGGCTGTTTTCAATGGCCCAGGTGCGCATATGATGAAACTTTTGTCCTCGGCTCGTGTTGCTGTCTGGACTGTGGAATTCAAAAGCACTGGAATGGAACAGCCATGGAGAGCGCGGGTGCTGCTGTGAAGTGTGATGTGTGAACACGGCCTATCATTTTTTTTTTTCATTCAGGTGGTGATGCCAATAATCATTTCCGTGGCGGGCGTTTTTTTGCCCGCCACGGAAAATGTTCCGCCACAACTCGGTTTCATTTTACGTGGCGGGCGTTTATTCCCCGCCACGGAAAATTGATTTTACGTGGCGGACACCTTAACATGCCCGCCACGGAAAATAGCGTATTTTCCGTGGCGGGCGTGTTAAAGTGCCCGCTACGTAAAATCAATTTACGTGGGCGGGCACCATTAAAGGCCCGTCACGGAGAACACACAGCCTAATAAGCCCGGTGTGGCCCGATTTTCTATCGTGGAGTATAAAGGCAATGGGCTTAGGGTTCTAGTCAACATCCAACCCTCTCCCTTTCCCAGGAGCAGCCGCCACCACCACAGTCCTCTCGGTGTCTCCTCTCTTCCTCACTCACTAAGTCTCTTCCCACTCACAACTCGCTCGCCGGAGGACTCGCGCTCCAAGCTGCGCCGGACGCGCGGGCCGCGTTGGCGGAGGGACAGCTCGCGCCGGCAGACGGGGCTCGCGTCGCCGGGCGGCGACGGAGGACTCGCGTCGGCGCGACCGCGGAGGACGGCCCGCGTCGGGAGCGCGGACAGATCCACGGCGCGGTGGCTCCCGGCGGGCGGATCCAACCGGCGCACGGGCGCGCGCCGCGGTTGGGCGTGGAAACAAAGGCACCGTGGGCGGCGCTCGTGAGGAGATCCACGACGGGCGGGAGCTAGTCAACGGCGGCGACCCGCGCGGATCGGGTGCTCGTGGCGGCGGATCCGGGCGGACTGAGCTCGTGGCGGCGGATCCGCTACGGGAACCCTAGATCCGCAAAGTCCGCGTGCCCGCGGGTCGGGCGGATCCGCGCGCCGCCGCGTGCTCGTGGGCGGGCGGATCGAGGACGGGCGGTCGGAACCCGACATCCGGGCGGCGCTACCGGAGGCCCAGTCCAGTCCAAACGGGCTCGGTCCGGGCTTTTTTCTCTTTTTTTTTTTTCACTGATTTTCGGTGACGGGCTTTCTTACATGCCCGCCACGGTTGTTCAATTTAGCGTGACGGACAAGGTGCCCGCCACACAAAACACGGTGATTTACCGTGACGGTGACGGCACCCGTGCCCGCCACCTAAAATGAAAAACGCCCGCCACTAAAAATGAATTGGGTAGTAGTGAGGTGCGCATATGATGAAACTTTGGTCCTCGGCTCGTGTTGCTGTCTGAACTGTGGAATTCAAAAGCACTGGAATGGAACAGCCATGGAGAGCGCGGGTGCTGCTGTGAAGTGTGATGTGTGAACATGGCCTATCATTTTTTTTTTCATTCAGGTGGTGATGCCAATAATCTCGTGTGTTTACACTCGCCTATTTTTAGGTTCACTTGTGACCAATAATTTACTTACCTACTGTAGAACAGTCAAATCGCTAGGTAAAAAGGTGATGTCGAACAATTCCAAACGGAGGGGGAGTAATTTTTTTTATTGGTTGAGAAATGGTTATGCTTACTTGGTTACAGTATGAGCGCAATTGCACATTTTATATTGGTTCTTAAGCAGCCGTTGTATGATTATCTGTCATCACGGGTGGCTTACTATTTCCTCGTGGTGTGGTGTTGACTGCAGAACAGAACAGGACGGCATTGGGTCCCTAATTGTTTGTGCATACAGTATATACTTGGAGCCCGTTCGGTTGCCATGCAACCCAAAATAGTTTGGGTTGGAGTCACTGTAGCACTTTCGTTTGTATTTGGTAATTATTGTCCCACCATGGATTAACTAAGTTTAAAAGATTCGTCTCGCACTTTTCAGCTAAACTGTGCAATTAGTTTTATTGTTTATCTACATTTAGTGCTTTCCATGCATGCGTCAAAAGATTTGATATGACGGGTACTGTAGCACTTTTTTGGTTTGCTTTTTGGCCTTGCATGGCAACCGAACGGGGGCTTGGTTTCTGTGTTCCTTGCATTTATGCTCAGTTTGTTTATATTTCCTGGAACACATCGTAACTTAAACACATCTATCAGGTGTTCAGGTTGAGAGGCAACTGGAGAGACCTGGGAAATTGGGAGATGGAGCGTATAGCTGCAGAGCAGAGCTAGGACTGCAGCTGCAGCAGCTGCAGCTGAAGATGATGGAGCGGTGAGCTGGCGTACATGTGCCGGCTTTGGAGACAGCCTGTTCGGCTGATCTCGGCTGATGGCTGATTTTAGGCGATTGAATAGTATTCGTGAGGAGAGAATAAGCTGAAATAAGCTAAGTCGAGCCAAGCCGAACACGCTCTTCTTGCTGGAGTGCAGCCAGACAGACCGGGGCTGCGGCCGCTGTGAGCGGAGCGCGCAGCGTGCCGTACGCGTCCAGAGTCCAACAAGCTCCGGCACGCGCGTGATGAGTGGACGTGGTCTGGTCAGCGCCACGCCCTCAACTCGCGAATGCCGGACTGCCAAACCGGCCGGCGGCGGCGACGCGACACATGCCACAAAAACGCGTCGTCGCACGGCCGGCCGTCCGTCGTCAGCCGTTCATCCGGTCACGCCGCGTTCTTGTGCTCCGTTCCGCCACCCATCGCGTACGTACGTACGTGCTCCTCTTCATCACTCATCGTCGGTCTGAAAGTCCGAAAGGACTTGTATCTTTGAGGACTTGTATCTTTGATCTGATTCAAAGTCGTCGCAACTCTGAGAACGGGCTGAATAACGTGGCGTGAAAACGGGCTCTACTGAACTGACGTGTGCGTAGGCGCGTCCACACGGCGTACCGATACCGACCCAACGTGTGTGTTCGGCGTACTAGCTCGGTCGAGCTGCCCAACAAACTCCACATCTGATTCGAAGATCATGTTTAGAACGTGGGGAGTGGTATGTTTGTCCAATTGACCCGTGCACTGCATTCCATGTTAACGATCGTTTGTTGAACAACAAACTAGTGAACGACCACACCACCCCCGCAATCTTTCTTCAAAACAAGAAATATGCTATTGGCTGAACTTATTACTATAACTTTATATTGTAGTTTTTTTTTTTCAAAACAAAACAATTTATTGACATACATTTTTTATAAACAAACATAATACCAAAACTTCTTATCGAACCATTTCCAATGCATTTTTTGATAATTGTACAGACAATCTCATCATGACAACTTTTGAGCATGATGTTTTTTTTTAGAAAAAAAGATACATCTTTACATATTAAACTATATTGATAACAACTTTTCATTTTACGATGGTTCGTTCAGAGCGAACCATATTCATGGACCCGTGTCTTTGTTGTTCTCACTTTTTTTCTCCTCTTTTTTTTTTTTTTTTTTTTTTTTTTTTTTCTTCTTTTTTTTTTTTTTTTTCATATCAACCAACTATTTTTATCTTCGATACACTATAAATAATTTCCTATTTGAATTCATAAGTTTGTCGGGAACTTTGTAAAATAATTGTGTTGTCCAACAAAAAACCTATGTGTTTAAATTACGTTATTTGTAAAATTTACTATATGATGTGCTAGAAATTATTATAGTAAATTTGTTTGTTGATAGTTATGAACAAAAAGTTGGGTTGCAAAGGTAATTCAAAATCATGTTGAGCAAAGATGAGCACAACCCTAGTGGTTTAGTTTTTTTTTGGAAACTGGGTAGGAATTCTATTGCTTACGGACTGACAATCGTCATCAACTATTACACTGATGTGCACCGAGAGAGAGCTCATGACTTGCTCAAACCCTTCTTCACATTCATACCCACTAGCAGATATTACATGAGCTGCTCTATTACATTCTCTATGGACAAAATCACATTTGAACCAATGAAAATTTACTTGTGCCATAATCTTCATCTCTGAAATCAATCCACCTGATGATGTAGCATCATAGTCACTGAATAGAAAGCTTGCTTGACCTGTAAAGCATCTATTTTAGTTTGTTTGAGCAGTGTTCCTACATTTTTTTTTCATTTTGATTGAGCAGAAGAAGTGCTCCTACAGTTGATCCATGCAAGGCCTGTACTCAAGCCCAGATAAACTAGTTTTTTAAAAAAAAAAAAACATAAACCCCAGCTCTGTCCATGATAAGATTCCAGCCCAAATCACTCGCTTTGCAGGCCAAACGTGCTACCCGAAAAACAGCCCATGTGTATCATGGATCCCTACACTCACAGGCCACGACCAGCCCATGTTCATCGTTTCGCTTTTTCTCAAAATAATAATAAAAAAAGTTCACCGTTTCCTTTCGCAGGCTTCACCGCTTCCACAGGCAACGGTGGGCAGCGGCGCGAGGAACCCATGCGGCCATGCCATGCGCACGCGCGCCGGCGTACGGTGGTCGTGCGCTCGATTTCAGGCTCGAGCAACGCGCCCGCGCGTTCGGCGGCCCCAGTCTGCTCCTAAGGTAATGGACTTCAATCACCGGAGTATCCGCATTATCCGCGTCGTCGTAGCTTTAACTTTTACGGATCTGATCGAGGGCTGTGAAAAGATTCCAATCATTTGTTGAAATTACCAACTCAAATGGAAGGCTTAGTTTTACATTTCATTTTGCTTGTATAATTTCAAATGCAACATTATATCTGTTTGCTGCAACTGCAATGGAAAACACGACACGCCAATATATATCAGATAACCGGATGGTTATATCATGTTCTTACAAACTACTATTGGACTCCGAGTTAATAAGAGTCTGCCTTTCCAAAGAGAAACTAAGCTAGTTTCTTTGAGCGTGTCGTGTAGAAACAAACCATTTTATCGTTGACAAATGCCAAGCAACCAATCGTTACTAATAATTAATCAATCATTACTAATAATTAATCATTACATGCTGCCGCTTGTTGTGTCCACACCAATTTCACCATCCTCCAATTGCTTCAACTCTAAAGTTCTTGGATCAAAGATTACTTACTGAACCCCTAATGCCTGGGGTCATTTATCTGATCTTGTGGAAGTGAAAACACTGGAGATCCCACCAGATTTTGCACTGGTAAATTGGTAATACATTTACAAAGCTATAGCAGCAGTTTGTTTCTCTTCTCAGTTACATCAATGGCTTGTCTGAAAACCCATGCACATTATCGTAGCCCATTTCTATTGATTTGTGTTAGCCAAAGTACATGGATAATACAATCTGATCATATAGGACTCCTACCCAAAAGAAAAGACCGGCTGATTGCGAACACGACCTTGCTGCCACCTTGGTTTTCATAAACAATGGACATGGGACCTTCGTCTGCTGAACCTGAACTGCATTGGTGAATAAGCATAGGACCACAGAGCTTCGGATTGCCACTAAAGCTGAACTTTGTAAATGTACTAAACTGGCCTCGTGGTTGGCACTAACCCGTCTAGGTCATTGAAAGAAACATTGAATTCAGTAAGGAAGTGTAGATTGTTCAGCGCCGCGGGATTGCACCGCTAGATGGTTGCTTGACAAATCCAGCACCAAAGAAGTCTCGTGAGGTTGCGGATCGATTGGGGGATATCCCCATATAGATTGTTGAAGCTCAAATCAAGGAAATGGAGCTCTTCTAAAAGACCGATCTCTGGAGGGATGACACCAATGAAGTTATTGTTAGCTAGATCAAGCACTTTTGGAAAAGCATTCACCTTGCGGTATTGAAGTGATGTACCGAAATAAATTGGTACTTCAAAGACTCTTGGATCTAAAAGTGCTTGCGAGTCTTCTCGATTTTAGCATCGGCATCTCTCAAATGCTGTAGGAATTTCCCCACAGATTGTTATTTGATATTTCTAGAAAGAATAAGTAGTGTAGGCTGCTGATCCAAATCGAATCGGCCCAGTTAGTTGATTGCCATGTAAAAATAACATCTGCAAATTTCTTAGCTTCGATAGCCAATAAGGTATTTTCCCCAACAATGAACACTTTCGCTAAGGAAAGAACCTCGAAGATTCTCAAAACCATTAATGCTTTCATCATCCGGCATGGTCTCGTTCATGAAGTTGAGCCCAATAAGAAGTATGGGTGAGGTTTTTGGATCTCTTTAGTATCTGAAGTGCATTTGCTAAATTCGTAAAATCAAGTACCAAGAGAAAGGAACGAGAGTGACTTCAGATTGCCTAGTCCCTTTGATAACCGGCCTTGGAAATTGTTATAACATAGACCCAAAGGCGCTTAATTTGTGGCATGAGTATAAGGTTTCGGAATTTTGCCACTCAAGTCGCTTCACCCTAAGATCTAAGATTTTTAGATTGGGTAACTTGGAGAAATTGACCTTGTTGAGTTCTCCACTGAAATTGTTGTTCTTGAGGTCGATGTTTGAGAGATTTGTGCGGTTGCTCGGGGTTGATGGTAGCTCCCCGCACAGTCATTATAGCCCAAATGAAGTTCCCGCAATTTCTTGAGCTGAACTATGGAATCGGTATCTTTCCGCTAAAATTATTTTCTCCAAGATCAAGGATAACCGTTTAGTGAGTTTGGCTATATGTGTGCCATTAAGTATTCCATGTAATTCGTTGTTGGGAAAGAGAGATGCTCCAACAAGGTAGCATTGAAGAGTTCATCCGGGAGAATCCCACCGAGGTGGTTGTGGCCAGCCTTGAGCACTCGAGCATGGAGCAATTATCGAGTCCCGGGGGATATCGCCACCGAGGTTGTTGTAACAGTTCAAGGACAACTAAATTTGGTGATATGTTACGTAAATGAGTTGGAATGTTCCCGGATGTGCCGTTGTTGCTGGCATTGAGCACACAACTAGATTCTCCATCCCCTTCCATGTTGTGGATGTAAACCGCCCTCGAAAATAAGTTGCTTGAGATGTTAAGTACCTTTAGAGGTTGTCCAAATGGTTGAAGAGGGTAGATCATGCAAGTCTCCACCGACCGTTGAAGCTGATGTCGAGGACAATGATGCTTTGGATGATACCAATTCCAGGCAGGTCACCTGACAAAGGAATTATAGGACAAGTTAAGATGCCGCAGCCCGTGAGGTTGCCCGAGCCGGTGAGATTCTCCCTTCAAGCCTCCTAGAAGGCGGTGAGACATGGGTGACAAATCCCGTTTGTGTTGCGGTGACGCCTTCCCATTTGCAATCGGTGCATGCCCTTGCCGCCATGACTTGGCAAGGCCGGCATCGCCCCTGCGAGAGCCCAACAAGGAATTGGAGGAGAGAGGTCTTCTCCACTCCGCAGAACCGACAGGGGGTGGCCAAGGAGATGAGCAGCAGAATAGTAAATCCAAGGATAGGCAAGGGTAATCTCCCGCAGCGGCACTTATTGTGTGAAAAATGGTTTGGCCGCATGGCTTCCTGTTTAAGCTAGCTTAGCCTGTGGCTCGTCTAGATGAAGAGCCAAATGGAATGGTCTGATACTGATCAGGTTGAGCGAGGTTGAAGAAAAACTGGGTGTACGTGCTTTTTATCCTTGAAACAAGGGACACATGCATCACTTCCACCGCGCTTTCATGGGCACATGTTCCACTTCCATCCGGTGGCGAGGCGAAACGCGCGGGGCCGAGGCTGTTTTCATGGAAACGAGGGACACATCACTTCCACCTGTTTTCATGGAAACGCTGAAAGCACGACGGACGAGGCACATATATGTTCCACTTCCACCGGTGGCGAGGCGACGTGGCCGAGGCTGTTTTCATGGAAACGGGGACACATGTTCATGTTCCACTTCCACCTGTATTCATTGGCTGATCAGCAGCAGGAAGCCGAGCAGCAACGACACGGCGAAGCGGCCTCCAGCGGGCATGCGAAAGCATCCACGGCGTTGTCGAGGTACCGAGCAACGGTCCTACGCCGAGCCCACAAAACGACGCCGCGACCTGCCACTTGCTTTTGGCCTTGGCCGTTCTCGCGAGCCCTTCATGCAAAGACGCAAGGAATTGCCATGGTCCGCCTACGCTTTAGGGCGCCTTAATGGAGGTTTTCACCTCCTGGTCTCCCTTTTTCATCGGCATCGCGCGAGCTTCCGACCGCACATGCGGCCGGTGGTGCCCGGGTGCGGACGGGGCTCGCGGCCCAGTGTGCCGCGCTGATCGCAGGCAGCGACGCCGCTGGGCGGACCTCGCGACGGGCGGTGCTCTCGCGGCGGAGCTCAGCGCCGACCCACACGACGGTGCTCGGCGCCCTTTCTCCCGATGAAACGAAACAAGTGCCTTAGTGGGGGTTTCATGCGGTTACCGAATTTTTTTGTTGAAACGAAACCATGGAGGGTGCTGCCGATTGTGTTAAAAGAAGAAGTAAACCCAGACTGGGTGATACAACAAATAGAAGAAAATCAATTACAACATGAGCAACGACAACTAAAAGCAGCCGATTGGACTGGGACCTTAAACCCGCGCCGCACAACATCACTTGGTCGGATTAGGACATCGATACGAAGTCCAACGAAAAAAAGAAAAACACTTGATCGGGTTGAGACATCAACACGAGCCTCAACGGAAAAAAAAAACACTCAGTCGGATCGGGTCATTGACACGAGCCTCCACTTCGCTGCCATCGTCATGAAACGTTTTGAAAACTGTTTTGGAAACAGTGCCCAAACATTGCATCCCCATGAAACATTCTCCTTTTCTCTCCTCTCTAATTCATGCAAAGATTCTCTTTTGGTTGATGTGGAGACTGGTCTTTAAAACCCCCACGTTATCGCCGG
The DNA here is from genome assembly GCA_015847255.1 of Hyparrhenia diplandra. Taxonomy (NCBI): domain Eukaryota; kingdom Viridiplantae; phylum Streptophyta; class Magnoliopsida; order Poales; family Poaceae; genus Hyparrhenia; species Hyparrhenia diplandra. The sequence goes on along the minus strand of JADLZK010009669.1, from coordinate 68,080 downwards.
AGGCGTTGACCCGCCGAAAGAGCATAGCCAAACGCTGAAATGACCATGCTGGCATTTACAAGACCATTCGGGTCTCTTTCCCAAGGCGTCTCTTTCCCAAGGTAATAACATCCACACGCCGATGCGGGTCGACCATAAGGGCGTCTGCAATGGTAATAGCTAATACTAGCTACGTAGTCGGCTGATGTGGACTATTTTATATTGGTGGACCCGCATGCTCATCTCACATGTTCTTGAGCTACGTGAAATATTCTAGCTATTTGCATGTAGCTAGTGACTATTCTCTTACCTACTTTTTTTCCATACCATGTCACATCTAGATAACGAAATAGCTAACCATTGGGGAGGCCCTAATGAAACCTTTTATTGATAACAACTTTTATAATGACCTTTTATATTTTAACTAATTCTATTTGTACAATGGTTCATTCACGGCGAACCATAGTCATGGCCCTGTGTCTATGTTGCTCTCACTTTTTTTTTTCTCTCCTTTTTTTTTTTTTACCTTTTTTGTCTTCTTGTTTCATTTTTTTCATATCAATCAACCAATTTTTTTCTTCTATATACTCTGAATAATTTTATTTTCGGATTCATAAGTTTGTCAGGAACTTGTAAGATAATTGTGGTGTCCAACAAAAAACTTATGTGTTTCAATTATGAAGTTGTGCTAGAAATTATGTTAAGAAATTGTTATAACAAATTTGTTTGTTGATATTTAAGAATAAAGATAGGGTTGCAAAGGTAATTAAAAATTATGTTGAGCAAGGATGAACACTACCCTAGTGGTTAATTAGTTGTTTTTTTTGAAACTGGAAATTCAGCGACTATTACATTTTTTTTATGTGCGCCGAGAGAGAGAGCGTGCGCTCATGACTTGCTCAAACCCTTGTTCACATTCATACCCACTTAGGGCTGGATATCGAGCCAGCTCGGCTCGTTAGTGGCTCGGCTCGTTATAGCTCGGCTCGTTATGGCTCGTTATACAAACGTTGGCTCGTTAATGAGCTCGAGCTGGCTCGTTTGGCTCGTGAGCCAAAACACAAAAAAACATATGTACAGAGATTATAATCGTAAATCGATAAGAGAAATACATCACATGCATATATAAAATGAAATAAACAAAATACATATGAATTTTCAATGAAAAATATAAGTATGCATTTTTTTACCATTATCCATCATCCTCTATTGATTGACTCCATTAATTAATCTATATAGTATTTGTTACTTATCTTGGCTCGTTATGGCTCGCGAGCAGGCTCAAGCTAGCTCGTTATAAAACGAGCCAAGCTCGAGAGCCGAGCCATTAACGAGCGAGTCGAGCGAGCTAGCGAGTTACGAGTTTTTTAGTCCCAGCCTTATACCCACTAGCAGCTATTACATGAGCTACTCTATTACATTCTCATGGGACAATCACATTTGAACCAATGAAAATTTACTTGTGCCATAATCTTCATCTCTGGAATCAATCCGCCTGATGATGTAGCATCATAGTCATTTGAATACAAAGCTTTCTTGACCTGTAAAGCATCTGTTTTAGTTTGTTTAGAAGGACCTAGTTGAGAGAAGTGCTCCTACATTTTTTTTTCCTTCTTTTTGAGCAGAATAAGTGCTCCTACAGTTGACCCATGCAAGGCCTGTACTCAAGCCCACATAAGGAAACCCCACCTCACTCCATATTAAGATTCTAGCCCAAATCACTTGCTTCACAGGCCAAACGTGCTACACGAAAAACAGCCCATGTATCATGGACCCCGACACTCACCGCCACGGCCTAGCCCAGTTCATCGTCACCCATCGCAGGCTTCATGGCTTCAGCCTTCAAGCGAACCACCACCCAAGTTCCACAGGCAACGGGCGGCGGCGCTGGGAACACGCGCTCCGGCGTCGGTGGCTGTGGGTTCGTGTCCAGGCTCGAGCAACACGCCAGACGGCGCGGCGCGTTCGACGGCCTCCGTTCTCCTCCCAAGGTAATATAGACCCCAATCACCACAGACACGGAGTAGCCGCATTGTCCGCATCATCGTAGATTAAGAACAAATCTCATCGAGTTCTGCTAAAAGATTCCAATCATTAGTTGAAATTATTGACTGAAATGGAAGACTTAGGTTTCACATTTCATTTTTTCTTGTATAATTTCAAATGCAGCATGATATCTGTTTGCTGCAACTGCGATGGAAAAAAACACCACACACCAATATCATGTTCTTACAAACTACTATTGGACTCCAAACTAATAAGAGTCTCCCCTTCCAAATAGAATCTAGGCTACTTTTTTTTTAGCGTGTCCTGTAGAAACAAACTATTTTAACGTTGACAAATGACAAGCAACCATAACCAATCAATAATAATAATTATTACATGCTGCAGCTTGTTGTGTCTACACCAATTTCACCATCCCCCAATTGCTTCAGCTCTAAAGTTCTTGGATCAAAGATTACTTACTGAACAACTAATGACAGAGCTGTGCCTGGGGCCATTTATCTGATCTTCTGGAAGTGAAAACACTGGAGATCCCACAAAGTTTTGCACTGGTAATTTGGTAATGCAGTCACAAACCTGTAGCAGCTGCTTGCTTCTCTGCTCAGCTACATCAATCGCTTGTCTGAATACCCATGCACATTATTGTAGTCCATTTCTATTGATTGGGGTTAGCCAAAGTACCTGGATAATACAATCTGATCATATAGCACTCCCACTCCAAAGAAAAGACCGAAGGTGATTGCGAACATGACCCTGCTGCCAACTTGGTTTTCATAGACAATGGACAATGGACCTTCCTCTGCTGAATCGCCCGGTGAATAAGCATAGGACCCGCAGAGCTTTGGGTTACCATAAAAGCCGGAGTTTGTAAATGTACTAAACCGGCTCGTGGTTGGCCCCGACCCTTCTAGGTCATTGAAAGAAACATTGAATTCAAGAAGAAAGTGTAGATTGTTCAAATACGCAGTGGATTCCACCGCTTAGATGGTTGCTTGACAAGTCTAGCACCAACAAGTTTGTGAGGTTGCTGATCGATTGGGGGATATCTCCATATAGATTGTTGAAGCTCAAATCAAGTACATGGAGCTCTTCTAAAAGACTGATCTCTGGAGGGATGGTACCAATGAAGTTATTGTTAGCTAGATCAAGCACTTTTGGAAAACCATTCACCTTGCGGTATTGACGTGATGCACCTAAATAAATTGGTACAACAAGGAGACTTGGATGTATAAGTCTTTGCAGCCCTTCTGCTTTTTTAGCATTTGCGCCTACGTTAATCTTTGTTGGAATTTCTCCCTAAGGGTGTTGTTCGATAAATCTACATGGAAGAGGGAGTTTAGGTTGCTTCGATCCAGTCAGGTATTGGTCCCGATAGTTTATTGTTATATAAAAATAGCATCTCTAGATTTGTGAGCTTTGCTAACCATTGGGGTATCTTTCCGCACAATGAACAATCACTCATGGCAAGGACCTGAAGGTTCTCAAACCCATCAATTACTTCATCCTTCGGCATGGCCTCGTTCTTGAAGTTATGCCCAATTAGCAAGGTGGTTAGGTTCCCGCAACCGCTAAGGATTTGAAGTGCGGTTGTGATATTTGTAAGGTTGATGTCAACAAGTGATAGGAATGAGAGAAACTTTTAGATCAGCGATTCTTTTCGACAATTGGCCATGGAAGTTATTTGAAGATAGCCGCGGTCTGGTTAGATTGCTACATGAATATAAACTTTCTCGGGATAATTCCAAAGAAAGTTGTTCCACAAAAGATCCAAAGTTTTTAGATTGGGCAAGTTGGAGAAATTGACCTTGGTGAGTTCTCCACTTAAATTGTTGTTCTTGAGGTCGATGGTTATAAGATTTCTGCATTTGCTAAGAGTTGATGGAAGGTCCCCGGACATGTGATTATTGTCCGTATGAATCTCCTCCAGTTTCTTGAGCGCACCTATAGAATCTGGGATATTGCCACCAAATCCATTCCCCAAGATCTAGGGTGACCAGATTAATGAGTTTGCCTTGATACGCTGATTGATCCTTCCAACTTTGGAAAAGCGAGGTGCTCAACAAGGTAACATTGAAGAGCTCATCTCCGAAGAGTCCCACCGAAGTTGTTATGCCCAAAGATTAAGAGATGTCATCATGGAACAATTGCCAAGGCCTGGAGGGATACTTCCATTGAACATTGTAGCTAAGGTCAAGCGTAGCAAATGATGGTGCACCGACACGAGCTTACGGTTGGTACATGACCAATAAAACTGTTGTTGCTAGCGTAGAGCGCAAACCCGCATTCTTCATGATCTCCCATGTACTGGATGGAAACGCCTGTAAACAAGACTCGAGATGCTCGGTACTGCGGGAGGCCTTGCGAGAGGTTGCGGATGGCTGATCTTTGCGTGGGTCTCCACCGAGCTGGTTGAAACCGACGTCAAACACGGTGATGCTGTTGGACAACACCAATTCATGTGGTAGGCCACCGGACAACAGATTGTAGGATAGATTGAGGCGCAACAAGCCCGTGAGGTTACCAAGGAATGGTGAGATGAATCCCTCAAGTCTCCTAGAAGCCAAGAAGACATCTGTGACCATCTTGTGCGGACCACATGCAATGCCTTCCCATTTGCAGCAGTCATGCCATTCTTCCATGACGCTTGTGGGAGGTTGCCGTCCCCGCGAGAGCCTGCGAGGAACCGGAGGAGGGAGTTGCGCTCCTGCTCGGTGCAAGAGCTTGTTGGAGATGCGAAAAAGAGGAGCAGAACAATAGCAACGGCAAGGGAAATCGTGTGAAATCTGCTGCTGTATTTGTTGCTGCATGAGGATTGGAATGGCAGCATGCTTTTTGCCCCAAGATATGAACATGGGAGAAAGAGGCATAAGCTGTGCTCTGAGAAGCCATAGGTCCATTTTGTGTCTGATGAAGAAAGAGCATGAGGGGTTAGGAACAAACAGGAGCAGCTGCTGTTCACTTTTGTTTACCTTTTGTTTGATCCTCCCAGCCACGTCGTTGTAAAGTCATCAAAAGAAAATACTCCCTATGTCCCAAATTATAAGTCGCTTTGACTTTTTGGTACATCAATTTTGTTATGTATCTAGACATATTGTTATATCTATACATTGCAAAGTGGATTGACGTGGCTCATGCTTTTGGGCTGCTTAGCTTTCTCTTCTCTTGATGAAATCCTACCGTGTTCTTGGGGTGACAAATTCAAAGCGCCATCAATGTCATGATCGACGTGGATGCAGTAGGACAAGTAGACACACGAAGATTGCAGATTTATGGTGGAAATTGAGCTGAAACTGACAACCAGGAAATTGATCTGAAATTGACAAAAAGTAACTGAAAACTAAAGTAGACACGATAATGCATGTTAGATTTTTTCTTGGGCAATTTTCACGATAAGGTTAAGTCGACCTTTTTATCTCCAAAACCAGCACACCTTTGTTTCCATTTCCACATTAGAAAAGTACACATAGCAATGTTAAGTGTATTCACTTTATGATGTACTCCCTCTATCCTATAATATAAGTGATGCAAAGTGTAGAATTTGTAACTGAACATAAGGTTTCTGGGTTCCTAACCTCCCACTCTCCTATATCTCTATAGCAAGAAATACTAAGATTCCTTTTAAACTTAGCGCATAAAGTAACAACTGAACTAAGTGTCTCCCTCATAATTAGTGAGGGGGGGCCTTTTTCCAAGCTCTTTATTTTGTTTAAAAAAATCGCTTGGATACCTTATATTTTAGGACTAGGGGAGTCATACGCACTTGTCATATGAACCTCAAACATCTAATCATGTTGATCATATATAAATGTCCAAATTAGATCTAATTGGATATGCAAGTCGCATCTAGTAGGAAGTTACCTTGATGGGATTTGGAAGATATTTTCCATGTCTTTAAACTAATAGAAAAATTATAAACAGATATTCCTCAGATAATCTTATAGGAGTTGTTGGGGATTCGACCTTGGATAATGTTATCCCCTCATATGTAACCGCATAACCTCCGCGGTTTGGGTTTGCATATTGTTTGCAGGGTCACTGTTGGAGTTGCCGACGGTTCTTCGGGTGGATGCTTTGCCACCACGGCTTCGTCTTCTGAGCAGGCAACCTTTGTGTTGATTTCTCTTTGCAGGTCTAGTCGGTTAGGACTTTGGTGTTGGGTCCTCTTTCTCCCTCCCCATGTACTCTTGCTATTTGTTTGTGTGTTTTGTTTAGGTGTGTTTGGGGCTCCGCTGGTAATCCTAGGATTACTTGTTGAGCCCTTTGTATCGGGTGACCTGGCCTTTCTTTAGCCTTTTCTCTTAATGAAGTACGGGGTGAAGTCCCGCTTTCGAAAAAAAAAATATTGTTTGCAGGGCACCTTCGTTTGCTAATAAGCTTCAAGGTGGATAGCTTTCGTTGAAAAGTCACGAAGATGTTTTCACCATTCGCGAGGCTAACTGCGAAGATGAAGACTCTGAAGAAGGATCGATCAACCACGAAGAACGAAGATGGATGGCCACCTTTGGAAGAATCTTCAGTCGGTGTTTGATCAAGCGAGAAGTGTGATGTCGCCTAGGAGGTTCTGGATACGGAGACCATTCACGTGAAGACGAAGTCCATGATCATGATAGCCGTGGTGCAGGAGTTAGGATAGACCAACAGGGACGGATCTAGAAAAAATGAAGCATCGACGTCACTGTAAAATCATAAGTCATCTCTGTCACAAGCAGTAGTGTTTACAAGGTAATTTTTTCAAACTTATTGTTGTTCGATGATAGCAATGCTTGAACCGTAGCTCGCACGCGCTTTCCGTTGGGTGTTTCTCACCAAAGGTAATATGTGATCAACAGTTGTGACCATTGTGCGAGGTGGAGCTGCTGGCCAGCCGGATCCATGGCTTCACCCCCTCTCTATGGCGACTATTGTGCGTATGTATCTTTCCTTTGCTAGCACGGTTGGTGTGGTGCGGTGGAGGTTCACCTCCCCCTCGTGTTTTCTTGCTGTTTATTTGTGTTTTTGGGGATTCTAAGGGTAATTCGAGGATTATTTGGGAGTTATTTGTATCCGTGCTTCGATCTTTTTCTTTGGCCTCTTGATCACGAAAAAAAAAAAAAAAAAGACGAGCACAAGAGCGCATATCCTTGGGATGCTTGGTCTTCCGAATTGGCCGTACGTCGCGATCACGCGCGATGCAGCCCAACGGGATGAGGATTTGTTTGCGAGCGAGGAGGTTCAGGAGACGTTTCCAGCGGTCACCTTTTTGACAAACGGGGTCGCCGCGCGCTGTGACAGCTCGGCTCCTCCACGGCTCGCTCTCCAAATGCTGCGTGTACGCATTGAAACTGAAATACGCACAAATTACGGCCCATTTGAAACCGAGATTCGAGCCCAAACCACTCGCCACGAAGCCCCAAACATGCTACCCAAAGCGGCTGTATGGGTCCCGCAAACTCACATTGCAGCCCAGTTCGAATCTTTTTTTGCAATTTTGACACTTTTTAAAACAATTTCCAGAAAAAACATGGGTTGACTTTTATTTCCAAAACTAACACATTTGGTCAGTGGAAATAAAAAGTCAACTCGTGTTTTTCTAAAAAATTGTTTTAAAATAGTGTCAAAATTGCAAAAGATTCCCAGTTCATCGTCTCCAACTCCGAACTCCAACCGAGCAGCAGCAACGACGTGGCGGCGGCGCGGGAACCCATGCCGCACGCCACGGGCGTACGGCCGGTTGCTGGGCTCTCTTCTACACTTCAGAAAAGGTGTAAGCCTCTGACAATCCAAAAGTTAGAAAGCATCGTGTGACCAATCTGCTTCCTCTTATCTTCCATGATCCATTAATTAACGAAGCGTGGCTAAAGTTTAGGGTTGCCGGAGATGAAAGCGTGGCTAAAGATTTCAAACTTGTATTGTACTCCCATAATTTTTTTTTCGAAATCGGGACTTCACCCGTATTGCATTAAGAGAAAAGGCCAAAGAGTGGCCGGGGGGCTCAACAAGTAATACTAGGATTACCAGCGGAGCCCCGTAAACGTGAAACAAACAAACAACAAAAATACATGGGGAGGGAGAAAGAGGACCCAACACCTAAATCCTAACCGACTAGACCTGCATAAGAGAATTCAACACAAAGGTTGCCGCTTCGGAAGACGGCCGCGGTGGCAAAGCATCCACAAAAGCGACCAGGAAGTCACTGCGAGCCGGGCGAGATTAGCATCGGCACTCTAGCGGCGACCAAGAAGCCGCTGCGAGCCGAAATGAAAGACGGGTGAGAACAGTGACCAGGTAGCCACTTTGGAACACCGGCGCGACCATCGGCACTCCAACAGCGACCAAGAAGGCGCTGTGAGCCGAGCACGACATCGGCGGCAACGCCAATCGAGACGGGGCAAACCTAAGCGAAGAGAAAATGAAATACAAGCATGCCAAGCACGAGGAGAGAGGAACCGGAATCCGTGGCGACGACCATGGGAGGTGGATCGCAGGAGTGCTCAGCGTTGTCTTCAGGAAGGGGATCGACGTCCACGAATGCCGACAACGCTAGAGAGTGCACAAAAAAGGTCTTCGACCTAGCCCCGCACGACGAACCGCCCGCCCCGCAGAGGCCTGGGCAAAATATCCGATACCCATTACCCGCACCCAATTACCCGAACCCGACCCAATTACCCGAACCCAAACTACCCGATCCCAAATTCGGATAGCGATTTTGATTACCCGAAATTAGCTTTGGTAATGGGGTAATGCACTTCGGTACCCAAACTACCCGAACTACCCAAAGATTTGCCTTCATCTTTATATTTATCACATATTGTTAGTTGAACAGCTAAAATTATCACTTTTATTAGAATATAATTCTCTCGGTTTGAACAAGTGACAATAATATAGTATTCTCCACAAATTGTTGTTGAAATTCTACACAAATTTCTAGTGAAATTATGTATAAATTGTTACTAAAATTTTGTGTAGTTTGTTGTTTTCTATAAAATCGGTAGATCGGGTATACCCAAACCCGAACCCGACTTATCGGGTACCGAAATTTCGGGTAGTGTTTTTTCGAGGCTAAAATCGGGTAGCAATTTTCATTACCCGAATTTTAAATTACCCAAATTACCCGACCCGAAAAATCGGGTAACCCGAACGCCTGTGCCTATGCCCGCAGAATTCCGCCACGCCACGCCGGGTGGTGGCCGGCATGTCGCGGCCACCACGGAGCCCGCGACCACACGCCACATCGCCCGCCGAAATACGCGCCAAGACAGGCTGCCTCCGCCCCACCACCACGGCACCGCCACCGCAACGCCGAGGAATCGGAAGGAAGGAGCGAAACGCCGGCCACCGCCACGCCAGCCATCCAGCGCCGACGGCCGACGGCTGTCCGCGCCCGCCACGGGCCGCAATGGGGCCAAGCACGCCGACCCGAGCCCGGCGCCGCCCACCCCTGAAGCTGCGAGTCCCACGGCAGGCCCGACGCCGCCGCGCAGACGCCGAGGGGGCCCGGTCCGCCGGCGGGATGTCGGCGCCACGGCCACCACCGCCAGACCCGAAGCGTCGCCGCCGTCGACCGACCACGTGGGAGCCCGGACCCCGACGCCCGGAAGCCCGGATCCGCGGCTGGGACCTGGCCGGGGGCCGCCGGCGCCACGGCCACCATCGTCGGAACCCTAGAGGACCGGCGTTGTTGCCCAGCCCCGGGAGGCCGGATCCGCCCAAGGGGAGCCCGGATCCGTCCACGCTGGGCGGAATCCGGCCGGAGGGCCGCCGGCGCCGCTGACCCGCCGGAGAAGGAAGGGAGGGGTTGGGGAGGAGGGGAGGGAAGGCGCTGGGGAAGGGGTGGGCGCAGGGGGCCTTTTGAGCCCCCTCGCTGGCCGGCCGCCGGGGCGGGGAGGTCGGGCCCAGCGGGGCGGGCGGCCGGACCGGCGAGGAGTGGGGACGAGGTGGGGCGGTGGGCGGCGGGAGCGGGTCCCTGGTCGCCCCGTTGGGAGACGACGCGAGGGAGGTCTGGGAAAAGTGTAGCCCTGTGTACTCTCATAATGAAGTTTGAATATGGAAATGCTTGTCATGTAAGCCTTATATATAAAAAGAATTCAGCTGGAGTTGTATCCCTCATTTTGTTGGCACAATTACTGCGTTGCACAGATGATTCGGAGTCTATTATCAGGAATACAGTACATTTAATTGCACATGACACTTTATTTCAGTACAATACAAGTTGTTCTACTTCTATGCCTCCAGGCAGCAGGGACCAGTTTATTGACTCGTTTTCTTTTTTAATTTCTCCTTTTCTTTTCTCGAGAGGGCAAGCAAATGAAAACCGTTATATATCTGCTAGCACATGCGGAGCTTCCTTAAACTTTGACTCCCTCGTCATTTTGCAACCACAAGGAAAAAGGAAATAAAATAAAGACTTGCATGTACATATTCCTTTTACTGCTTAATTGCATTGCCAAAGAAGACGAGAGTAGTTCAGCAGCACGTACCGACTCACAGCAGACAGGACTGCATCTTGCTCTCATGCTCTGATCTTGCCATTCGTCTCCGGAGACCACCGCCACGCCATGGGACGCGTCAAGCTCGCACCGGCGGGCGGCGGCGGCGCCCAGACGGCCGAGGGTCACGTCACATCCATCCAGGCAGCGCGCTGCGCTCTAGAGGTATGTACCTAGTTCTGAGAAGGTCTTCGGAGGCAAGGCTGCTGCTGCCCAATCCGTGTCCTTGGCTCCTTGCCATCAAAGTTTGGCTCTAGCAGAGTAGCAGTTGTGGCGTCTGCTCTCTATTAGATTCGCCTTCGGTTCCATAATACCATTTAGATTGCTTTTGTGGTTTGGATTAAGGCGGCCTAACACATTGGCCTCACAGGATATTAGTAGATCTGCTCCCTCACTTCGTTTACTCAGTTATCACATCAATTCTCAGACATTTTATACAGAGTAAATGTTATAAATGCAGTCACACAATCTCTCAGAATTCAGAAACACACAGAGTCATATTATAACTCAATAGATCAACATAGTCCAGTGGAACACTCCCATTACAGTTTATTTCAGTACAGATTATTCTGCGCCTCCACTGATATCATCCATTGAGTGGAGGGCATGGGCTAAGTGCCACTAACTATGAAATGTGCTAATCTTGCTGGCTGCTGCTGCTGGAGCCGCTCGATTGCATTACTCAAGTTTGAAGCTGTGGCTGTTTATTCCAATCATTTGTTGAAATTATCAACTCAAATGGAAGACTTAGTTTTACATTTCATTTTGCTTGTATAATTTCAAATGCAACATGATATCTGCTTGCTACAACTGCGATATGGAGAAAAAAAACACGCACGCCAATATCAGATAACGGATGGTTATATCATATTCTTACAAACTACTATTGGACTCGAACTAATAAGAGTCGCCCCTTCCAAATAGAATCTACACTACTTTTCTTTTTTTTTTTTTTTCGCGATCACGCCGTGGCGCATTTTTCATTAAGCAGAAGAGAGTTTTGTTACAACAAGAGGGGAGACGGTAGTCGCAAGATTACCGAACCCCGCGAACACACAACCAGAAACGAACAGCAAGAAATGAGGGTGAGGCGGCCCCTCCAACTAACAACCCCGAAAAGTCGAGCCTAAAACAACCAACAAAATTCCACACCCGTAGTAGCTAGCGGCGATAACAGCGGCAAAGCATCCGCTAGACTTCAGACGGCAAAGCATCAGTCCACACCAACCTCGGCAGCAAAGCATCTGCCGGAACGACGACGACCACTTCGGCGGCAAAGCATCCGCCGGAATCCGTCAACGACCTCGGTGGCAAAGCATCCACCGCAACAACCTCAGCAGCAAAAAGCATCCGCGGAAAGACGGCGACCACCTCGGGCGGCAAAGCATCCGCCCGAAAGCGATCACGACGGGCGGCACGCGCAAGACACCGGAAACGCAGGCTCGTAAACGACCGCGACCTCGGCAGAAGACGATACCTGCAACGCGAGCTCGAACGACCGCGACCTCGGTAACATGCACCCACCGGAAATGCAAGCTCGTGAAAGATAGAGCACCTCGGCGGCAAAGCATCCGCTGGAAACGAGAACGACTAGAGATACACTACTTTTCTTTGAGCATGTACTGTAGAAACAAACTACTTTAACGTTGACAAGCAACTAATCAATAATAATAAGTTATTACATGCTGCAGCTTGTTGTGTCCACACCAATTTCTCCATCCTCCAATTGCTTCAACTCTAAAGTTCTTGGATCTAAGATTACTTACTGAACCCCTAATGCCAGAGTTGTGCCTGGCCTGGGGCCATTTATCTGATCTTCTGGAAGTGAAAATACTGGAGATCCCACCAAGTTTTGCACTGGTAAATTGGTAATACAATTACAAAGCTGTAGCAGCTGTTTGTTTCTCTGCTCAATTACATCAATTGCTTGTCCGAAAACCCATGCACATTATTGTAGCCCATTTCTATTGATTGAGTTAGCCAAAGTACCGGATAATACAATCTGATCATACAACACTCCTACTCCAAAGAAAAGACCGAAGCTGATTGCGAACATGACCTTGCTGCCACCTTGGTTTTCATAGACAATGGCCATGTGACTTTCTTCTGCTGAATTGCAATGGTAATTGAGCATAGGTCTACATATCTTAGGGTTGCCACTAAAGCTAGAATTTGTAAACGTGCTCAACTGGCCTCGTGGGTGGGCACGATCCCTTCTAGGTCGTTGAAAGAAACGTTGAATTGAGAAAGGAAGTGTAGATTGTTCAGTGCACCAGGGATTGTGCCAGTTAGATGGATGCTTGACAAGTCTAGCACCAGCAAGTTTGTGAGGTTGCAAATGGAGAGGGGGATATCCCCATGTAATCCGTTGAAGCTCAGGTTAAGTGAAAGTAGCCTTTTAGCAGACCGATCTTTGGATGGATCACACCAATGAAGTTATTGTTAGCTAGATTGAGCACTTTTGGAAAAGCATTCACGTTACGGTATTCAAGTGATGCGTGTAAATAAATAGGTAGCTCGAGACTCTTGGATCCAAAGGTGCCACGCCTTCTCTCGATTTTAGCATCGACATCTCTGTCAATGCTTGTAGGAATTTCCCCAGATTGTTATTAGATATGTCTATATAGAAAAGGAAGTTTAGGCTGCCGATCCGATCAGGAATCGACCCAGTTAGGTGATTATCATTTAAACGTAACATCTGCAAATTTCTTAGTGTTGATAGCCAATAAGGTATTTTCCCCAACAATGAGCATGCCCGTAAGGAAAGAACTTGAAGATTCTCAAAACCATCAATGCTTTCATCATCCGGCATGGTCTCGTTTATGAAGTTGAGCCCAATAAGAAGGGTGGTGAGGTTTTTTGGAGCTCTTTAATATCTCAAGTGCATTTGCCAAATTCGTAAAATTGTTGCCGCAAGTGAAAGGAACGAGAGTGACTTGAGATTGCCTAGTCCCTTTGATAACCGGCCTCGAAATTATTGAAAGCGCTTAGTTTGTGGCATGAGTATATGGTTTTACGGAATTTTGCCACTGAAAGCTCGTTCACCCTAAGATCTAAGATTTTTAGACTAGGTAAGTTGGAGAAATTGACCTTGGTGAGTTCTCCACTGAAATTGTTGTTCTTGAGGTCGATGGTTGTGAGATTTCTGCAGTTGCTTAGGGTGGATGGCAGCTCCCCATACATGTTGTTGTGGTCCAAATGAAGTTCCCGCAATCCCTTCGGATAAACTATGGAATCGGGTATTTTTCCGCTGAAATTGTTTTCTCCAAAATCAAGGATGACCAAATTTGTAAGCTTGGCTATATGTGTGCCATCAAGTATTCCATATAAAACCATTGCTTTGGATAAAGAGAGATGCTCTAACATGGTAGCATTGAAGAGTTCATTAGGGAGAGTCCCACCGAGGTGATTGTCGTCGCCTTGAGCACTTTGAGTTTGGACCACCACGAGCCCTCGGGGTATACCGCCACCGAGTTTGTTGTAACAGAGTTCAAGGATAACAAGGTTTGGTGATATGTTACGTAAATGACTTGGAATCTGCCCAAAGAAAAACTGTTATTGCTGGCATTGAGCACCACTAGATTCTCCATTCCCTTCCACGCTATGGATGTAAATTGCCCCTGTAAAACATGTTGCTTGAGATGTTAAGTACCGTAGAGGTTTGCCGGGGTTGAAGATGGCAGCTCATGCAGGCCTCCAATCGAAATGGGTTGAAACCCGACATCAAGGATGATGATACTCGCTGGGCGACACCAATCCCAAATGGCAGGCCTCCGCATAGAGTTGTAGGACAAGTTAAGATGCTTTGCAGCCGCTGAGGTTGCCAAGAGCCGGTGAGATGCACCCTTCAAGCCCCCTCGAAGGCAAGGAGACATTGGTGACAACCCCATTTTTGTTGCGGCGACGCCTTCCCATTTGCGCAGTCAGGCCTTCCTGCCATAACTTGGCAAGTTCGGCATCCTCGAGAGCCCGCCAGGAATTGGAGGAGAGAAGCCTTCTCCAACTCCATGCGAGAACCGGATGCGGTGACCAAGGATATCGCCAGCTAGTAATGTTAAGGCCAAGAACAGTACGTTGGGTAATTTGTGCTGCATTTGTTGTATGAAAAATGGTTTGTCTGCATTGTATCCTGTCTAAATGAAGTATCAATGGTGTAATCAGGGAAGAGGATGAGGAAGAAGAAGAGAGGGCTCTTGCTTTTATCTTAGTTATATTAACTAGCATCGTGCGTCGCGTTTGCTACGGATAACTAAATTCTATATAAAACACATGGATCGCATGATAAAATAACAAGTACTATGAAATTAAACAATGATATTAAAGTAACATTTAATCCAAACACACAAGTTTTATATAAAAACGCAAAAGATCATAGGTGCACATGTACACATGATAATCTTTGAACGGGATCAAAGTTAGCTGGATAATATATGTACACACATGTAATTGGATCAAATATGAATAGAAATATCCAATTATAGGTGGGTGCTCGGGTTTGCACGGAGGAAATAGAAGGGGTTGGCGGTCTACCGTGAAAAACAATATGCACCTGCACAAGGCTTAGGTCGCACGGACGGGGGCGGAACGACCGGGCGGCGCCGAGGCGGTGGCGCGGGTGAGGCGTAGAGGGGAGGAGAAAAACGCACGGGAAGGGCCGAATGAATGCGTGGTTTTCGGTCAAGTCTCGCGTGATTCTTTTTAATCCG
This sequence comes from Hyparrhenia diplandra, assembly GCA_015847255.1. Lineage (NCBI taxonomy): Eukaryota > Viridiplantae > Streptophyta > Magnoliopsida > Poales > Poaceae > Hyparrhenia > Hyparrhenia diplandra. Next base: position 52,926 of record JADLZK010009669.1, on the reverse strand, counting down.
TCTCCTTGATTGCGTTCTTTAGTTGGCAATTGATTAATAGACTTCTTTTATTGTCCGTGATTTCCTTGCATGCGTGCATGCGGGATGGTAGGGGAGAGTAATCCGTCTCCTTGATTACGTTCTTTATTTGATAATTGATTAGTAGACTTTCTTTGTTGTCCGTGATTTCCTTGCATGCGTGCATGCCGGATGGTAGGGCAGAGTAATCCGTCTCTTGATTGCGTTCTTTATTTGGCAATTGATTAATAGACTTCCTTTGTTGTCCATGATTTCCTTGCATGCGTAATTTTTTTAGAGGGGCACCGATCGCACGTATCAGGTAGATGTAGCTTCTTTTTTTTTTTCTCCTCAAATCACGGCATTGCCTTCCTATTGAAGGGTGCCCCATGATTTTTTTTACCAAATAAAGGACGCAATCAACTTGCGATGCATGAGCCTGGTCACAATCACGTTAGGATGCTTTCCTTCCCTTTTTTTGATTGACTAAATTATGTCCTTCCTTTTGAAATCGCAACGCCGGATCTCACCTTCCAATTTTTTTTCTCATGGAACGGGAAGGATCGCACGTCGCGGTTTCCTTTTTCTCGCACGGGCGGGATCGCATGGGGGGTGGGCAGAGCCAAACCAAAAGTCACACCAAAAAGTGTCCACGTTTTGTTCTTTTTATGTTGTAGAGATAAAGAACGCAATCAACTTGCGATGTATGAGCCTGGTCACAATCACGTTAGGATGCTTTCCTTCCCCTTTTTTTGATTGACGAAATTATGTCCTTCCTTTTGAAATCGCAACGCCGGATTTCACCTTCTAATTTTTTTTTTTCACGGAACGGGAAGGATCGCACGTCGCTGTTTCCTTTTCTGGCGCGGGCGGGATCGTATGGGGGTGGGCAGAGCCAAACCAAAAGTCGCACCAAAAAGTGTCCACGTTTTGTTCTTTTTATGTTATATATAGAGATAGAGATTACAGACCTTAGTCTTCGTCAACTCAAAGAATAATGGAGCCACGCCCATTTGAGAATAATGGAGCCAGGCCCATTTGGGACAGGTTATTCATGGAATCACTGACGCATCACTGTAGCTGTACTGTTTATGTTGTTTTTCTCAATAACGTGGTTTGCACTTGTTTTTTAGAACACGCCTAAGCACGTTTTCATTAAGCAGTTCTTGAATACAGGAAACGAGCGGCAACTCGTAGTTACCGAAGCCCACCCGACAACGACTCACACGTGTTTGTGATTACAAAGAAACAAATATGACTAAGAGTCATACACGCAGGAGCCTACACCTCATCCTCCTCAAATCCAAGATTTGCATATGTTTCACTAAGAGAGATTAGAAATGACCAAGATTAGAGCGTACGACAAAACAACAACATACAAACTAGATAGAAACAGGGGGTCAAAATACGTACACCTGTAGTCTGTAGACGTGGGGAAGACTCCCAATGCCTGACGGCCTGATTACTCGTCGATCTGAAAAAATAATAATAAAAAAAGTTAGGCGGGATTTCTTCTATTATCTTCCACATCTAGCTCCTCTTTTTAAGTTTCCATGGATATCAATTTGTAAGGGGTTCCATGCTTCGAGTAGCGTTAGCAGTGCTCGAGCCCACCCTGCCTCGGAGGTTAAGTTAGAGTTTGTATACCTGTGTTCATTGAGATAATCGTACAAGTTAGAGTTTGTATACGTGTGTTCATTGAGATAATTGTACGCGTGTGTTGTACTACGTAATTCTTAAAAAGGAAGTGAATGATCTTGAAATCTAAAAAGTAAACCTTAACTCCTCCCCCCCCCCAATAAACGCTGGTTATTTGACCCCTTTTCAATCGAATTTGGCTCTGTGGCTGCAAACAAATTTTATTTAGCTCTATGGCCTTACGTCCATTTTAGGCCTCTAACGGTATTAAGTCAGAGGTAAAAAGACCATTTTACCCCTTACGAAAAATAAAAAAAATAGAGTTTTGGCCTCTAACGGTGCATCTTCCTCCAAAGGCATAATGGAGAATATGTGTTGTTATACACTGTATATATATATATGTGATTATGTTATGTACTTCTATGTATATATATTATGTAATCAAGATATACAATAAAGAAACAAAACTCTATTTTTTGTCAAGGGTAAAACGGTCTTTCTACCCCGACTTAACACCATTAGAGGCCCAAAATGGAGGACATAGAGCTAATAAAATTTGGTTTGAGGCCACAGAGACAAATTCGATTGAAAAAGGACCAAATAACTAAGCTGCGTTTTTTCCAGGGCCATACACCCTAATTCTCTCCAAAACTAATCGCATCTTGTCTTACCACGATGGGCACGACACGGCACGGATCATTCACTCTCTCTCTCTTTTTTTTTTTTTTTTTTTTGGGAGCGGATCATTCACTCCTGACCGTCCTCGCCAACTTGCATCGCAGGCTCAAAACCACGGCAACCAGCTGGGGCACATCTCTTGATTGGCCATCATGCACCTCACGTACACGGTACACAGCTAGCTCAGGCCCGCATGACCAACATGCATGCACATTGGAGCTTGGCCGGAGCCGGACACACACCAGCCATGCGCCCCACCGACCCTCGTACGTTTTTGTTAGGAACCAAGAGGTTCTCTAACGATAACTAGAACAGAATCGGAGGATTGAGAGGAATTTGAGGTTAGGGTTAGCAAGAGAAAAGGGGATTTCAGATAAGCACGAACAGCAATAGGCGGGATTTCAGATGAATGATTCAGGGGTTCAAGTTCCGTTACAGCATAACTGCCTGTCTCTAACATCACACCGAGTATATTAACGACATAGCAAGCTATTACACGCCCATGGCCCGCTAGCAACAAGCCCAACACCAGATACCGCCTTTGCCACCTTCATCCTTGAATACGTAATGCCGAAAACCCGTCAGCCACCTTGCTTGGCATAGTTGCTGACATTTGCCCCTCTGCGCGCCAGCTCGACCTCGAGCTGGTCCTGCTGATATCTTCGACGAAAATCATGGAGCTCTTCCCAGGTGGTGATGGAGCCTGGAAGACCATCCCACTGCACCTGCACTTGACAGATAGAATAGCAACCTTTCGAATGGTTCTGATATTAGTAACCTGAATTGGTTGAAGAGGAGTATCAACGTCGGGCAACTGAGTCAATTCAGATTCAGGCTGAACCCATTCTGGAACATGTAACTTGAGCTGAGAGATGTGAATGACAGGATGAATTCTAGCCCCTTCGGGCAACTCCAGCTTATAAGCCACAAAGACCCACTCGAGCCAAAATTTTGTAAGGACCAAAGTAACGTAATCGAGCTTGTTGTTACCTCGAGCTGCAACAAGAGTCCGAATGTATGGCTGCAACCTCAAATAGACATAATCTCCAACCTTGAATTCCTTTTCCATTCTAGATTTATCTCGCTTGATGCTTCATCCGCTGCCGAAACGATGTAAATGATGAGATATGACATCATTCAACATATTCTTTTCCAACAACCATTGATCCAATTCAGGACACTGAATTTGAGTAGCATCAGGAATCCCAAAGGCCCTTGGTGGATACCCATAGAGAGCATGAAAAGGTGTGATGCCCAAAGATGAATGATAACTGGTATTATACCAATACTCAGCCATGGTTAACCATTTACTCCATTGCTTTGGACAAGCACTCACACCGCATCTAAGAAAATTTTCCAAGCACTGATTCACCCTTTCGGTTTGGCCATCTGTCTGAGGGTGATAGGATGAGCTCATTAACAGCTGTACATTAGACAACCTGAACAACTCATCCCACAGATCACTGGTGAAGATTCTGTCTCTATCAGAGATAATCTTGTCAGGCATACCATGCAATCGATAGATATTATCCATAAACACTTGGGCCACTTGCAAAGCAGTGAAAGGATGGCATAGTGGTATAAAGTGAGCATATTTAGTGAACTTGTCCACTATAACTAGAATTGTGTCAAACCTGTTGGATTTTGGAAGTCCTTCAATGAAATCCAGGCTGATGACCTTCCAAGCTTGATCTGGGATTGGCAGTGGTTGTAGCAACCTGTGCAACTTAGTATGATCAACTTTAGCCTGTTGACACACAAAGCCAAAATTTTTAATGAACTCCTTGATATCCCCTTTCATGTTTGGCCAAGTGAACAGCTGTTTAATTCTATGATATGTTGGTAAGAAGCCAGAATGCCCTCCAATAGCACTTTGATGAACAGCTTTGAGAATATGTAACTGAGCCAACTTATTCCTGCCTAGCCAAACTCGGCCATTCAACCTTATCACCCCTTGAGCCAATGTAAAACCAGAATTTGTCATTGGTCCTTCTTTCAATTTACCTAACAAAGACATAGCCTCAGGATCATCTTCATAGCCCATTTTTACTTTTTCCAGCCAGTCTGGTTGAGCCACAGAGACTGCATACAAGGAGTCAGCAGAATCAACTCTAGAAAGGGCATCGCCAGCCAAATTAGTCTTGCCTCGTCTATAAACAACTTTGTAATCCAAGTCCATGAGTTTGAGGACAGCTTTCAATTGTAGCTTTGTAGCTACTCTTTGATCAGCTAAGTGTGCCAAACTTCTATGATCTGTCTTGATTAGGAACTGCTGATGATTCTGCAAATAGGCTCTCCACTTATCAACAGCCAATAGTATTGCTAGACATTCTTTCTCATATGTAGACATAGCTTTATTCTTGGAAGATACAGCCTTACTCAGATAAGCAATAGGATGGTTGTCTTGCATCAACACTGCACCAAACCCAGTATCACAAGCATCAGTTTCTAGTGTGAAGGCCTTACTGAAGTCTGGCAATGCCAAAACTGGGGATGAAATAAGAGCTTGCTTGAGGGTTTGAAAAGCTGCTTCAGCTTGGTCATTCCAGACATAAGGCACATCTTTCTTCAGGAGATTAGACAGGGGTCTACTCAACACTCCATAGTTTCTAACAAATCTTCTATAGTAACCTGTCAAGCCCAAGAAACCCCTCAACTGTTTGACTGTCCTGGGTCTTGGCCAATCTTTGACTGCACTGATTTTTGAGGGTTCAGTGGCAACACCTTGCTGAGAAATGACATGACCTAAATATTCCACTTCTTGTTGGGCAAAGGAACATTTAGAGAGCTTGACAAAGAACTTGTGTTGCCTGAGAATTTGAAACACTTGCTGCAACAGACTATTATGCTCCTCCAAAGTTCTGGCATATATTAAAAATATCATCCATAAAGACCAAAACTCCTTTTCTCAACAACTTGGCAAAAGATAATATTCATTATCCCTTGAAATGTGGCTGGAGCATTTGTGAGACCAAAAGGCATGACTAAGAATTCATAAAAGGCCTTCATGAGTCTTGAAAGCAGTTTTGAATGTATCGGCTAGATTAATACTGATTTGATGATAACCTGCCCTCAAATCCGGCTTTGTAAACCAAGCGGCTCGATCAACTCATCCAAAGTAACTCTTCAACAACGGGCATTGGATGCTTATTTTTCACTTTTTGCTCATTTAGCTTTACGTAATCTACACAAAACCTCCAACTAGAGTCCTTTTTTCTCACCAACAACACCGAGATGCATAAGGACCGCGGTTGGGTTTGATGATGCCATTATCCAAAGATTTCCTTTACTTGCTTCTCAATCTCTGTTTTACGTTGAGGAGAATATCTGTATGGTCTCACATTCACGGGCATAGCCCCCTCGAAATGTGCGGATATGATGATCAAATATCCTCGAAAGGAGGTAATTCTTGATGGTGTTTGAAAAATGTCCTCAAAATCATTCACCAAGCTAGCCAGACTCCCACAGTGTATCCTCCAATTGAATAGCTGCCACAGACTGTGAGGTGTCTATCACTGATGGAGTAGGAAGCTCATCCTCCACAGATCTGAGTAAGACACAATGAGAAACTGCACCCTTCTTCAAAAGCCCTTTCATCTTAGTCACTGAAACCTCAGCACACTTCAATTTATTTGGTTTAATGCCTTGCGGGGTGACCCTCCTCCCACGGTGGGTGAATCTCATTAATTTCTTTTCCTAGTGCACCCACATAGGGCTCACAGCTTCAAGCCAATCTTGGCCTAAAATCATGTCAAAACAACTCAAGGGTAGAATGCTTGCAGAAGACTTGAAAGATTGGCCTTGACAGGTCCACAACACCTCTTCTATCTGCTTATCACAAATCATGGGACTACCATTTGCTGTCATCAACTGAACTGGAGGACAATGCTGTGGGAACTTCGCACAACTGAGCTGCAAGGTTAGTGCTAATAAATGTAGCCACACCGCCTGAATCCACCAAGATCAATCTTGGTAGCTTGCCAATATGTCCACATAACCTCATAGTCTTTCTGTTCCTACTCTTGGAAGCAACAAAGACGTGTGTCTTGACATGACAAAGTGTCTTGTTGAGCCTCCTCATCGACTTCTGACACATCCCCATCATCCACCGGTGTGTCCAAGGCATCAAGGATTTCTTCCACAACATGAAGAGGAACCTGAGGAGGACACTTGTGTTCCCTATTCCATTTATTCCCACATTTGAAACACAAGTTATTCTGCCTTCTAAATGCTTTGAGGGCTGAAAAGCTTATCTTCTGTTCGTGTGTAATGCGAGCCACTTGCTTCCCTTTACCCATGTCATGAGTCTTGTGTCTGTCCCCAAAATTCCTGCCCCAAGGTTTAACTCCCTCCTTAGCCTGAACCTTGCTCTTGAGTTTGGCCAATTCTGGTTCCTGCATCATAGCTAAGGCACTAGCAGTGTCAACATCAGGTGGTCGATGAAGTACAATACTAGCCCTGATCTCCTCCTTAAGGCCAGCCAGATATCTAGTGACAAAATAGGTCTCATCGTAATTGGGATTGTACAGTAACAGATTGTGAGCACTCGCTTTCGAACTCGAGTATCTGGCGCCAATTGTATGACGACCGAAAGTGATGTTTGTCAAACTGCTGCAATACCAGGGGATACTGGTCCTTGTCAAAGCGTGCCATAACCAGTTCACCCGCGGCCTATCGATCCGTAACGCCCCCTGCGCTCAACTGTATGCAACCAAGTCTTGGCAACCCGTCAAAATTGAGCGCCGCAAATCGAGTCCTCAATGATGGATGAACAGCATATACCTCGAAATACATGATGCAGTGATCACGCCATAAGCGGGGATTCGAACCATCAAATTTGGGAAACTCTAATTTGGGGAATGGAGGGAGGTCGACACGATGGATCAGGATAGGGATCAACAGACGTACCCTCGAAGCCGTTCTGCGGCCGGATTCCATGGAATCCGCCGCAGTGTTCGCCACTCCCGTTGGGTCGTGCGGCAGCCATCGTCGGTGATTGAGACGACGACGCCGGGCGGACGTTGAGGTCGAGCTCTCGGTGTAAGAGCTGTCCGACTGCGGTGGCCGCGACGGCGGCGCGCCACCAATGGCGAGATGCGGGTTGGGAATTCGCCCGAGCACCCTGGGCGGGGTTGGGCCGGCCGGGTTGGCGTCGTGTCCACTCGCGGTACGTCTTGATGAACACCCTCTGCATCAACCCCCGTAATGCCGACGACGACCCGCGCCTGGGTACCGACCGCCGTGGCCGCCTGCTGGCCGCGCATCGGCGCCCGGATCCAGCGAGTCGAGCGCCGAGCGGTGTCGGCGCGAGTCGGTGTCGCGGATGGAGGGACACCTGCACTTCATGGTCGGAGCGCAGATCCTTGATGAGCGGCGTCGGGTCGATCTGCGCGCCCCCACCTTGGAGACCTCCCTCGGCGCCTGCTTGGTGATGTCCTGCAACCCGGTGACCTTCGTGTCGAGGATGGCGACGCCCTCCGGGAGCTTCATGATCGCATCGATCTTCCCGACAACTTCGCTCATGGAAGTCGTCATCTCGGACTGGAACTTGTTCAGCTTAGCGCCCGCACGTACCACCACGAGCGGAAAAAAATTTCGCGGAGAATCGCTGGCTCGGATACCAATTGTTAGGAACCAAGAGGTTCTCTAACGATAACTAGAACAAAATCGAGGATTGAGAGGAATTTGAGGCTAGGGTTAGCAAGAGAAAAGGGGGATTTCAGATAAGCACGAACAGCAATAGGCGGGATTTCAGATGAATGATTCAGGGGTTCAAGTTCCGGTTACAGCATAACTGCCTGTCTCTAACATCACACCGAGTATATTAACGACATAGCAAGCTATTACACGGCCCATGGCCCGCTAGCAACAAGCCCAACACCAGATACCGCCTTTGCCACCTTCATCCTTGAATACGTAATGCCGAAACCCGTCAGCCACCTTGCTCGGCATAGCTGCTGACAGTTTTGCAAAAGCCCGAGTCGCCTCTACACTGCCGACGACTGTAGTCGTTCACGTACCCACATGTCATCACCATTCGCATTGTAGCTCGTGCATTGATTCATCATATTAGTAGCTTGCTGGAGCCGTCAAACAAGCTTGGCATTTATTTCCCTGGGTCCGCCACTGCAAATTGTATTTATACCTCAAAAACATTTTTCGTTTTTGCTTTTACAAAATGTATTTTTAGCTTCGAATTTTGCAAGGTGATGGAGGATATCGTATTCCGTATTATAAAAGTGCATTATGAATTTATCATCATTATGTTTTGTATGCGATATCATATCTCTAACTTTATTTCATTATTAATTTTCCTAAGCTATCGAAGTAGTGGCAAAAAATTAAGATATATTTTTCTAACATAACTTATAATGTCTCCTATCACATCACAAAAAATTCATATTAAAACTCAATTTATACATAGATAAAAAATAACAAATCATATTAAGGGGTAAACTAGACCAATTGAAATAGTTGGAGGGAATAATTTGGACTTTTTAATCATAATGCCATGATATAAGACAACGAATTAAATAAGCTTACAATATTTTGATACGGTGATATAAGACAACGAATTAAGAAAACTTATACAAACTTTTGAATTAAGGAAAACACTGAAGTCATGATTATCGACGGAATTTTAAAAGACAATTTTTTTAGGAAAAAACAAGTACTCACTCCTACAGGTTACAGCTGGTCGAACATGCTAGTGCCCAAAAACAGCCCATGTATCATGGATCCCGACACTCACGAACAACGGCCCAGCCCAGTTCATCGTCTCCCATCGCAGTAGGCTACAGGCGAGAGAACCGAGCTGAGCTCGGATGGCTAGGTGCGGCAGTGGCCAACCAGCCCGCCTAGGTTCGATGCTTGACATCGACATTTGGGTGTCTCACCCGGGGATTTTCCCTGTGGCGCTTAGGGTGTCCTAGGTAGGCTAGGGTACACACACGGCGCGTTAAGTGGTACTTGCCGTCTCCGTGTGCCTTTGGAAGTCGGAGGCTTCCCAATCTCTCCTTGCGTGTGTAAAAGGACAGCGCGCGCGTGTGTCTTGGCGTCTTGGTGTGAGTGTGGTGTGCGTGTGGTTGTGTGCGTCCCTGTTGTTGTACCCTCTCAAAAAAAAAAAAAAAAAAGTAGGCTTCAGGCGAACCACCCAAGCGGAGCAACAGGCAACGGCTGGCGGCGGCGCCGGGAACGCACGCGCACGCTCTCCGGCGTACGGTGGTCGGGGAACAGGCTCGGGCAGGGCGCCTGAAAGCGTGGCACGTTCCTCGACCTCCGCTCGTTCTGCTCCCGAGACCCGAGGTAAAATCTGGCAATAATAACCACCGTCGTGTAACCGCATTGTCCGCTTCCTAGCTTAAGTTTTACGGAGATTTATGGATTTGAATCGCTGTTTGCGCAAAGGTTCCCATCATTTGTTGAAACCAACGAATCAATATGGAAGGTTTGGTTTTAGAATTGTGTGTTCATTGCCTCGATCACTTCTCTACATCTAAAACGCAACTTTTTTTTTTGTTGCTGCGATGATAAAAGGCGCAGCATTATTAAGTGACACGCCAACATCAGGTTACACATGATATGGCCCTGCTTACTCACAGTAAATTTTCCAATCATTTGCTTCCAGCGCCAAAATTTTGGAGCAACCAACTGACAGTAGTAAGATGGGCCGCGGGAGTTCAAGATCACTGACCCAGACTTTTCATCAAGTGAGGAAAACACTTTTTGTGCGAAGTATGTATTGAGCATGTTTTCATTAAGAAGAAGAAAATAGTCTTACAAACATAACCAAGAAATAAGAGGGCAAAAAGAAAAATACTAGCCACCAAAGTTTAGCAAATGCTTCTCCATAAAGTTGCAGTTGTTTTCTGGGACTCCAGTTACATTATTACATACATTGCTATCATCATCCTGCAAGCTCAAGTTCTTGAAAATGATACTTCAAGCCATGACATATTGCTGCAGCACGTTTTATTTGCCAAAAGATTTTGGATAGTATGATCTGATCATATAGCACTCCTACTCCAAAGAAAACAATGAAAGCGGCAGCAAAGAAAATGTCGCCACCACCCATTCCTGTTGGATCAGTGGGTGCAGGGTCTGGCTCTACAGAAGAACAATTGTGAATAAGCATAGGGCCACACAGCTTTGGATTCCCATAAAAGCTGGAGTTTTGAAATGTACCAAATTGGCCACCAGTTGGAACAGGCCCTTCGAGGTTATTGTTAGAGATATTGAATTCGGCAAGGTAGTGCAGGTTCTCTAGTGCAGCTGGGATTTTACCTATGAGATTATTGTTGGATAAGTCCAGCACCTGCATGTTTGTGAGATTGCAGATAGATGGGGGATCGGTCCAGTTAAGTTGTTGGAGCTATTTCGCAAAAAAAAAAAGTTGTTGGAGCTGATATCGAGTGCAAGGAGGGCTTTCAAACTGACTAACCTCTGGGGGAATCAGACACTGTGAATTTGTTACTGCTTAGATTTAGAACTTTTGGGAAAGCAATCGGTATGCGGTATTGACGTGATGGACCATCATAAACTGGTAGATCAAAGAAGCTTGTGTCCAAATGAGCTGCAGTCTTCTCTGAAGTTAGCATTGGCATATTCATTAATTCTTTCGAATTTCCCAGTAAGGCTGTTGTTTGATATGTCCAAATATACAAGGTAGTTTAGTGTGTCGATCCAGGTTGGTATTGGTCCACCGAGTTGATTTCCATTTAAAACAACATCTCCAAATTTACTAGCTTTGATATCCAAAGAGGTATTTTCCCGATAGGAGGCAATTTCCGATGTCCAAAATCTGAATATTCTCAAAACCATAATTTTGGCATCATCTGGAATTGTTTAGTTAATGAAATTGAGCCCAAAATGAAGTGTGGTGAGGTTCTTGGAGCTCCTTAGTATCTGAAATGCATTTGCTATATTTGAAAGACTGTTGTTTCTTAGCGACAAGAAGGAGAGAGACTTCAGATTGCCTAGTCCTTCCGATAATTGTCCATGGAACTTATTCGAAGATAGCTCTAGCACGGTCGGGGTTTACGCATGAATATATACTTTTACGGAATTGTGCCACTGAAGTTATTTAACCCAAGATCCAAGGTTTTTAGATTAGATAAGTTGGAGAAATTGACCTTGGAGAGTTCACCTCTGAAACTATTGCTCTTAAGCAGGGGCGGATCTGAGGGGGTCAAGGGGTCGACCGAGCCCCACACGCCCAGCCCGCATGTCACACACATGGCCATACCTCAGCAGCTTCCACGGCAGGAGTCAGGTCGGGGAGACTCCCGCATGCATGTCCCGGTTTCCGCGACTCCTCATATGCGTCCACTCGTCCGTCGTGTGGGTGGACTCATAAATCTAGAATCACGTGGTGCGTGGTTGGCGCCGAGGCCCAGCCGGGGAAGCGGTCTGCGGTAAGGCCACATCTCGATCGAAGCGGGGGCACAGCCGCCCAGCGCGGCCGCGCATGCCGACCCAGCGAGTCGGCAACGGGGTTTGTTTTACGCGCCTGCGGCATCGCCGTCACCTGCCGTCGATTTGCCATCGCGCGCCATGCGTGATTCGCCATCGCGCGTGGCAACAGCACATCGGCAATTTGGTGATCGTGAGTCCTTACCTGTTACCTCTTCTTTTTCTAATTCTAATCTAATTTCGTCAATCGTGAGCGCTAATTGCTGTAGTTTTTTAGTCATCTTGATTCTTGAAATATGAAGAGGAGGCGCCTTGTAGAAGAAAAAGATTGATAAATGGAGTGAGGAGGACCTTCGTCTACGTACAAGAAAAAAGATTGAAACTTCGATGGGGCTCTCATTACAAATTATTGAGCGGGATATTTTCATCTGAATTAATGAAGATGATACAATGAAGACATTCATGCCATTGAGAAAGCGGCCGATAAACAAGTAGTATTGTAAGTCTCTCATATTTCTATATTTTAAAGTATTTGTATTCCATTTGAACAATTTATATTAAGATTTAACGTCATTTTACCGAATTATAATATGGTTCTATAATTATAATATGATTTCACGCGAAATATAATATGGTTTACTTGATTTGTATATAAAAAAAAATTTTGTTCACCCCCTGTATTCAAAAGCTGGATCCGCCAACGCTCTTAAGGGCGATGGTTATGATATTTGTGCGGTTGCTTAGGGTTGATGGCAGCTCACGACATCTTTGTTGTAACCTAAACGGAGTTCTTGCAATCTCTTGAGCTGACCTATGGAGCACGGAATCTTGCCCACGAAATTGTTTTCTCCAAGATCAAGTATGACCCAGATTAGTGAGTTCGGCTATATGTGTGCCCTCAAGTATTCCATGTAAATTGTTGCTGGAAAAGAGAGATGCTCCAACAAGGTAGCATTGAAGAGTTCATCGGGGAGAGTTCCACCGAGGTAGTTGTGGCCGACCTTGAGTACTCTGAGCATGGAGCAGTTACCAAGCCACGGGGGGATCACGCCCGCGAATATGTTGTATGTTGCGAGTTCAAGCACAAACAAAGGATGGTGATATGTTGCAGAAATGACTTGGAATCTGCCCCAAAAAAGTTGTTATTTGGCATTGATTCTGTCGGTTACGCATCCCCTTCCATGTTGTGGATGTAAAGCGTCCTTTTTCTTTTCTTTTTTGAAACCGGGTGGTTGCCGTTTTGCATTAAGAAGTTGGAATGTTAAGTTACATCCTAGTCGTCCCCCTGGCGAGATGCGGTGGTAGACTAGGCAACACACAAACAAACGGCACCCGGCGAGCGGTAGAGCTAATAGCGTTGTACTGGGAAGTAAACCTATTTCGCGACTATGGGAGAGTCCGGTGCAGCCCTAAGGTAGCACGCGTAGGAGCGGCGACACCCTGCGGAAGCCTGCGAGTACCCAAGAGCCGCCCTCCTCCAGCAGAAGCTGCAGTAGCCGGTGAGGCGTGGTCCCAGCGCCGGCCCCGTCGAAGGTGCGCCTGTTACGCTCCTTCCAGATGACCCAGGCGACGAGCAAGACGGTGGAGTCGAATGCGCGCCTGACGTCCTGTGCGACCGAGTTGCGGGTCTCCAGCCACCAATCGACGAGTGTGGATTCCGGCAAGGGGCTCAAATGGTCGAGGCCGACGCGAGAGAGTATGAGGTGCGGACACCCGGTGAAGAAGCGGGATGCGAGCAAGTGGTCGATGGTCTCATCATCCTGGTCGCAGAGCGGCCGGCGGCGGAGGGGCTGTCAGTCCGGGCGGAACGACGCTCCGTCCGGTCGTCCGTGCAGCGCCAGCCACATGAAGAACTTGACCTTCGGTGGTGCGGACGCTCTCCACACCTCCTCGGCTCCCGCGAGGCCGGTCCTCCCAAGGAAGAAGGAGCGGTAGGTGGAAGAGGTGAGTGCGGCCGTTGGACGTCCAGCGCCACACCACCGGTCCTCGACGCCCTCCCGCAGTGGATGTCTGCGCAGTACGTCCAACAGCTCCATGTACTCATCGAGGGCGACCGCCGTGGGTGCCCCACGTATGTCGTGTGCCCACTGGTCGCCCAAGAGGGCCTCGCTGCACCGACCGTCGCTTGCCGGTGCGCGTGACCGCTGGAAAAGGTTCGGCGCAAGATCGCGAGATGGCGCCGCCGCCAGCCAAATGTGTCGGTCCAAAAAGTCTGCTCACCGTTGCTAAAGGCTGAACGTCTGCGAAGCCACGAACAGACGCTCCACCAAGCGCTCTGTACGGCAAGGGAGCTGTGCCCAAGGCGCATCAGGCTGTACCCGGCGCTGCCACTCCCAGCGTAGCCTCAGGGCGAATCCCTGGAACCTGAGGTCAGGGAGGCCGAGGCCTCCCAAGTCTCTCGGCGCATACGGTGGGCCAAGCCACCATACATTTCCCTCCACCGGAGGGTGACCCGCCCACCGGGAAGGCACGCCTGCGGCTTGTCCATCTCCCTCCACGGCCCAAGGGGATAGCGCGTAGCGAGATAGAGAGTGAACAGGGATCGCCGAGGGTGTGTGGTGCGCTCCGGCGTCTTCCTGCCCGCCTTGGTGAGTAGGTTCCCCCTTCCAAGTTGGGATCTGGCGGCGACCTTGTCGACCAGGCGCTGCTCGTGGTCGCGGCCCAGCTTCTTTAGGGACGGCGTCCCCAAGTAGGTGACTGGGAAGTCCTGCCTCCGGCAAGGGAAGACCCTCTGGATCTCGGCGATGTCGTCCTCGGAGCAGCGGATGGGGATGATGACGCACTTGTCGAGGTTGGTCGCCAGGCCAGAGGCTCGGCGAAGCGCTCAGGATGCGCCCGACGCACCCAAAGTCCACCGCGGTTGGTGCGGGGAAGATGACGAGGTCGTCGGCGTAGATGGACGTCGTGCACTTGACCACCCGGTCGCCGGGGAGAGGTGTGAGCATGCCCTCTGTCGGCTTTGCGATGATGGAGTTGAGGACCTCCATGACGATGATGAACAGGAATGGGGAGAGGGGTCTCCCTGGCGCAGCAAGCGCGCGTGTGGCGAATCGCCGGCCGGGCGTCCGTTGACAAGCACCCGTGGTGCTAGCCGTGGACAGGATGGCCGATATCCAATCGCGCCCGGCGTTGTGGGAAGCCGACGTGCTCCGGGACCTCCGGGAGGAAGGGCCAGGGCTACCGTGTCGAAGGCTTTGGCGAGGTCGACCTTCAGCGACACCATGGGTGTGTGAGTCGGCGCGAGCGACCAACGACACGCCGGTACGCGTGCGAAAGTTCTCGTGGATCCTGCGCCCTTTGATGAACGCCGTCCCGGTTGATCTTGACAATCTCTGGCAGTCGTGGCGCTAGGCGCGATGCAAGACCCTTGGCAAAGAGCTTGCCGACCGAGTGGATGAGGCCGATGGGGCGGTAGTCTCGAGCCCCTCGGGTGCCCGGTCTTACGCAATAGGGACCATCGGCGCCCCATTGAGGTGGTAGAAGCTCAAGTCGAGCTCCCACAAGGCCTGGAACACCCGCAAATATCACGGCCGATGACCGCCGTTTACTACAAGAAGAGGCCCGTGTATCCATCCGGACCAGGCGCCCCGCGGTTGGGGCGGCGTCGCAAGGACAATCCGGCGTACCTCGTCGTCCGGTGAAAGAGGCGACAAGCTCGAGAGGTCGGCTGCGGCAAGTCCGGGGCGTGATAGGTCAAAGCGGTGCGGCGGCGGAAGGGCGTGCCCAAAGATGGAGTTGTAGTATGAGAATACCACATCCGCCTTGGCCTGCGCGCGCTGAACGATTGCCCCTCGTGGGCAATGGCCGCCAGATAGTTCTTCTTTCTTACGGTGGCACGCGCTGAAGGTGGAAGAATTTGGTGCGGCGTCGTTCTTTTCAGGTATCCGGTGCGTCTGGCTTGTTGGTATTTCTAACGTCACTAACTAGTAATGGCGTTTAGAAAGAATATCGATGTTGCTTCGAGATAAAACTAAAAGAAATATTCATTGCAGTTCATAGCATATCCGAAAAAGGTTGTCATCCCTATAGTTAAACTACTAATATGCAAGGAATAAAATATTCGTACTATGCCTTGATAACTTCTTAATAAGTAAATAAACAATTATAAGCGGGTATCCGCAAGTGCACGAGATATGAATATACCATTGTAGCATTTTAACCGGGAGTAAGAACCGGTGTTGAATTTATATTCTACCACGAGGGAAAGAAGTCTTCTATCATGAATTAACTATGCATAGGTGCTAAACATCATAATCATCTCTAGGTGTGCAAAGCTTAAGTGTTAAACTTATCAATTAATTAAACAAGGATCAAAGTTCACAATAAAGATAATGATAAAGTTCTTGATAAATAGATTCAACCAAAGTCATATCTAAGTGGGCGAAAATAGAAAGTGTCAAGCAATTGGGCGATAGCAATTCATAGGCTAGCTAGCATTAGAAACTCCAATATGTAACTCTAAACTATAAGTTAGGATCTACTCAATTAGTGCAATACATCTAACAATCATTGAAGAAAGACTAATTAAATCCTTACATGAGGTCGAAATCCGTGAAGACTAAGGCGAAACTTAGAACAACCCGAATAATATCATCCGCTAGGCCTACATACGGGGATGGATTGCAAAGGACTCAATGGTGTTTGTCACCACCACGATCTACCACCACGACCCGGCACATAGGGTGCAAACGCGAGGTAAATAAGATCTAATCACCACGATTACATCATCTCTACCACTCACCCATGATATCAATAGATGGCGCTATCACGAATCCATGTATGAACATAACAGATAATTCAACTATGCTAAACGTGTAATCAAAGTAAATACTAGAACAAATAATCTCGAATATAAATATGATCAAGATATTCATATTAAGAACGTGTCGGAACTTGAAGACTACTTACAATGAAGAACTTACAAGAACGAGGCCTGATCTTGAGCGGCCTCAGACGATCCGGAGCGGATTTCTCCCTTCCTACTAGTTCTAATCTTGATTGCTACTCTTCCTAAAGCGATGTTTCTACAGCGTGGGATATGACTTGGATCTTGAAGCGTTGTTGCTGAATTGAGAACTTGATGATCTAAAAGAGAGGGGGTCTAGGGGTCTATATATATGGGTCTTCTTATGTCCCTTCGGCTTCAGCCGGCGATGTGGTACTAATCTTTGATTCATCTCGTGCTTCTACCGACGCCCTCGGATCAAACCGACGTTAAACAACCGGTTTAGATTGCGTCTTAGGCGGTGGAGGAAGGTTCGGGAGACGGGGGCTTGCTTGGCGGCCAAGTAGGGCCCGATCGGCCCCATTATTGGGCCGATCGGCCCGGGGGAGTCCCCCGGTCCGTCGTGCGTCGTGGCTTCGAGTCTTCTAGATGATGTTTTCTTGGTGTCAAGTTTGGTCCGCGTCGGGATTAATCCGGAGCCTTCTAGAGTCTTTCTCGGAGTTGGATTGCGTTGCGTCGCGTAGTTGTATGGCTCGCGAACTCTGCTGCTTTTTTTTACATTTAGTCCCTGCAATTCACAACATTACCAAAACTGATGGAAATATGTTAGTGACCCCCTATTCTAGGTTGTTTTATTATTTATACCCGTTTCTCATGTTTAATTGATTAATAATTTTATATGATAACAAGTGTCAACAAACTCCCCAAAGCTTACCCTTTGCTAGTCCCTAGCAAAGCTATATGCTATAGTAGGATCAGGAGTTGCTACTACGCTTTCATACCTCAGAAATACTGTGTTACTCAGAAATAAATTCTCCCTCTTAACCGATTGTTCATACCTGTTTACCATGGGGCGTAGCCTTTTCACGAATCATAAGCAAGATAAAACAATCAAGTTAAGTACCATGTCTCAAGTTCTTTGATCAACTATCATCCCGAGGTTTTGTAGTATTTTTCAAAAAGAAAACTTCGAGAGATCCTATGTATGACCCTCTTAAGTGGATGGTGGTAATGGAGTTATACAAGTGGCGGAACATACATAGTGGGATGATAGTGGTGAAGTGGATGAGGATGAAAGGTAGTAAATAGCCCTTAGCCTTTTCTAGTATTTTTCTTCTCAAGCATCTTGGACTATATCTCTCTTTCTAAAAATTGCTAGGACCTGGGCTGTCCATTCTTGGAGAGGTGGGCTTTGCCCCGGACTTGTGTCCATTTTTCTCTCTCCTTAGAGATGTGGGCCCTACTCACCCCTCGGACACGTGTCCATTATTCATCTCTAAATATATTTTTATTATTAGGGAGGTAGGCCCTTCTCGCCTAGTATGACTTTTTGTCCGTTACTCTCCTCTCTCGTCTCACTTTTTATTTTTCTTTTCTCTTTCTTTTTCTCTTTTTTTTTTTAAATGTAGCCCAGCCTTTATAAAAACATTGAGAGAGACATATCAAAAGATTGCAAGAGTTTATTTTTATATTTATGGCTAGCGGCTTTATGGAGGATGAGGATGCGTGCCGAGTTAGAAGCGTATTGAGTGGAGTGGGATGATCTTGATGTGAATGATAAACTCTTAAGGGTCATAGCTAAGGAACTCATCATGTAATATTTTATAATTTTTAAAGATAAAAACCAGGAGTCAAGTATCTCTAAGATTATGATAAAATGCTGACTCAACTTTTCATGTACTTTTATCTTTTAATGCGAAGACTCAGATTAAGCATGTGCTTCCCACAGTGTTTGGGTTTAGAGCAAATTAAGCATTTAAAGCTTTGGGAGAATCTAAGTCCAAAGTGTAAGTACTTTTAAGAGGAATTAGGGCGGAGCAACTATTCATCATCTCCTTAGCATCATCAAGATCATAATTAAGAGGAAGAAAGTAATCTAGCAAGTTCCAAAGATTTATTTGACTCTTTAACACTAAGACTTTTAACTAAGACTCATTAACTAAGACTCATTAACTCTAAGCAAATATAACTAGCTAATAAATAAGACATAGGATAGTGATACTTATAGTGGTAAATGGGGGTGCTCTCCCCAAGCTTGATCTTGAAGTAGTCCTGTGTTTATCCTTGGAGCTTGCTCCTCTTTAGGGTCTCCTTTAATGTTCTCCCCAGTTAATATTAGTTTTGCACATACCGAAGGAACAAAATCTTAGGATGTTAATGTGAGCCTTCATGTGCTCACGTCTTTTTGATTTTTATTATTAAAGGTGTAGACCTTCATGTGCCCATATTTTTTTTTGAGAATTTTTCTATGCAATAGGGATGCTAATGCAAAAACATATGAGTGCAAAATTTTTGTATTTTTATATTTATGCCGCCACAGCAAGGAGTGCTTGCATGGGGCTTTAGGAGACCGATGCAAATGCAGCAAATATATTTTTGAGATTTTCTAAGTGTAGGTCTAGAAAAAGTAGATATGCTAAAGGAAACATGCTAATTGAAATATGCTTTGCGAAAAATTAAATATGCGAGATAAATACCGAAGTTACCTCTCGGCGAGTTTAAAGCACTTACTCCCATGGCGTGGTGTCGCCTATGGGCCCTCGTATAAATGTTGTACCTGGTAAGGTTCCTTCAATGATCTCAAAGGGTGGCGTGGACGGCGTGGCGAGGAAGTCGATTGTTCGGTTGTTGATGCCGGGCGCCGTTGGGTCTCCGAAGGTGTACTCTTGTTGCTCTTCTTAGCGAGCACGCCGCGGCTTCTTTCTTTTCCGATTGTTTCTTTGGTGGAGACCTCTCGTGTGTGTAGCCGGTGCAGCGTTCAAGATGGGTAGGAACTGAGTGTACTTTTCCTTGATGTCTTTTTCTATTCTCTCAATGTGCTCCATCTTGAGTCCAAATTTTGTTGTAGTCTCTGGAGACGTTTACGCTCTTGGTCTTTCTTCTGGGCTGTTCATAGTTAGTATAAGTATTGAAGAAACAACATCTTTTTACCTTGAATGCGGAAGTGGATCTCGCCCGTCCCCGATGTAGATGATAGCTCTTGTAGTGTTCGAGAACGGTCTTCCAAGTACTATGGGAGGATCTTGTTCTTCTTCTCCCCATGTCCATGACTAAAAAGTCGGTGAGGGCGTAGCAGTCTTTAATCTTGATGGAGACGTTTCATACAATACCTTCCGGGAATCGGTGTGATTGATCCGCCATCCGCAACATTACATAGGTGGAACACAAAGGCGCATTACCATATATTAATTGATACGTTACTTTTGACATTAAGTTGATGCCCGATCCGTGTCGCGAGACAACTTGCTGAAGTTCCATTGATTAATGGAGCGGTGGATTGATGGAACTCGTGGTCGTCTAGCTTCTCTAATGGTGGTGGAATGCGTAGGAGTCTTAGCGTTACGTTGGGACTTGATTGATCATCAAGACTTCGTTCCACATGTGGTCGAGGTTGACGGTTCTTCTTGTTCTTGCTTCTTCTTTTTGTCCTCTTCTCGGCCGGTTGGTACGCGTGTATTTCGAGGTGCGGTAGTGGTACGATTGGAGCGAGGGGAGCTAGGGTCTTGTGTTTGCGGTTGAATCTCTCCCTCCGTCCGTTGGCGGTGAAGACGATCTTTGCGGTGTCGGCGTAGATGATGGCCTTGGTGGTGGCAAGGAAGGGGCGGCCCGTAATAATCGGGGCATTCTTACCTTTGCCCGTATCCGGGACCACGAAGTCGGTGGCCACATAGAGCTTACCGATGTAAAGACAAACGTCTTCGGGGATGCCTTCGGGATAGCATAGCGGCCCGATCACGCAAGTTGTAGGCACATGGTTGTGTATAGCAAATCTGCATCGGCTCAAGGTTTACCTTAGGCATGATGTTGACACTTGAGCCAAAATCGACGAGCGCGTCGTAGGTGCGGCGCCGATTTCAATGGTGACGACCGGTCTCCCCGGATCTCCTTTCTTGGTGGGCATACCCGGTCGGCTGGTTCAGTCCTCCTCGTGCATCCTTGGTCCGAATACACGCATAGTAAATATCGACAAGGTTTGCAGATTCTAATTCTTCCGGCCGCCCGAATCTTACCCGGTTAGGCATAGGGGCGTATAAAGCCACCGAGACAATTGAGATTCTATCATTTTATTAAAGCTATCTTTGGTTCTTTATTGCGTAAGAAAAGCTTTCCATTTTAGTACTAATAGTTTCTAGCATTTTATCATTGGAAGCTAACTTCTTAGATAGATTATCCATGAGTCTACCTTGGTTTTGTACAAACTCTCTTAAAGGTGGGAAATTATTGAAAGAGTTATTACCTTGATAGTTACCTCGAGTAGTTACCTTGGTAGTTGGGTCTCTGTTAATTCCATCCTTGATTCGGAGGACGATATTGGTTGTTGTTGTTGTTGATGTAATTCACGTCCTCTTCTAGCTCGGGACATTGGCTGCCCGAGTGTCGATGTTGCCACATTCTTCACATGTCATGCGGGAATCGAAGAGTTGCATGACTTCCTTTTCTCGGGGGCTTTGTCTTCAAGCTTCTTCATAATTAAATCCATTTTGGCCGAACTGACATGTCTACCTCTTTTCAATTTGGTGCATTCCTCTTTCTTTCTTGCGGGGTTGACGGTCCTCATTTCAAGCTTGGTTTGATGCCATCTTCTCCACAAGGTCGAGTAGCTTGATTCGGTGTAAGGGGCGAGGAAAGCACCTCCGGCCAGCGGCGTCCATGGTTTCCGCGGGTGTTGTTGTTAAGCCCGTGGTAGAAGGTCTCTGCATGAGTAGCCGGTTCTCCATTCCATGGTGTGGGCATTCGGTGATGTAGTCTTGGAAGCGTTCCCACGCCTGCGGAACGGATTCGCCGTGTTCTTCTTTGAAAACTTGAGATTTTCCCCGTAAAGCGTTGGTTTTGCCTATAGGGAAGAACTTTGCCGGGGAAGGCGATGAGAGCAAAGTGCCCATGTAGTGAGTTTGTCTTTGTTGGCGTAGAACCACTGCCGGCTTCGTCCCAAGAGTGAGAATAGGAATGACAAAGTAGGATTGCATCACTTGAGACATCTTTGATGGTGAAGGTGCCACGAATCTCTAGGAAGTGTTGTAGGTGAGCATTGGCATCTTCATGGGCTTTTTCACGAATTGGCTAGCTTGTACCATGTTGATGAGTGCGGGCTTGAGCTCAAAAGCTTTGTCTCCCACATCGACTATCGGTCCGGTCGCGGATGTTGGCCGTAGTCGGTGCAGTACTACTCGCGGAGGGTCTTGTTTGCCATGACTTCGAACACGGGTGCTAAGCTTCGCCTGATGGAGGAGTCTTCCGAGGTAGTGATCTTAGGTTGAGACTTCAACTTAGATCTTGCCTCCTTCAAAAGTTTTTCGGATCGGATTTGAAGTTTTCGGGAAGATTCCTTTTCATACATTACCCTAAAATAGATAAGAAGAATAATAACGAGGGTAAACTTGTTTAAGAAATTGATAAATTTAATACTTTACAATGCGTGAGAGAGATGTATGCAAGTTAATCCTATATTTTTTTATTTTATTGGGCTATAGACTTTCTTTCCCCGCAACGGCGCCAAAAATGCTTGTTGGTATTTCTAACGTCACTAACTAGGAAGGTTCCGAGACAGGGCTTGCTTGGCGGCCAAGTAGGGCCGATCGGCCCCATTATTGGGCCGATCGGCCCGGGGGAGTCCCCCGGGTCCCGTCGTGCGTCGTGGGGCTTCGGAGTCTTCTAGATGATGTTTTCTTCGGTGTCAAGTTTGGTCCACGTCGGGATTAATCCGGGCCTTCTAGAGTCTTTCTCGAGTTGGATTGCGTTGCGTCGCGTAGTCGTATGGCTCGCGAACTCTCGGGTTTTTCTGTTTAGTCCCCGCAATTCACAACATTACAAAACTGATGGAAATATGTTAGTGACCCCCTATTCTAGGTTGTTTTTATTATTTATACCCCTTTCTCATGTTTAATTGATTAATAATTTTATATGATAACAAGTGTCAACAGCGCTGCCGTGCCATGGTCCTCTCCCACGGCAGGCAAGGCCCAAATGAGTTGGCCTTAAGCTCCACGAAGAAGGCCGGCTCGTCGAAAGGCCGCGACTCTCGCGCCACGCGTCGGCCGTAGATGACGACCGCGATCGCAAGCTGTAGTCGAATGGCGCCCACGGTGGTGTCTCGCCGATCTTTGCCGCAGCCACCGCCAAGGTGTGCGGCTTGGTGTCGACCGCCCGACACGCATCCACGTCGGGGTTGGGAGGCCCCGGGCCGCCGCCACCACGCCAATGAAGCCATCCGGCCGGGCCAAGAAGTCATCGGCGAAATCGGGGTGCCTGGGGCTCACTGGTCTAGCACGAGGAGGAGTGGCGCATGGTGGAGTCGTCGGAGGAGAGGCAACGTAGTTGGTGCGACGGAAACTAACTGAAGGCCGGGCGGTGGCGAACGCCCGTCTAGGCGCTCAAGCGTCGAGGTCACGACCGTTGGACCAAGTGAACATCCCGCCAACAAGGTGCGCCGTAACATGAGGTCATCCAGACCGCCCGGAAGCGGCTCATGAGGGAGCGGTGCAGCCTGCCCCTGTTCTTATCAGCGGCCCGGTAGATGAGATTGAAATCTCCAACAATGAGCCACGGCCCTGCACAAGAGGCCGCAATGTCCCGCAGCTCCTGCAGGAAGGCCGCTTTGTGTACGGGCCAACGTCGGATGTAAACCGTCCCCGTAAAACAAGTTGCTCGAGATGTTAAGTACCAGAGAGGCTGGCCCAGGGTTGAAGATGGAAGCTCATACAAAATCTCCATTGAGCTGGTTGAAGCCGACGTCGAGGACGATGATGCTTGTGGATGACACCAATCCGAAGCGCAGGTCACCGGACAGCGGAATTGTAGGACAAGTTAAGACGCTGCAAGCCAGTGAGGTTGCCAAGAGATGTGATACTCCCTTCAAGGCCTCTAGATGGCAGAGACCTCAAATGACCACCTTATTTCTGTTGCAGGTGACCCCTTCCCATTTGCAGCAATCAGTGCCTTCTTTCTCCCATGATTTGGCAAGCCCGTAATCCTGTGAGAGCCGAAAAGGAATTGGAGGAGAGGTTTCTTCTCCTGCTCCGTGCAGGAACTGATAGGAGTGGCCAAAGAGATAAACAGGATAAGGGCAACGGCAAGGATAAATATGGGTAATCTACTGCTGTATTTGTTGTATGACAAATAGAGTGGCTGCATGGCTTCCTATTGAAATTAGCAGAGGAAACCAGATGTTTAACTTGTGTTCAATCTAGACAAAGTTGCCAATGGTGTAGAACAGGGCAGAACATAAGGTAGAAGAAGTAGGAGGCTGCTGGTTCTATATCTTTCTGTTATAAAGTAACGTCCACCAGAAAGAAAAATGGAGGCAAGGAGACAAGGATTAGAGGCTACAACAAAGTCGTCATTGTGGTTGTATTTTATGTAATAGATTGAACGGGTCGCTTGTTCATACTTTGGCGTCTTATTGGTGGGCTACCTGACCAAGCTTCGTGGCTGTACAAAATATTTTCCTGTTTCCAGTCATCCTTGAATCAATCCTTGTTGAATCATTGCAGTCTGCCGTGATTCCTTTTTTATATATACTAGCAAAAGTGCCCGTGCGTTGTCACGGAATCTGCATCACGCAGTGCTCACTCAACAAAAATGACTTGCTTATTTTGTTATATTTAATTGGATTTTTATCCAAATTTAAGATTATTTCCTTAGTATTCCAAATTAACATAAAAATTGCTGCAAAAACTTAGCATTGGAATATTTGTTTATTATATAGAAGTGCTAAGAATTTGAAATGAGCTCTTTTATAGTGGTTGGTATAGGCTCTGACAGATATTTTTAGTATTTAATTGTATTTATTTTGACCATCCGATATATGTGTAAAATAAGATAATAAGGTAATTGGTGTTGGGAGCC
Source organism: Hyparrhenia diplandra (assembly GCA_015847255.1). Classification (NCBI taxonomy): domain Eukaryota; kingdom Viridiplantae; phylum Streptophyta; class Magnoliopsida; order Poales; family Poaceae; genus Hyparrhenia; species Hyparrhenia diplandra. Next base: position 28,412 of record JADLZK010009669.1, on the reverse strand, counting down.
TAAGACACCCCTTGGATGTGTATTTGTAAAGTATTCTTATTTACTTTTCAATAGAAAACGAATGTATGTTGCATAGACATGACGTCAAGCTAGGAACGCTCAGAGCAAGTGTGTAGGACGCACCACCACGTCGGCGCACGCGGCAGCAAGCTCGCTGCGTGCGCGCAGCACAGCGTGCTTGGCCCTTGCCTTCAGAAGCTGAGGTGATCGCCGCAGCCACCGCCCGGATCGGCGAGCCGTGGGAGCGCTGATAGGCCTGCTGCCATCACCCGTGGACCCTCGCCCGTCCGCGCCGCGGGCTCCCTCTCCTATTTTCTGTTTTTTTTCATAACGGGGTTGAAAGATATGTAGAGGGGAGGCGGCCCGCAGCGAAAGCATACATGGGTCGGACTCAGTATGGAAGGCGGGGGCCTTGATGCGGAACTACACCATCGAGTGGAGTTCGGTACAATCGGGAGAGGAGTCCCGGTACAATACGGAGAGCCGTGATTCTTTAGGCGACAGGTTTGTCCGGTGGCAGACCCAAAAAAGTGGTCAAGAAATTTTCTCTCTTTATTAGTAGGTATAGATATAATATCGACGGGGGGAGAGAATCCCCACCTATATATTATCTTGTTGCTCTGAAAGCAAGATTCACCTTATGTGACATAACGTCTGTTGCCAAGAATGTAGATAGTAGACACAACTTACCTAGATTTACCTGATTTTTTTCTCTCCTATTTTTTTTACTGTCATATATTTTTCTCCTATATTTTTCTATTTTTTTATTTTCAAAATAGGAAGTTCGAGATAGAATTTGGGTACTATAGGTGCGGCCATTACCATATATAACATAAAACTTCTCAGAGATGGAAGGGCAGAGCTTTTTTTTTTAAAGGCTTGCTTTGACCCTTAGGAGTAGGTAACCTGTTCGCTATCCTTGTTTTTCTTAGTAGTACCAGTAGAAAGTTTGGAGTGGTAGTGGTAGTGGCTCTGGTTTGGTTGTAAACTCTGTTTTTTTTTTCTCTTTTTATCGTCTAATAAAAATCGGCAAAAGTTTTTTGCCGCCTTTCGAAAAAAAAAATTATTTTCACGACCGTGCCTGAGCACATATTTCATTAAGAGGGAATAGAATAGGTCACACATTAGCCCATCAAAGGTAAACAAGGGTTACCAGAGAACAAGGTTTACAGAAACAAAAGGAAGTTAATCAATATATTACAGGAGAGCCATTAGTGACCCTGTATCAGCAATTTATGAAGATCGTACTAACTGATGCACCCTTTTTGTTGAACATGAAAAGGCACATACTTTTGAAAGAGCGAATCAATTTCTGTAGATCTGCAAGATTTGATTTGTATGACAGAGCATGATTCCGAAAGGTGCATACTATTTAGAGCAATCATTGGGATCATGGTCAAGGTGGGGACATGGTTTGGAGAATAACAACAAACAAGACCAATTGGAGGCAAGAAGATAAGAAATGCATTGAGGTGATAGGTGAGGGTGACATGGTGCCCTATTCTGCTTCTAATCCGTCGCGTTGGCCCCAGTTGTTTACTTTTTGGCTTTCATCCTTTTCTCTAAGCTTCGGCTGATGCTTGCAGCTATTTTCCATGGCCCTCGTTCCACAGGGGCATGATGGACCTTGGGTCCTTGGCTCTTGTTGTTGACCAGAATCCAAAAGCGCTCGGCGTAAACTGTGTAGCCTGTGTGCTTGGGCAAACTGTGTAGGCTGTGTGCAAGGGCTGGCAGACTGAGATCTGAAGGAGAGTGGCGAGCCTGATGCTGCTGTGGAGATTGCCTATCAATCAAATCTACTCATCAGGTGAATGCGGCGATTCTAAAAATCTCGTGGTTTTTAGGCAGCGTCTTTTTGGTAATTGTTTTGGTAATTGTTAGCCGAGATTACGTTGATGATGATTATGGAGTACTTGGTTATTATTGGGCTCAGCTAGGCTTGGTTGTTATGACTATCTGACATCACAGGTCGGTGTTATTTTCTCCTCCTGTTGATTGCAGAACATCAAATGCCTGCCACAACACCGTGCTGAGTTGGTTCTCTTTCTGTTAATTTGTGCATACTCGGTCGTTCGTTTCTATCATTCGCATTCAGCATAGTAGCGTGGTGGAGCCGTCAAACAAACTTGGCGTCCTTTCCCCAACAATTTTTTTTTCGACTGGGTCTTCATCCGTTTTTCATTAAGAGGAAATGGTCAGAAGAAAGGCCGGAACAAACTCAGACATTTTTTCCAACAATTTATTTGTATATTCTTGATCCATGGCATCTTGTCCATGTTTCGAGCGTGTATGTCACATCGTTCACCTACCAAGTCATATTTGAAATATGGAACCTATTGGAAGCCGTTTACTAGATTCTCACTATACATGTCATGTGATTCTAGTTTATATATGTAACAAGTATATGGAATGATCATGACACGGTGATATAAGACAAGGAATTAAATAACCTTACAAATTTTCAATGGAGGAGGAAAACGAAGTCATGATTATCAATTATTCCCGGCTCAGTCCATGGTAAGAAGATTCGAGCCCAAACATGCTACCCAAAAACAGCCCATTATCATGGATCTCGCTGACTCACCGGTCACGGCCCAGCCCAGTTCGTCGTCTCCCATCGCAGGCTTCACCGCTTGTAAGGCGAACCACCTGACCTCCTAAAGCGAACAGCGGCGGCGCGGGGAACCCATGCGCACGCGCTCCAGCGTCACGGTGTGGCCGTGGGCTCGAGTACAGGGATCGGGAACGCGCCCGACGTGGCGCGCGGAAGCCTCAGCTCCGCCTGCTTCCAAGGTAATAGACTCCAATCACCGGACACGGAGTAGCCCACTGTCCAAGTCGTCATTTCTTAAAGTTTGTTGAAATTATAGACTCAAATGGAAGACTTCGGTTTCACATTTCATTTTGCTCGCGTCACTTGCATAATTTCAAATGCTAACATGATTATGCTTTCTGCGATCTTCTTACAAATTATGATCATATAGTTTGGGCTCTGAGGTACAGAGTATCCCTTACAAAGAGAATCTAGGCTAGTTTCTTTGAGCGTGTAATGTAGAATTCAACTATTTTAACATTGACAAGCAATCAATCGATGGTTCTCACATGTTGCAGCTTCTTGTTACATCGACACCCGATTTCTCCGTCTTCCAATTGCTTCAACTCTAGAGTTCTTGGATCAAACAATACTTATTGAACACCTAATACCAGAGCTGTTCCTGGGGCCATTTTTTTATCTTACGCAAGTGAAAATACTGAAGGTCGCAGTTTGGCCATGGTAAATTGGCAATAACTATTACAAATTACAAATCTGTAGCAGCTGCTCGGTTATGTCAATTTCTTGTCTGCAAACCCATGCAATATATTGTAGCCCATTTCTGTTGATTTAGGTTAGCCAAAGTACCTGGATAATACAACCTGATCATATAGCACTCCTACTCCAAAGAAAAGACCAAAGCTGATTGCGAATATGACCTTGCTGCCACCTTGGTTTTCATAGACAATGAACATGGGATCTTCCTCTGCTGAATTGCATTGTTCAATAAGCATAGGACCACAAAGCTTTGGGTTACCATCAAAACTGGAGTTTGTAAATGTGCTAAAAGCGGCCGATGGTTGGCATGTGTCCTAGGTCATTGAAAGAAACGTTGAATTCACTAAGGTGCGCAGATTGTTCAGCCTGCAGGATTGCACCGGTTAGATGGTTGCTTGACAAGTCGAAAGTCATCAAGTTTGTGAGGTTGCAGTCGACCGGGGATATCCCCATGTAATCCATTGAAGCTCAAATTTAGTGAAAATAGCTCTCTTAGGAGACCGATCTCTAGAGGAATCACACCAAAGTGAACTTATTTTTTTGCAAGATTCAGCCAGTCTAGGAAAAGCATTCAACTTGCGGTATTGAAGTGAAAGATCTGATTTCCACGGCACGAGACACGCTCCTCCCGACCGTTGCCGTGGGAGGTCGGCTCCACGAGTCCGTCGCCCGGGGCGCCGCCGGTGGCCTCCGACCCCGGCGCCGCCCCCCGCCTCCACATCCACCTCCACCTTCCCCTACCCCTCTCCCTCCCCCTGCCTCCTCCCCCCCCTCTGTCTCCCCTTCCCCTTCATTTGGGGCGGGGATGGCTGCGCCGCCCGCCGGAAATCGCGACCACCACCATCCCCTGTCCTTCCCGTCGCCGGAGGGGGCCGGATCCGACCATGCCCCTCCCGGATCCGTGGCTGCCCCTCCTCCCCGTCGTTGGCTGCACCCAGCGCCCGGGGCCACTCAGCGTCGCCTCCGCCGTCGTCGCGACCGGGTCGTCGTCCCCCGGGCGGCCGGCTGGGCGGGCGCCACCGAGGTGCTGCAAACGGCGGTGGTGGCTGCTCTCTTCGCCGCTGAATCGCCTCCGGGACCGCGTCTCGCCGCGGTGGCCATCTTGGGCTACCCAGCCGTTGCCCACCTCGGCCGCTCCATGCGCCGCCGCCGGGGAGCCATGCCCGGCTACTTGCGACCCGCCGGGTACCGCTGCGGTGATGGCTTCCGGCACGGTGGACCTCCGGTCCCTCCGGTGGAGCCGGGCCTCGCTCTCCGGGTCGGGGCTGCCCCATGCTCGCCGCCGCCGCCGGGGTTGGTCGGCCCACGTGCCAGCGCCCCCGCCCCTCTCGCTCGTCTTCTCCCCACCTCGCCTCGCCCCCGCCACGCTACGCTGGCGTGGCGCGCCCGACGCGACCACCTCCCGCCCACGACGGCCATCGTCGGGGACAAGTGGGGATCTTGGCAGGCAGCTGCTGTTGCTCTCGGGCGACCACGGAGGGCTGCGCGCCTCGCGGAGGGGCGAGGGCCGCCGACACCCGGCACGCGACCACCGCGTGCGGTGACTCCCGGCGGACGCTCAAGTTCGCGATGCCCAGCCTTGCTCGTCGCCCGGGCACCTCCCGTTGTCTTGCTGTGCGGGGGGAGGAGTCTCCGCGGGAACCCATTTGCTGCCCAGGAGCTTGCCCGCGCCATCGCCGCCACTTGCCGGCGTCACCTCCCCTGCCGAGTTCGCTGGAGTAGCGTGTGGCGCTGCTCGGCGGCTTCGGTGCGAGGCTTTGTCGTCGGTGGTTGTGGATGTGGTGTCCCGTCTGACACGCCGTCGCCATGCCGTCCCACCGTCACCGCCGAAGCCTCAGGGTTCGCTGGAAGCGGCGTGTGGTGCTGCTCGGCCGGCTCGTTCTTGGCAGGCTTCTCCGTCGGTGGATACGGATGTGATGTGTGTGCGTCATACGCTCCGACCACGTCTCCGCCAGCTTCAACCACGTACGCTTCGAGACTACGGCTCCCGACGCCGCCTCCGACCTCGTCGGCGTCTACCTCCACCCAGTGCCTTCCGTTGGGAGACCAAGGGTATGCGGTGGGTTGGCGGCCCTTCTCCGGCTGCTCGGGCGCAACGAGGGCGAGTTCGTAGAGCCGGAGGCCCCACCGCCGTCTTTGCGCGCCTACCTATCCCCCACGTCGGGGCCGTTCACGGACTCCGTCGTGGACCACGTGGAGGGTCGGTGAAGCCACCAGCCGTCGTCAACACGGACGATGCACCTAGCGGCGGATCCTGCCGATCCGGCGGGCGGCCGGCGGCGGCGCCATCGGACTTCCTGCGGCTCCGTTGGCGCCCCTACGGCCGTCTGCCGGCGCGCGTGGCTCGGCCGCCAAGCCCGCCAGCGCGTGCCCGCCAACCAGCGGCTGGCCGCCGTCGACCTCGCGTCGTCGTGGCCGAGGGCGGATCGGGAGAGTGCTCTCCTCCGCCGTCGAGCCGCCTCGTCGATGGCGAAGGCTTCACTCTCGTCCGGCGGCGTCGGCGTCACCGACGGCGTGCCCCCACCACTCGTCGCGGGCGGCTGTGCCCCCATCCCCCTAGTCGGGCTATGCTTCAATTGCTGGCCGGGGACCACATTGCCGCTCGCCTCCGCTCCGCCACGCTACCTCATCACGCCTCGGCCGCGCGGCACGGGCGAGGACCTACGGTCATCGTCGCCGCCTCCCGCCACGGCACTCCCTCGCGTGCGCGGTACGGAGCCTCAATGCCATATCCGGGACCCTACACGCGGTGCTCATGACCGCCAAAGGCCGCCGTCGGGCGTGTCCGGGGCATGGCGTCCCACTACGATGGTCGGGGCGTCGGCACCTACCTTCTACGTGGGTCGGATCCTATGCCCGATCATCTGGAGTCTTTCTACCCACTTCACACGGGTGTTCGCGTCGGGCATTTGACCCGGGTGGACAACGACGCGCGCCCGATGACCCGCTCATGCAAGACCCGCTTGTGGGCGTTGTTCCCCACAACGAGTGGACCCGATGATCGGCGAGCTCGTGGCTCCCTCGTCACGCCTCCGTCCACCTCGGTGACACCCTTTCCACTACGGTCCGTACCTCCCTGCGATTGGTGGGCGACCTTGCTCTCGCGAGGCTGCGCCGCTGCGTACCGTCGAGCTTGATGGGGCGACACGGCGGAGGATGCGGCTCACGGGGCTACGTGGATCTGCGGGCCCCCCCCCCCGCTTTGTCAGTTGTCTTCCCTAATCCCACCAAGGAGACCTTCTCGGCAATGGGGCTGAGGAAACCTTCGCGCAATGGGGCGCATGCCGGGATGAGGCATTTCTTGGCGCTGCTCCTCCTGCAGCCACTACGGAGGTGGTGCGGACCCTCGGTGGTGGGTTCGCCGGGGCTCGGTCGCACTCCTCGGCCGGTTACGCACGTTTGCGGCGCCCTCACTGGCCGCCGCTTCGACTCGGGATGCCCGGCGGCGGTGCCGGGGCGCTGGTAGAGTGGTCGGCCGAGGGCCGGTGCACGGGACACGGCCTCGCCCGCGACCGTTCCCATCAGCGCCCATCCTTTCCGTGGAGACTCTGCGTCGGTCGACAACAGGCCTGCTGGCCACCGCGGCGGCCGTGGCGTGCCCTCCGGCGGGCGCGGCCACCGGGCCGGTGGAAGCGGTGGGGATGCTACCCGGCCGGCGGCTACAGCCAAGGGTCCGAGAACCACCTCCGAAGCGTCCGTTCTGCGGCCTTCCTCGGCTCCTGGTGGTACCTATCAAAGAGCCCCTGGCTGTCCATGCCGGCCCGGCGTCGTCGCGTCGCACCTCGTCCACGGTCGTTCTCCATTCGTCGAAGCTCGAGACTCAGCGGCGAGGTCGGTCTACCGCGATCCGAGGCCCGGCGTCGGGCCCGCCCCGCGTGATGCTCAACAAGTGGGAGGGCAAGCGTGGGGGCGATCGGCGCAACTTGCGGACCCGGCAGCGGCGGCCAAGTTCCACGACGCCGTCAATGAGGTTCCCTCTCCGCACCAGGAACCCGTGCGGGAGCTGCCCCCCGATGAAGCCCGGGCTCGTGGGTGGAGCCGGCCGAGGGCATCGAGCCCAGCGCCAAGATCGGTCGCACAATAGTTTCCCCCCTTTAGTACAATTACCCGGCGGCGCGCCCGTTGAAGCCCGCGGTCGTGTTATTGTGTTGCCACTAAGTCTTACGGCATCTCGCCAATGAACTAGTGGTTGTATTGCAAAACTCTATTTTCCTTAATGCGGCACGTGCAATATGCACGCTTTCGAAAAAAAAAGAAGTGAAAGATCTATATAAATAGGTACTTCAAGGACACTTGGATGTATAAGTCTTTGCAGCCTTCTCTGTTTTTAGCATGTGCAGCTCCATTAGTCTTTGTTGGAATTTCTCCTGCAAGGGTGTTGTTTGATAAATCTACATAGAAGAGGGAGTTTAGGTTCTTGATCGGTCGGGTATTGGTCGGATAGTTTATTGTTATATAAAAATAGTATCTCAAGATTGTGAGCTTTGCTAACCATTGGGGTATCTTTCCGGACAATGAACAATCATTCATGGAAAGGACACGAAGGTTCTCAAAACCATCAATTATTTCATCCTCGGCATGGCCTCATTCTTGAAGTTATAGCCAATTAGCAAGGTGGTTAGGTTCTTGCAAATTGCTAAGGATTTGAAGTGCGCTTGTAATATTTGTAAGGTTGATGTCAACAAGTGATAGGAATGAGAGAAAGTTGAGGCTGCTAATTCTTTCGACAACGGCCATGGAAGTTATTTTTAGATAGCCGCAGATGCATTAGATTGCTACATGAATATAAACTTTTAAGGGATAATTCCGGTAAAGTTGTTCCACACAAGATCCAAAGTTTTTAGATTGGGCAAGTTGGAGAAATTGACCTTGGTGAGTTCTCCATTGAAATTGTTGTTCTTGAGGTCGATGGTTATAAGATTTCTGCAGTTGCTAAGAGTTGATGGAAGGTCCCCGGACATGCGATTGTAGCCCAAATGAATCTCCTCCAGTCTCTTGAGCTCACCTATAGAATGCGGGATATTGCCACCAAATCCATTCCCTCCAAGATCAAGGGTGACGAGATTAATGAGCTTGCTGATCTCTTGTTGAGTGATCCTTCCAACCGATTGTTTGCAAAACAGGGTGCTCCAACAAGGTAATATTGAAGAGCTCATCTGGAAGAGTCCCACTGAAGTTGTTATGCCCAGCATTAAGAGATGTCATCATGGAACAATTGCCAAGGCACGGAGGGATACTTCCATTTGAACGATTATAGGCGAGGTCAAGCATAGCAAAGGATGGTGCAGCGACCGCGAGAGCACGGTTGGTACAAGACCAATAAAACTGTTGTTGCTAGCGTTGGCGCAACAGTTCTTCATGACCTCCCATGTCTTGGATGGAAACATGCCTGTAAACAAGTTACTTGAGATGTTCGGTACTGCGGAGGCCTTATAGAGGTTGCGAGATGGCTGATCTTGCGGGTCTCCAGCGAGCTGGTTGAAATCGACATCAAGCACGGTGATCTTTGTTGGACAACACCAATTCTGCGGTAGGCCACCATACAACAGATTGTAGGATAGATTGAGGTGCAACAAGCCCGTGAGGTTACCAAGGAATGGTGAGATGAATCCCTCAAGTCTCCTAGAAGCCAAGAAGACATCTGTGACCATCTTGTGCGGCCACATGTGATGCCTTCCCATTTGCGGCGATGATGCTGTGCCATTCTTCCATGACGCGGTAAGGTTCTTGTCCTCACGAGAGCCCGCAAGGAACTGGAGGAGGGAGTTGCTCTCCTGCTCGGTGCAAGAGCTTGTTGGAGAGGCCAAGAAGAGGAGCGAGAACAATAGCAACGGCAAGGGAAATCGTGAAATCTGCTGCTGTATTTTGTTGCGTGGGAATTGGAGTGGCAGCATGCTTTCGCCCCCCAAGATATGAACATGGGAGAAAGAGGCATAAGCTGTGCTCTGAGAAGCCGTAGGTCCATTTTTGTGTCTGATGGACAAAAGAGCATGAGGGGTTAAGAACAAACAGGAGCGCTGCTGTTTGATCCTCTCAGCCAGGTCGTTGTAAAGTCACCAAAAGAAAATACTCCCTCCATTTCAAATTATAAGTCACTTTGACTTGTTTGGTACATCGATTTTGTTATTTTGACATATTTTTATATCTAGATACATTGTAAAGTGGATCGATGTGGCTCATGCTTTTTTTGGGCTCTTCTCTTCTCTTGATGAAATCCTACCGTGTTCATGGGGTGACAAATTCATAGCATCATCCATGTCGACGTGGCTGCAGTAGGACAAGTGGACACACGAAGATTGCAGATTTTGGTGGAAACTGAGCTGAAATTGACAACCAGGAATTGAGCTGGAATTGGGGTGGAAAAAAGGAAACTGAAAACTAAAGTAGACACGATAATGCATGTTTGATTTTTCTTGGGCAATTTTTCACGATAAGGTTAAGTCGAATTTTTTTAATCTCCAAAACCAACACACATTTGTTTCCATTTTCACATTAGAAAAGTATGTTAAGTGTATTCACTTTATGATGTACTCCCTCTATCCATAAGTGATGCAGAGTTTAGAATTTGTAACTGAACATAAGGTATTCTGGGTTCCTAACCTCCCTCTCCTATATCTCTATAGCAAAAATACTACGAGGGTGTTTGGATACATTAGTCAGGTGACTAAAGTTTAGTCCCTCTTTTTTAGAGAGAAGGGGGACTAAAGAAGAGGGAAAAAGAGAGAGGAGACAGATAGAGCCAGACACGTGGTCAAAGGAAGAGAGAGAACACTTAGTCACTAAAACGGGGATCCCAATCCAAACAGGTCTTAAGATTCCTTTTTAACTTTGCGCTGGCTGAAATAACGGGTTAGTTACTAAATAAAGAGAGTAACAATTGAACTAAGTCTCTCCCTCATAATTAGTGAGGGGGTGGCCTTTTGCCAAGCTCTTTATTTTGTTTAAAAAATCGCTTGGATACCACATATTTTTTTGGACTAGGCCGGGGAGTCATATGCACTTGTCATATGAACCTCATACATCTAATCATGTTTATCATATATAAATGTCCAAGTTAGATCTAATAGGATATGCAAGTCGCATCTAGTAGTAAGTTACGTTGATGAGCTTTGGAAGATATATTTTTTTAGACCAAAGGCATTCACTCGGTTTTATTGAAAGCTTAACGAACACCCATAGGGCTTGACCTGGGGTTACCAGTTTACATGACTTTTGCACTCAAAAGTGCTGCACCAAACTGAATCAAGTTCTAACATAACTCTACCTCAAAAGCATACTAAAACGAACTCAGGAAATTGCGGCACGAAGGCACGCACCACAGCACATCTCAACCTACTTTGCGGCACGAAGGCACGCGCCACAGTACATCCGGTACCCAAAATAAACCTCTAGGATTACAGGGTTACAGAGAATGTCAGCAAGAAAATTTTCCTCATGGAGCATTTGACGACAAGAGCTGAAGCATTTCTTCTGGCTTCATCTTGGTCTTCAGGAGAGGCTTCCACGTCTTGATCAGCAACACTGTTTTGTAGACAATCCCTTTGGGAGACGACACCAGCTTCTTGTTGATCGCCATATTGTTGCGTGTTTTCCATATTGTCCACAGCGCCCCTGCACAGATGAACATGGTTACTTCTTCCTTAACTCTATGGCAGTCCTCTAGAAATTGCTGAAGGAAATCAGCACTTGAAACTGGAGATTGTTGCCATCCCAGTGCTATTCTCAGAAGGTCCACAAGTAAATAGCTAATGGGCATTGAAAAAGAATATGGTCTGTAGTTTCAGGGATTTCTAGCAGAAGCAGTCTTCGACCCGACTAATTTTCTTTTTTCAACTAGACCCCAGATTGGATGCTATCTTGCATAGCCATCCATATGAAAATCTTGACTTTTAGTGGGATAGTACATTTCCATAGATTGATCATTTGTCTGTCCTCAACACCACCAGTTGTCATGAATTTGTACAGTGATTTTACAGAGTACTGTTTTGATTGTTCTAAGGCCCATATCATCTTATCTCTACCTTCCTCAAGTGTGATCTCTTCTAATAGCTCTATAAGATATGTCCATTCTTCTGCTAGAATACCATTTAGTTGTCTTCTAAGTGGAATGAACCATCCATCTTCAGTAAGCACCTTAGCTACCTCTATATTTTGATTCATGGCTACCTGAAATAAATGAGGGAACCTTATGCAAAAGGACAGCCTTCCACCCAAACATCCACCCAAAATCTAGTCTGTTGTCCACTATGTATCTCCATCACTCTTCCCATCTGAAACCATTTTCTGATATCTAGCAGTGATTTCCAGAACTGAGACCCTTTCCTGTTTCTAATATGAAAAATGCTTTTTTGTCCAAGGTATTTCTTCCTCAAAATAGAGCAACAAAGGTTGTCATCACCTCTTTCTAATTTGTCAATCCATTTAGCCATAAGACATGTATTCATAACTCTAACCTCTAGAAAACCCAATCCCCCAAAATTCTTAGGTCTGTTGAGGGCTTCCCACTTTATCATGTGATACTTCTTTTTGTTGCCGGTACCTTGCCAAAAGAATCTAGATCTGCTTGTGTCAAGATTTTGGAAGTTGCCTTCATACAGTTGGTAGACACCCATAGTGTACATTGGTATACTCGATAAACATGATTCAATTAACATTGATTCCACCCCCCCACTGATATAAGATAATTGGGCTTTTGTAATCTTGTGGTCACTGACAGGAAGTCCCAGGTATTTCATTGGAAAAACAGCTAGTTTACATTGTAATATCTCTAGAGCTTGTTGTTGTTGGAGTTCATCTATACCCATTGTAAACATTTCACTTTTGTCAAAATTTATCTTCATTCCAGACATTGCTTCAAAGCAGTTCAGTATCATCTTGACTCTTTGTAAGTTCTCCAGATCATATCTCAAAAATATTACAATATCATCTGCATACTGTAAATGGGTTAAGCCCCATCTACAAAGTGAGGAACCAGATATTTTCCCTATCTTTAAACTAATAGAAAAAAAAAAAAAAAAACATAAACAGATGTTCCTCGGATAATCTTATAGGAGCTGTTGGGGAATCGACCTTGGATAATGCTATCCCCTCATTTGTAGTCGCATAACCTCCGTTGTTTTGGGTTTGCATATTGTTTGCAGGGCACCTTCTCGGTTGCTAATAAGCTTCAAGGTGGATAGCTTTCGGGAAAAAGTCACGAAGATGTTTTCACCATTCGCGAGGCTAACTGCAAAGATGAAGACTCTGAAGAAGGATCAACCACGAAGAACGAAGATGGATGGCCACCTTTGGAAGAATCTTTTTTTTTTCTCGAATACGCATAAGGTATCGCATCTTTTATATTAAGCGGAGAGAAACAACAAGGTTTACAACAACGCGCCTCAAATAACGCACTAGGAGGAAAAAGAGTTAAACAATCAGTTCAGCCCTCCCTAGCGAAAGGGAATCAAAATGCTATTACTCGCTAATCGAACTACCCTAGTAAGCCTCGGCGATCGGGGCGCGTCGACTAGCGCGGCGCCTAGACTGCCTCGGCCTCACTTACGTGAGGATTTGTCGCCGCCTCCTTGTGAGAGCGGTTGCGATCCTCGGCGATTGTCGTGAGCCTCCTTTTCCGGCGTGGGCTCCCTTCATTCGATCGATGAACTCCAACCGCTACATCGCCAAAATCTCGCCTGTGTTTCGCAGGCGGGAGGCGAGCGGCTGGGGCGTGATCCGTTTGCTGCGTCACGGCAACATTGGCGGCGGCGACTTCTGCGGGCGCGAGGCAACAATGGCGATGGCGCCTTGCGCGCGCACCTTGCCCGAACGCCGACCTCGCGATGAGGGAGCCTATAGATCGGGAGGTGACGCATCGATAGCTGGGGTCGCCTCGGTATCCCCACGTCGTCGTCTGGCCTTCACGAAAGTGGCGACATGCCCAGTTCCGCCTGCCTTGTACGAAGCCGGGTGGCGCTCAAGTCATCTACCGTGGCCGCCTCAGCGCCCGGTGGGTTCGTCGAACACCGGCCGCGTGGCGTGACCACGGACCCGGTGGTGGTCACGAGGGCGGCGCAGGGCGGGGAGAGCGATGGCTGCGACATCGAACCATGTTGGGGAGGATCTGTGGGGCCTCCACGACCGGGCGGTGCCAGCGGGGCGACCCGATAAGTGTGCGAAGCCCACGAGCTCGGCGACATCGGTCGTCTGCGGTCGAGACCATCTGCCAGCGTCCATGCAGCGAGACCCTTTGAAAGTGGGTCAACCTCGGCTTCTGATCGCGCCGGTCGGCTCGCGTTGTGGGTACATGGACAAACGCCCGCGGTGCCACCGTCCTTCGTCGCCGCCCTCGCCCGTGCCAGCGCATCTGGTCGACGCGCCGCGCCACGGCGCCAAGGGCGGACGAATCGGCGATGGAGCCTCTGGCCCGGCGGCCTCTGGCGGCGATCGAGCTGGCGCTACACTTTCGACCAAGTTGATGTCCGCCGTCGGCTGACCGCCCGCTACCAGCGCGCAACTAGGGCTTGCCGGTGCCCATCGTAGCGACAAGTGTGGCGCATCCGAAGCCCGGTGCACCAGCGTGCCCCCTCACGAGGACGTCTTTGTAGCTCGAGCAACTTGCAATCTACGGTAAGGTGGTGGAGGCGACGCGACGAAACGCCCCGCGGTAGCCAATAGGATGCCACACGGTGCGCGTAAGACAAGCGGTTGAGGCACTGTCGCGGCGCATCGGGGATCTTCGGGAGGCGGTCGCGAGTGAGGCTCGGGTTAGGCCGTCGGCTGCGTCTCTGGCGGGGAAGGATGTCACGCCCCCCCATCAGGCGTTGGGGGCGGACACCCTTCCACGGCGGCCGGCTGCCGGGCGGGAACTACGACCTTCTGGCGGCGGCGGGGAATGCCGCTCACCGGTGTGCCGGGTCTGCCTCGCATTCCCCGTCTTCTTCGAGGCCCGCGCGCCCCGACCACCTCACGGTGGCGCGCAACCAGCGGTAGCTGGCCGGTGATGGCGGTCGTGCCTCACGGTCGTCGTGGTCTTCGGCGGGCGAGAGGCGACCTCCAGGTAGGATGGGGAAGGTCATCGCCCGGATGCGTCATCGTCGTCGCCCGCCGGCGGTGAGGTGAGCCGGCTGCGGGGTGGAAAGGCCAGGTGAGCGGCTGCAAGGTGGAAAGGCCAATTGAGCGACTGCGGGGGTGGAAAGGCGCGGCGAGGGGCGGGGTTGGCGATGAGCTCGGGCGGGGCCGATGGGTGGGCCGAGGAAGGCGTCGAGGGCGGTCGTCGTCTTGCGCCCCTGCGCGCGGCGAAGGCGCCCGGCGCTCGGCGGTGAAACCTTGCGAGCGGGTAAGCGGCACGTCATCGAGGACCTCCATGCCGTCGTCGGGCGTCGATGCGAATCGGAGTGGTTCGTGGCGCCGGTGAACACCGCCAAGGAATGCGGCGGCGGGATGCGGCGGCGGCCCGGCCGACCATGGCGAGGTCTCCTTGACCTCAAGGGCTGGGAAGCGGCGGCGTCGGCTGCGCGAGGGCCCTGGTCGAGTGTCCCCACCTCGGGACCCGGGAAATCACGCCGCCTTGGAGGCGTATCACGGATGCGGGTGGCGGAGCGCCGGCGCAATCGGCGCTATCATCTCGGGCCGCCAAATCGGCCTCGGCGGTAACACCATGGTGGATGCGGCGGCGGCGGTATCCTTGGCCGTTGAGCACGGCGTACTGCACAAGCACCACCGCGGCACCACGCACGCACGCCGAGCAACAGGACGAGTCACAGCGGAGGTGCGCTCGCCGCGGCCTTTGCACTAGCCCGGCGGCGCTGCCGTGGCTGGGAGGCGTGCGAAGGGCGGCGCCCATCATGTCGGCACCGGTAGCACCCTCCGGACGGCGGCGTGCTGGCCAGCCCTTCCTCGGCGGCAACGCCCGGCCCGGACCGCTGCGTCGGATGCGGATTCCGTCTGCGGGGCGGCACCAGCGGGCGAGTCCGCCCCGCCCAGCGGCGGGCTGCGCATGCCCATCGCCCGGAGGCCACAGCAGCGCCCGGCGGACGCCTCCGGGAAGTAGCCGGCGTCCGGGCCCGGGCGCCGGGGTTGTGGCGGCGAGAGGCGACATCGAGGGAGGGGGGGTGGTGGCGGGGCTAGAGGGCGCCGGCGCCCGGCGCCGCCGGGGCGGCGGGGTGGGTGGCCTCACCGTCGTCGAGCCGGGCGGGTTGAGGTCGCGCGTGACCCGTCGCTCACTATGTTTGACTTGACTTCACCTTTGGAAGAATCTTCAGTCGATGTTTGATCAAGCGAAGTGTGATGTCGACCTACGAGGTTCTGGATACGGAGACCATTCACTCGAAGACCAAGTCCATTATCACAATAGCCGTGCAGGAGTTAGGATAGACCATCAGGGACGGATCTAGAAAAATGAGGCATCGACGTCACTGTAACGTCATAAATCATCTCTGTCACAAGCAGTAGTGTTTACAAGGTAATTTTTCAAACTTATTGTTATTCGATGATAGCAGTGCTTGAACCGTAGCTCACACGCACTTTCCGTTGAGTGCTTCTCACCAAAGGATGGTAATATGTGATCAACAGTTGTGACCATTGTGCGTGCGAGGAAGCTCCAGATGACGTTTCCAACGGGTCACGAGGTCGCCGCGCTGTGACAGTTCGGCTCCTCCACGGCTCGCCCTCGCTCCGAAGTCCGAATGCTGCGTGTAGGCATTTGAAACCGAGATTCGAGCCCAAACCACTCGTCACTTAGGCCCGAACATGGTACCCAAAGTGGCCCATGTATGTGTACCGCGCAAACTCAGAGTCCAGCCCAGTTCATTGTCTGCAACTCCAACCGGAGCAGCAGCGGGTTGCTAAAAAAAAAAGCAACAACGTGCGGCGGCGCGGGGGCGTGTTAACCGACCCTCGGCCCACGTAGCGGCCCGCGTAACGCGCCGGTCTCCTTCAACCTCACGCCACCCTCGCCCCGCCCGCCGCCTCCGCCCCGCCGCCGGCGCCGTAGGAGCTCGTCGGAGCTCCGAGCTAGGGCCGCGCCTAGCTTCGCCGGGCTCCGGCCGGCCCGGCGGCGCCAGCCTCCCCTCCCCTTCCTTCTCCTCCTCCCCCCCGAACTCGAATCAGCGCCGCCCCGGCGATGGGAGACGACAGACTCCCCGCCGCCGGCCGTACCCGGCCGGATGGGGGCTCTCCCTGGCCCGGGCTCCGGCGCCCCCCCGCCCGCCGAGCTCACCGCCGGCCGCCCGCTGCCGCCGCCCGTGTCGGCGGCGCGGCGAGCCGGCCGGTCTCATTCTATGGGCGGGGAGGAAATGAAGGGGGAGGAGGTCGACGGGCGACGGCGGCGAGCGGCGACGGCCTTCGCGGCGGCGAGCTGCAACCCTCATCGGCGGGGAGGTTGGCGGGGGCGGCGGCGGCGGCGCTTGCGAGGCGGCGGCGGCGAGGCAAGCGGGCGGCGGCGGCGGCGAGCGGGGAAGGATGGGGAAGAAGGAAGACGGTGGGCTTGGGCGTGGCGGGCTGGGCCGACCTGGTCGGCGCTGACGTTTAGCGGTGACCGGTCGGCGGTCTTTATTCGGGCGGCGCCGGGGAACCCATGAGCACAGCGCTACGGCATACGGCGGCGGGTGCTGGGCGGCGGCCTCGGGAAGTGAACGCCTTACGGCGTGGCTCGTTCGGCGTACTCTCGCTCTGCTCGCAAGGTGAAGTACTGCCTTCACGGCTACCTGTCTGCGCCAAAAGCTGAAACTATCGAATCAAATGGAAGAATCTTTGTTTTCAGGTTTCCCTTGTTGCTCACCTCTCTTGTACAATTTGAAATGCGAGATGAGTTCTGTTCTCTGCGATGGAAAACACTTCAATTGTTCTTGGGACGCATCAAGCTCGCACCGGCGGGCGGGCGGCGGCGCCCGGACGGCCGAGGGTCACGTCACATCCAGGCAGCGCGCTGCGCTCTAGAGGTATGTACCTAGTGCTGAGAAGGTCTTCAGAGGCAGGGCTGCTGCTGCCCAATTCGTGTCCTGGGCTCCTTGCCATCAAAGTTTGGCTCTAGCAGAGTAGCAGTTGCAGGATATTAGTAGATCTGCTCCCTCACTTCGTTTACTCAGTTACCACATCAATTGTCAGACATTTTATACAGAGTAAATGTTATAAATGCAGTCACACAATCTCTCAGAATTCAAAAACACAGAGTCATATTATAACTCAATAAATCAACATAGTCCAGTGGAACACTCCCATTACAGTTTATTTCAGTGCAGATTATTCTGTGCTCCACTGATATCATCCATTGAGTGGAGGGCATCGGCTGAATGCTACTAATTATGAAATATGCTAATCTTCCGGGCTGCTGCTGCTGGAGCCGCTCGATTGCATTACTCAAGTTTGAAGCCGTGGCTGTTTATTCCAATCATTTGTTGAAATTATCAACTCAAAAGGAAGACTTAGTTTTACATTTCATTTTGCTTGTATAATTTCAAATGCAACATGATATCTGTTTGCTGCAACTGTGATGGAAAAACACGACACGCCAATATCAGATAACTGGATGGTTATATCATGTTCTTACAAACTACAATTGGACTCTGAACTAACAAGAGTCTTCCGTTCCAAATAGAATCTGCGCTACTTTTCTTTGAGCGTGTATTGTAGAAACAAACTATTTTAATGTTGACAAATGACAAGCAACCATTCAATAATAATTATTATTACATGCTGCAGCTTGTTGTGTACACACGAATTTCTCCACCCTCCAGTTGCCTCAACTCTAAAGTTATTGGATCAAAGATTACTTACTAAACCCCTAATGCCAGAGCTGTGCACAGGGGCCATTTATCTGATCTTCTGAAAGTGAAAAAACACTGGAGATCCACCAAGTTTTGCACTTGGTAAATTGGTAATACAATTACAAAGCTGTAGCAGCTGTTTGTTTCTCTGCTCAATTACATCAATCGCTTTTTAAACGGCCATGAAAACCCTTGCACATTATTGTAGCCCATTTCTATTGATTTGTGTTAGCCAAAGTACCGGATAATACGATCGATCATATAGCACTCCTACTCCAAAGAAAAGACTGAAGCTGATTGCGAACATGACCTTCTTTGCCACCTTGGTTTTCATAGACAATGGACATGTGGCTTTCTTACTGCTGAATTACAACGGTAATTGAGCATAGGTCTACATAGCTTAGGGTTGCCACTAAAGCTAGAATTTGTAAACGTGCTCAACTGGCCTGTGGTGGGCACGATCCCTTCTAGGTCATTGAAAGAAACGTTGAATTGAGAAAAAGGAAGTGTAGATTGTTCGGTGCACCGGGGATTGCACCAGTTAGGCGGTTGCTTGACAAGTCAAGCACCCGGCAAGTTTGTGAGGTTGCAAATGGAGAGGGGATATCCCCATGTAATCCGTTGAAGCTCGGGTCAAGTGAAAGTAGCCCTTTTAGGAGACCGATCTTTGGACGGATCACACCAATGAAGTTATTGTTAGCTAGATTGAGCACTTTTGGAAAAGCATTCACGTTGCGGTATTCAAGTGATGCGTCTAAATAAATTGGTAGCTCAAAGACTCTTGGATCCAAAGGTGCCGGTCTTCTCGATCTCGGCATCGACATCTCTGTCAATCTTTGTAGGAATTTCCCAAAGTTGTTATTTGATATGTCTATATAGAAAAGGAAGTTTAGGCGGCTGATCCCGGTCCGAATCGACCCAGTTAGGTGATTATCATTTAAAAGTAACATCACCAAATTTCTTAGCTTTGATAGCCAATAAGGTATTTTCCCCAACAATGAGCATGCCCGTAAGGAAAGAACCTGAAGATTCTCAAAACCATCAATGCTTTCATCATCGGCATGGTCTCGTTTATGAAGTTGAGCCCAATAAGAAGGGTGGTGAGGTTTGTGGAGCTCTTTAATATCTGAAGTGCCGGTTGATATATTTGAAAGACTTTGTTCGTAAGTGACGAGGAGCGAGAGGGACTTCGGGTTGCCTAGTCCTTCGATAATTGTCCATGGAACTTGTTGGAAGACAGCCGCGAGAGCGATCGGGTTTTTACTGGAGTATATGCTTTGAATTGTGCCACTGAAGTTATTCCTCATAAAATCTATTGTTCTTAGATTTGGCATATTGTTGAAATTAACCTTGGAGACTTCACCACTAAAACTATTCTTTGTTAAGGTCTATAGTTATGAGATTTGTGCGATTGCTCGGGGGTTGATGGCAGCTCCCCCATACATGCTATTGTAGTCCAAATGAAGTTCTTGTAATCTCTTGAGTTGTCCTATGGAATCGGGGTATCTTCTTCTGCTGAAATTGTTTTCTCCAAGATCAAGGCTAACAGTTGGAGAGTTTGGCTATATGTGTACCATCAAGTATTCCATTTAAATAGTTCTTGGAAAAGAGAGATGCTCCAACAAGGTAGCATTGAATAGTTCATTAGGGAGAGTCCCAGCGAGCTGGTTGTGGGTAGCCTTAAGCACTTTGAGCTTGGAGCAATTACTAAGCCAGGGGAATACTACCACTTGAGTGCATTTGTAGCAGAGTTCAGGGCGGCGAAGGATGGTGATATGTTACGAAGTGACTTGGAATCTGGCGGTAAAACTGTTATTCTTTGGCGTTGAGCACTACTAGATTCTCCATTCCCTTCCATGTTGTGGATGTAAATTGCCACGTAAACATGTTGCTTGAGATGTTAAGTACTGTGGGGTTTCTTGGGGTTGAAGATGGCGGCTCATGCGGTCTCCATTGAGATGGTTGAAACCCCGACATCAAGGATGATGATCTTTTCTGGCGACAACAATCCCGGCGGGCCTCAGACACGAGAGTTGTAGGACAAGTTAAGATCTTTGCGGGCCGGTGAGGTTTCCAAGAGGCGGTGAGATTCTCCCTTCAAGCCCCATGGAAGGCAGGCCGAGACATGGGTGACCACCCCGTTTTGTTGCGAGCAATGCCTTCCCATTTGCGACGGTTTTGTGCCTTCACTGCCATAACTTGGGAAGGCCCGGCATCTGCGAGAGCCCAACAAGGAATGGAGGAGAAGCCTTCTCCGGCTCCATGCGGGGGCTGGATGGGGTGACCAAAGGAGATCGGCCGCCAGAATAGCAAACCCAAGGAAAGGTGCACTTGGGTAATTTCTTTGCTTTGCATTTGTTGTATTCAAAATGGTTTGTATGCATTGTATCTGTCTAGATGAAGTATCAATGGTGTAATCGGGGAAGATCATGAGAAGAAGAAGAGAGTGGCTCTTGCTTTTATCTTAGTTATTGTACTTATCAGTAGTATACTATTACCGCAGACCCTAGTCTTCGTCAACTCAAAGAATAATGGATCAGCCGGGCCCATTTGGGACAGCTATTCATATGGAATCATGGCTCTGTACCGGGCGATGGACCCTTTTAGCTGTACTTTTTTATGTTGTTTTTCTCAATAATAACGTGTTTTGCACCTGTTCATAGAGATAATTGTTGCGTGTCGGCTAGCGTTGCTCGTGTCCTCGCCAACCGCCAATGTTATCTGCCGACCCGGTAGGCGCACCGACCACCCTTGTGTGGGCCGGCCCACAGCCCGCTGCTTTCGGCGTCTTCGTCCGCGCCGCGTTGTCTTCGTCGTTCACCTCGCCGCCGTCGCCCGTCGCTTTAGGGTTCGGCGCGCCCGTCGCTAGGGTCGAGCTTTCCGCCTCCTCGGCGACCTCCCCTCCCCTCCATTCCTCCCCGCCATAGAAAAGAGCCGGCCGGCTGGCCCGCGGCCGTCGACACGGCGGCGGCCGGCGGCTCGGCCGACGGTGAGCTCGGCGGGGGGGCGCCGCCGAAAGCTCCGGGCGGGGAGAGCCCCATCCCGGCTAGGTAATGCGGGATCGGTGGCCTCCACACCGGGAGCGCCCACCACCCGAGCTATGCTCGGTTCCCGGTTGGGTATGGGTAGGCGGCGGGGGCGTGGAGCTCCTCCATGGCGGCCCGGCGGCGGGGAGGAGGAGCGGAGCGTGAAGATCTCTAGTTTGGTTTTGGATAATTAGTGACACCCTAAGGACTAATCTCTCGATGCTAAGTGTTTGATTAGATTGGAGATTGGTCGCGTCAAAAGATTGGAGCATGGTGATCATGGAGGATGGATCGAGGTGATCAAAAGGTGATCAAGCATCCAAATTGACGGTTTGGAGATCAATTGAGCCCCAAGGCAAAGGTATAACCATAGGGCCTTTTGATTTTACACTCAAGACACCATAGAGGGTATGAGTATAGGATCGATAAGCCGTACTATAAAGAGGGGAAAACTATCGTACATATCGATCCTCATGTGCCTTTAGGTTCAAAATTCATATGCATGCATTCTAACCTAGAGAGCTAACCTAACCTTCGAAATTGATTGTGAAAATGCTAACACACGAGCACATGGTGATGTACATGTGGTGGTGTTGGCACATTCTTGGCGATGATGGTTGCGGGGTTGAGTTGGGTTTGGGAACCGCTCATCCTCCGCCGGAAGCTTGCGAGGCGGGATTTGGCGCTTTGGAGAAAATGAAACGTCTATTTTCTATTGCGCGGGATGCATCGTGGTGATGAAAACATGCTATTTCTCGTGCACAAATTGGTATATTTGTTGGGTAGCATGTCGAGCAAAGGCGGCGAAGGAGCAGCGGTTTTAAGCGGCTTAGAAGCGACGAAGCGGCCGGACCCACGGCCGGTCGGACTTCCGATAAGGGTGTAATTCGGGTCTCGGCCTGGACCGGCCGGGGCCCGCCGGCCGGATCCGATGGCCGGACCCACTAACATGTGACCGGGCGCCCTCTGGGGCGTGTCGGTGTGGGCGGGGTTCCTTATGCGGTGTGGGACTCTTGGCCGGACCTTGGCCGGACTCGGGTGAGTCCGGTCGGCCGCGTCCGGTCAAAGTGAAATCTGCATGTTTTGCCCCTCAATGGTTGGATTTCGTGGTGGGGGCTATATATACATGTTTGGCGGCTCTTGCTCTCTCTCTTGGTCATTTTAATCATTCATAACACCTTAGAGCAAGCAAGCAAGCCTCCCTCCTCTCTCATTCTTGATTTGAGCTTCATTCTTGAGAGAAGAGTTGATCCAAGTGCATTGCATCGAGTTCTTGCATCTAGAAGCACTTGGGGATCATTGTGAGATGGTGGATTTCCGTTTCTCTTGGAGACACCGCTCCTAGCCGGCTTTGGTGATTTGGTGGAGTTGTTGGCAAGAAGAGGAGATTGTTTCTTGACCACCTCCGGGCGAAATTGTGAGAGGATCACGCACTCCTCGTCGGGAAGACAAAGTGCAAGGAATACATTGCTCGTGTCTTGGGTACCTCACTTGTGAGTGGTGTGTTGAGGCTAGCAAGGACACCGCCTAGCTCAAACACCATCCTTGTGTTGGTCGGCACAACCCGGGAGTAGCTTGTCGGTGTACAAGTGAACTCAAAGTGAACAAATCGACTTGTTCATTGTCTCGGTGTGTGGATCATCACCTTCGGTGATTGATAGTTCATCTTCTTCACGGTGATTGGTTGTCATCCTCTACACGTTGGTATAACAAGCTTCTCACTCTTGCATTACTTTCTAGCATACTTTGAGTAGAGAGCTAGCACTTGATTGTGTAGATTGTTCTTGCTAGCATAAGGATCATATCTAGGATTGTTCATTAGCTAGAGTAGTGACTTATACTTTGTGTGACTTAGAGATCATAGCAATATTTAGTCTTGTCACTAGAAGGCTTGCAAGACCACTAGAGCTAGCTAGTGCAAACCCCATGAGTCGCCATTTGTTGTACTAACCGGTTTGTTTAGTGAGTTTGTAGAAATTTTTATAAAGGCTATTCACTCCCCCTGGCCATTTAGGACCTTACAGGCGGGCGAGGGGGCGGGAGGACGAAGGCGGCGACGGACGGGGCGAAGGGCGACGGGCGACGGACGGGCCACTGGGCGGGCGTGGGCGGCCTGCTGGGCCTGCTCTGGTCGGCGGCAGCTAGCACGCCCTCGCCAACTTGCATCGTAGGTTCAAACCCAGGAACCCAGCTGGGCCACATCTCTTGATTGGCCGTCATGCACCCCACGTACACGGTACACAGCTAGCTCAGGCCCGTATGACCAACATGCATGCACCTCTGGAGCTTGGCAGGCTGGCAGCCATGCGCCCCACCGACCCTCGTACGTTTTGCAAAGGTCCGAGTCGCCTCTACACTGCCGATCGACTGTCGTCGTTCACGTATTCGGTATTCACACAGAACTTTTCATACCCACATGTCATCACCATTCGCATTGTAGGCTGTAGCTCGATCGTGCATATTCATCATAGTAGGCTGGTAGAACCGTCAAACAAGCTTGGCATTTATTTCCCTGGGTCCGCCACTGCAAATTGTGTTTATACCTCAAAAGCCTTTTTCGGGTTAATTTTTTGCAAGGTGATGGAGGCTATCGTATTCTGTATTATAAAAGTGCATTATGAATTTATCATCATTATGTTTTGTACAATATCATATCTCTAATTTTATTTTATTATTAATTTTCATAAGCTATCGAAGTAGTGAAAAAAATTAAGACTATTTCTAACATAACTTATAATGTCCTCTATCACATCACAAAAAATCATATTAAAACTCTACTTATACATGGAGAAAAATAAAAATCAAATTAAGGGTTAAACTAGACCAATTCAAATAGTTGGAGGGAATAAGCTAGCCCAAATGTTAGTTTCGGAGGTTATCGAACATATGACAAACTTGAGGCGAGTAATTTGGACTTTTAAAAATCATAATACGGTGATATAAGACAATGAATTAAATAAACACAAATTTTTGATACGGTGATATAAGACAACGAATTAAGTAAGCTTACACAAACTTTGAATTAAGGAAAACACTGAAAGTCATGATTATCGGCGGAATTTTTAAAAGACAAGTTTTTTTTTTTAGATTACAAGTTTTCTTTTTTTGTTTGAGAAAAAAAGACAAGTACTCCTACAGGTTACAAACTGGTCGAGCGCAGGAACCGACTTGGGTGGGGAGGTCCTCACGTGAGGACCTCCTCCTAAACCCTAAACTCTACCCACTTAAATTGAACTATAATCTCTATATTAATTCTTCACCCTAATCTCTATATTATGAGTTGAACCCTAATTTCTATTTTAAATTTTGTACACTAATCTGTATATTAAACCCCTAAACCCTAAACTCCACACACTAAATTGAACCCTAATCTCTATATTAAGCCTCTAAACCCTAATCTCTATTTTAAATCTTTTACTCTAATCTTTATATTAAACCGTAAACCCTAATCTCTATATTTCCTAATTTTTATGTTAAAATTTATCACACTGTCTACGCTTATTTAGAGTAAAATGGGGAAGGTCCCCAATGTATTCCCCGGTCGAACATGCTACCCAAAAACAGCCCATGTATCATGGATCCCAACGCTCACGAACAACAGCCCAGCCCAGTTCATCGTCTCCCATCCCAGTAGGCTTCAGCGAACCACCTAAACGGAGCAACAGGCAACGGCTGGCGGCGGCGCCGGGAACGTACGCGCACGCGCTCCGGCGTACGGTGGTCGGGGACCAGGCTCGGGCAGGGCGCCTGAAAGCGTGTCAGCTTCCTCGACTTCCGCTCGTTCTGCCCCCGAGATCCGTGGTAATATATAGGAACAGCAACCACCGTCATGTAACCGTCAAACAAGCTTGGCATTTATTTCCGTGGGTCCGCCACTGCAAATTGTGTTTATGCCTCAAAAGCCTTTTTCGGGTTAATTTTGCAAGGTGATGGAGGCTATCGTATTCTGTATTATAAAAGTGCATTATGAATTTATCATCATTATGTTTTGTACAATATCATATCTCTAACTTTATTTTATTATTAATTTTCATAAGCTATCGAAGTAGTGAAAAAAAATTAAGACTATTTCTAACATAACTTATAATGTCCTCTATCACATGACAAAAAATCATATTAAAACTCTACTTATACATGGAGAAAAATAAAAATCAAATTAAGGGGTAAACTAGACCAATTCAAATAGTTGGAGGAATAAGCTGGCCCAAATGTTAGTTTAGGAGGTTATCGAACATATGACAAACTTGAGGGGAGTAATTTGGACTTTTAAAAATCATAATACCCGTGATATAAGACAATGAATTAAATAAGCTTACAAAATTTTGATACGGTGATATAAGACAACGAATTAAGTAAACTTACACAAACTTTGAATTAAGAAAAACACTGAAAGTCATGATTATCGGCGGAATTTTAAAAGACAAGTTTCCTTTTCGTTTGAGAGAAAAAAAAAAAAAAGTACTCCTACAGGTTGCAGCTGGTCGAACATGCTACCCAAAACAGACCATGTGATCCCAACGCTCACGAACAACAGCCCAGCCCAGTTCATCGTCTCCCATCCCAGTAGGCTTCAGCGAACCACCTAAACGACGGAGCAACAACAGGCAACGGCTGGCGGCGGCGCCGGGAACGCACGCGCACGCGCTCCGGCGTACGGTGGCGGGGGACAGGCTCAGGGCAGGGCGCCTGAAAAGAGTGTCAGCTTCCTCGACTTCCGCTCGTTCTGCCCCCGAGATCCGAGGTAGTAATATAGCAACAACAACCACCGTCATGTAACCGCATTGTCCGCTTCCTAGCTTAAGTTTTACGGAGATTTATGGATTTGATCGCTGTTTGTGCAGAGTTTCCCATCATTTGTTGAAATCAACGAATCGGCATGGAAGGTTTTGTTTCAGAATTGTGTGTTCATTGCCTCGATCACTTCTCTACATCTAAAACGCAACTTTTTCTTGTTGCTGATGAAAAAGGCGCAGCATTATTAACTGACACGCCAGCACCAGGTTACACATAATATTGGCCTGCTTACTTACAGTAAAATTTCCATCATTTTCTGCCAGCGCCAAAAGTTTGGAGCAACCAACTGACAGTAGTAAGATGGGCCCCGGAGTTCAAGATCACTGACCCAGACTTTTCATCAAGTGAGGAAAAAGACTTTTTTGCGCCAATTATGTGTTGAGCATGTTTTTCATTAAAAAAGAAAATAGTCTTACAAACATAACCAAGAAATAAGAGGGCAAAAAGAAAAATACTAGCCATCATAAGTTTAGCAAATGCTTCTCCATAAAGTTGCAGTTGTTTTCTGGGACTCCAGTTACATTATTACATACATTGCTGTCATCATCTGCAAGCTCAAGTTCTTGAAAATAACACTTCAAGCCCTGACATATTGCTGCAGCACGCTTTATTTACCAAATAATTTGGATAGTATGATCTGATCATATAGCACTCCTACTCCAAAGAAAACAACAAAGCGGTAGCAAAGAAAATGTCGCCACCACCCATTCCTGTTGGATCGGTGGGTGCGGGTCTGGCTCTACTGAAGCACAATTATGAATAGGAAAAGTCAATTTCCCTCCCCATCTATTGGCGAAGTTCGATTTCCCTCCCCCAAACCGCAAAACCGGATGAAAGCGCACCCTCAACTTTCATATGGTTCACTTTTTGCCGGTGGTTTGTGGGTGGTTTGGGCGGCGTGGCACTAGCGTGGGCCCCACAGAGAAGCGAGAGAGAGAGCCTGTCGGTCAGCTCCGGCGCCCGGGGCGAGCGGCGGCGCGGCTACTCATCCGTCTTGGCGGCGGATGGAGCGCTGTCGAGTTCGGCGTGGGCGTGCGTCCTTGCGGCGGTAAGTGAGTGCGTCGGCGTGGCTACCCAGCGGCGGCGGCAGGCTGGCTTGCCCAGCGGCGGGGGGCGTGGAGCTCCAGCCCGGTGAGGCGTAGCGGCGGCAGGCGGCGCTTGGCGTGGCGGCGCTTCGGTAGCGCTGGCAGCCCGGCGGCGGCAGCGTCCGCCCGAAGCCCCGCCCGGCGCCCGAGCCTGCAGCGCGGCCGGGGAACTTCAGCGGGCAGCGCGCTTGGCGGACCCGGACTTCGGCGCATGGCCGGAGCCCAGCCGCGGTCGAGGGAGCTTCGCGCCCACAGCCATGGAGCACCGGCGCCCGCACCGAGCAGCCCGCCACCCGCGGTCGGCGGCGGGAAGCCTGGCGAGCGGAGCGAGGCCAGCGGTGAGTCGCGGCAGCTTCAGCGAGGGAAGAAAGGAAAAGCGGTAGCCCGCGCGAACGCGCTTCGCCCGACTTCGCCCATGGCGCCCGAGCGGCTAGTGCTCGCCCGGCGCGCTTCGCCGGCGTCTTCTTTGTCGCGCGTAGCGAGGCGAGCGAAGGAGCCATCCGCGGCGCTTCGTTCATGCCGCGGTGAGGCGCGAGATGAGATGCTGGACTAGCTCGATCGGCGCCACTGCTTGGTCTTCACGAGCGCCCGTCGCTTGCGGGTGACGAGCGAAGGCTGGAAGCGGCGAGGGAGCGAGCCAGCGCGAGACGAGATAGTCTTTGGGGCGGCGTCGGGAACTTCGTCCCCTCCCTCCCAGCGGATGGAGGCGGGTCCCTCTGCCGCCCGATTGGAGACACCGCCGCCCGCCCGATTGGAGCACTACCCGGCCGCCCGATTGGAGCACCGCACTCGGCGTCAGCGCTGGCGGAGCGATGCGGCGGAGTGCAGCGCTTCGGCGGCGAGCCCAGCCTTGCAGCTGGAGTCAGCAGGCGGCGGCACGGCGGCAAGCCATCCGGCGGCTCTACGCGCGAGCCCTAGCAGCGGAGCGGCGGAACTTCGTGGCGCGGAGGCGGAGCTCGCGTGGGGAGCCTCCTCCACGACCTCGCTTCGCGGCCATGTACCTCTACGGCGGCGTCCTCGAGTCCCAGTGGTGGAGGCGAGATCGCGGCGCCCGACACAGCGCCACGGCGCGGAGTCTCGCGGGAGTAGCTCCAGC
Source organism: Hyparrhenia diplandra (assembly GCA_015847255.1). Lineage (NCBI taxonomy): Eukaryota > Viridiplantae > Streptophyta > Magnoliopsida > Poales > Poaceae > Hyparrhenia > Hyparrhenia diplandra. The sequence goes on along the minus strand of JADLZK010009669.1, from coordinate 357 downwards.
GCGATTCTTTGCGTTGCGCGGGAGATAGCCCCGCCCGTGTGGCGCGTCGGCCCGGTGCTCGCTCAGCGGTGGCGACCATGTTTATCGCGCTCCTACTCGTGTCCTTGGCGAGCCCGCGGGCGGCGCCCGGCGTGGAGCGCCCGGCGTTACGTCGTGAGTACGTGGCAGCGTCGGGAAGCGGCAGCGCCCGCGCCAGCGCCCGAGTCGGCTAGAGCTCCGCCGCCCCGCGAGGCGCCCACAGCGCGAGCTCTCCCACCCGCAGCGCGCGCTCTCTCTCTCTCTCTCGCGCTCCTCTATGGGGCCCACGTTGCCACGTCGTCCAAACCCGCCCACAAAAACCACCGAGGAGGAAAAAGT